>CM072937.1:13536596-13890600 GCA_036971965.1 Nyctalus aviator
CCATTATTTTAAAACACGCTTCACCTTAGTGTAGTGTGTCTCTAATGAGCCACCACAAACCGTCCTGGGGAAGGCAGCGGCATGAAGGGCAGGATGAGGTCCAGGTGCCCGCTCTGCGCCGGCTCCGGAAGAGACCTGCCCCAGGCCTTCTCTCACTCCGCCTTCTCCCTGAGCCCGGAAGGCTGGATTTCATAACAGACGTTAAGCATGAACCAAAGTGCAGAAAACAACCATTAGCCCAGGATACCATCACACTGATGTCCTTGTTACCAAGTGTTTGCTACACTTGCTGCACGCATTTCAATGTCTCCTGCTGTTTTCTTTACGAAGCAGGTTTTTTTTTTAAATTGATGAGAGAGAAAGAGAGAGAGAGAGAGAGAGAGAGAGAGAAACATTGATGTGAAAGAGAAATATCAATCAGTTCCTTCCCGTACGTGCCCCCAATTGGGGCCCAGACCCACTGCCTGGGCATGTGCCCCGACCGGGAATCAAACTGACGACCTTACAGTTCACAGGATGACGCCCAATCGCTGAGCAGCACCGGCCAGGGCTCGCGCCCAAGGTTCTAAGGCCTTGCTGCTCAGAACCTGGTGTGGGGACCGGCACGTGGCATCACGTAGGAGCTGGCTAGGCCACTCCCTGACCCTCTGAAGCGGAAGCTGCGTGTTATCAGGAGGCGGTGGTTCATGTGCACACGAATGTCTCAGAAGCATTACTTAAAACACGTCCCCAGCCCCTGTCATCTCACCCGGCCTGCTTCAGCGCGCCTTTCTGCCACGGTGGTTAGAGAGCTGCAACGTTTCTGCCGCCTAACGGATGAGCGCCATTCGCCCCTCCTCTCTCAGAGCCTCCTGCCTGCCTTCGTGTGCTGAGCGAAGCCCGCAGGGGCGCCTCCCCGCAGTGTGGCTGCTGTGCCTTCCTAAGGCCTGGCTTCCGGCGGGGCTCGGCCCCTCTCGAAGGCCATTTCCTTCAGGACTCGCATGTGGCTTGTCCTTCTGTCCCCTGCCCGTCCCCAAACCTGGAAGCTGGTGCTAAGGACGTCAATTAAATTCAGGGTGGGCATTTCTGGCAAGCATACTCGAACAGCTGGGAGGGTTTTGCCATCCTTCCCGCTGCTTCTTGCTTCCTTTGCCAAAGCCTTTGACACGCTTGCTGTTCCAAATGTGCTGGTCTGGTGACCAGCAGCCTCGGTGTCATTTTGCACTGGTGGGCAGTGTAGCCTGGGTCCCTGCATCTTTCCGAGGGTGTCACACCGGGAGGCACACGTGCTGGGGACCCGCCGGGGACACTAGGTTTACTAGGAGGCTGGGCGGGAGCGGGGGTGGGAGGAGGGGGTGTGTTGGCCTAATTGTCAAGTGCTCTGCCGAACTCGTCAGTGGCTTCACCCGTTGAGATCATGGCCTGCGTTAATCATGTAATGGCTTGCAAAATTGTGGGTTTTTTAAAAATTTATTTTATTATGCCTCCCACATTCATTAGCAATAATTCTTCTGTAAAGAACTTTCCCTCCTCGACTAGGACTACTTGGTGACCCTGAAATGCAGTTCATAGGAAAGGCAAGACAATTGCTCAGTACTTTCCTTCTAACAGTCTATTTTCAGAAGGAGGAGATAGTTCCCTCATCACTTCCAACTCAGGGTCTAATCTTTTCTCTATTCTGTCTCTGTCTGGGATGGGGCAGGGCAGTGGCTCTGGGGAGAGAGCTGAGAGGACAGTGGCCAGGATTGCTGTGCTGAGCCATCCCCCCACCCTCCAGAAGCCTTCCCCCAGTTTCCATTTGTCACATCTTAATCCTCATTCAGTTCAGGATATTTTAGACTTAGTTTCTGTTGTGATTTCATCTTTGACCCTATGTTATTTTAAAGCGCATTCATTTCTAAGACAGGTTTTTAAAGTTTCCTTTGTGCTATTGATTTCTAGTTTAATTCCAGTAGAGACTGAGAGTACATTCTAAATTATTTCAAACTTTTGAAATTTATTGAGGCCAGCACGTGGTACGTTTGGGTAAGTGTTTTTATGTGCATGTCAAAAACTGTTTATTTTACCATTGCCGGGTACAGTGTTCTGTTAGTCAATTAACCCAAGCTTGTTAACTGTATTGTTCAGCTCTTTTATATCCTTACTGATTTTTTTTTTTTTTTTTTTTTTGGTCTGCGTTTAGAGCTAATATGAAAGACTTGTTAAAACATTGAAGTCTCTGGGAGAGGGGTATTAAAAAAACACACCAAAAAAAACCCCCCAAAACATTAAAGTCTCCCACATTAGTTGTTGATTTTAATATTTTCCTTTTAATTCAGTCGATTTTTGCTATGTATATTTTAAAGCAATGTAATTGGTTAATACATATTTTAAATTGTTATTACTTCTTGATGGATGAAGAACAACATGTTCATATGTGTATATTTCCTTCACTTATATGAAATACTAGAGGCTTAGTGCACAGATTCGTGCACTGGTGGGGTCCCTCAGCAGGGCCTGCACTCTATCTGATCTGGGACCGCTGGGGGGATGTAGTGTGCACAAACTGCCACTCCCCCTCATCCTGGCCCTGCTGTGCCTGCGCTGCCACTGCTCAGTAGCGTGCTGCCAGAGGCAGGAGAGGCTCACGCTACGGCTGCACTTGCCAGCAGTGAGCCCATGTCTGGCAGTCAGTCAGCTGAGCAGCGCTCCCACTGTGGGAGCACAATGACCATCAGGGGGCAGCTCCTGCATTGAGCACCTGCCCCCTGGTGGTCAGTGTGCGTCATAGCAACTGGTCGACTGGTCACTTAGGCTTTTATATATATAGATAGCATAATCCATAAACATGCACTTTGCTTGCTTACTTTTATTTGTGCCTAAAACTATGCTAAGTGAAAAACCATTCTCTGAAAAAAATACTTCCTTCAATTTCAATGAAAAATTGTGATGCAGTCCATCCAACCCAAAGGCCAAATAATTGTTACTGATGGAAAAATTTATTAACTGACCAACAAATCAAGTTTCTATTTTTAAAAACCCAGTAATAAGAATATAAAGATACAGTTTATATATGAAACTTATTGTAATGAAGGTTTATTGTGCTCATTAAAGAAATGATGAAGACTTTTAACGTGGGTGGTGAAGGATGGCTGTGAGGGAATCATTATTGAGAAGGTACATAGTTCTCTCTACATTATTTCTTCACTGGTTTTCAAGCTTCTGAAGACTCATGGCTATCTTACAGTTTTTACTTAAAAATTAAGTTATAGCACAGAAAAATACCTTGAGGGCCAGTTAAGCTCTTTGGAACACATGGAAATAGCTTGTGTACCCAGCAGGGCACAAATCTGTGGAAGCCACCCCTGCAGCCCCCCAGATTGGCATGGTGTGCAAAACAAGGCGTATGGGGTTTACCCAAACTTGGCGAGCGAGGCAGATTTGTTCCTTAGTCCGTCATTGGGCGAAAACCGTTACATTCAGGTACATCGGTGAGTGTGTTTACTCCCTGAAAGTGTGATGTCAGAACATCATTCGTTATGTTTATTTGGTCTATTCAGGGAAGAAAAAGTCATTATACTATAGTGGTATAGGTTTTTAAGAGCCATTATGGCAAAAAGTTAATGGAACAGGGAAGTCTATAGACTGAACTTCACCTGCCTTTTTCTACATATATGGAAAGTTTTAAGCAGTGGAATAGCATGGCTGGACATGATTTAAAAAATTCTTTCTGGCAAGCCCTGGCTGGGCAGCTCAGTTGGTCCCATACAACAAGGCTGTGAGTTTGATCTCCAGTCAAGGCACATGTAAGAGCTAACCAATGAATGCATAAATAATGGGACAGCAAACCCATGTCTCTCCTCCCCGCCCCTCCCCGCTTCTCTTTCTCTCTCTTTCAAAAAAAAAAAAAAAATCAAGAAATTTAAAAAGAAAAATAAAAAGAATTATTTCTGGTAGCTGGTTTAGAGAAGATGTAGCCAGAGGGACAGGTCTTAGAAGAGAAAGGTTAGGGGACTAATGAACGTGTCCAAGTAGGAAACAATGTAGTCATTGGGGCAGAACTGAGTCCCGACAGAGGCCCAGGTGTCTATGAGAATTCTGAGGATGAGAGAGGTTGTATTTCAAACCTGTGGGAGTTATGTTGAGATCATTTCATTTGGGGGAAGAAGAAGTAAAGCTGAATCTCTGTTTCAGTCTACACACAGAAATAAAATCCAGATGAATCAAAGATTCCAGGATAAGAAATAAAACAAAATATCAAAGAAACATGGAGTGAATTGAAAAAAACAAACCTCTGAGTAGGAAAGCATGACACAAAACTCAAGAGTCAGAAAGGAAAAAATAAATTGACTCCGTAAGAAGTGTAGACGTGGAAAAAATACAATATGCTAGTCAAAGGGCTAAGTGAGAGACACTAACTGTGACATTAACCATTTTTTACACATAAGAACACAATAAATGCCTCATAAAAATAGATAACGTATATGAATAGGCATTAAATGAGCTGATAAGAGGCTTGACCTCACTCACAATTAAAAATTAGTTTTTAATTGCTCAGTGGTTGAGCAACCTAAAGCTCCTGTAGCTCCCTCTGCCCCCTGCCTTCCCCCTCATAGCAGGCACCCCTTGCCCCACCCAGCCACTCTGTGCCTACATGCATGCTGCCAGGAGCTGCTGGGGGGTGGGGTCGCCACCATCTTTGTCAGGTTAATTTGCATAGTCACTCCTGATTGGCTGGTGGGTGTCGTGAAGTGATGATCAATTTGGATATTTCTCTTTTATTAGTGTAATTTACAAATTACAAAAAACATATCTGTGTATGTATATCCACCCATATATGTATCTATATCCATTTATCCACCCATCAGCTATCTTATATTTCAACATATATATCAACTAGAGTTCAATATTTACATAGGGGTTCTTTTGTTTGTGTTTTTTTTTTTTTTTAAGGTAAAATTCACATACAGTAAAACACACAAATTTTAAGTGGACGACTCCAAGTGTTTTTGACAAATGCACACACCTTTGTAATCCAACCTCTCCAATAAGATATAGGATATTTGCATCACCCCAGAAAGTTCCTTTCTGTCCCATCCCTGTTAATTCCCACAGGCTATTTTTTTTTAAAGATATGTTTTTATTAATTTCACAGAGAGAGAGATAGAAACATCAGCGATGAGAGAGAATTATTGATCAGCTGCCTCCTGCACACCCTCTCCCGAGGATCGAGCCCACAACCCGGACATGTGCCCTGTCCGGGATTGAACCGTGTTTCATGGGTAGACACTTAACCACTGAGCTACACCCGCTGGGCAGTATTTTCCACCACAGGCTCGTTTGGCTGGTCCTAGAGCATTGTACAAGTGGAGTCATACAGGAGACACTCTTTCATGTAAGGCTCCTGTCGTTCTGCATGATGATGTCTGTGATCCATCCGCGTGGCTGTGTGTGTCGGCTGTCCATTACCTTTTCACTCCTGAGCAGGGTTCTGCTGTGTGGATACCCCAGTTATTTTATCCCTGCCCTCGTGGGTGGACGTTTTGGTTGTTCCCAGTTTGGGACCGCTACAAAGAAAGCTGCTATAACCATTCTCGTGCAGGTATTTTTGAGGACATATGTTTTCTCCTGAGTCCCTTGGGGGTACATAGTCTGAATGTGCCCTGGGACTCACTGCCTCCTTTTGCTTCCGTACAAAGACTCAGTGAGCGGAAACCAGTTTGGCTCAGTGGGTAGAGCGTCAGCCTGCGGACTGAAGGTTCCCGGGTTCGATTCTGGTCAAGGGCACGTACCTTGGTTGTGGGCACAACCCTGGTAGGGAGTGTGCAGGGGGCAGCTGATCGATGGGTCTCTCTCATCAATGTTTTTAACTCTCTATCTCTCTCTCTTCCTCTCTGGAAAAAAATCAATTATATATATATATATATATATATATATATATATATACTCAGTGATGAGTGTGTGCTAGGTAACTGGTACGGGAAGCAGGGGGTGGGACGGGGGGAAGGTGAATAGTGTTTCTGGGGAACCCGGGGAAGACCTCATGGCAGGTTCAGCAGGAGGGTCAGGGACTCTGGGTCAGACACACCTGTTCCAGGCCAGTTCCCCTGTGTGTGTGGGGGGGTGTGGGTGGGCAGAGAGGGTCCTTGGGAATCTAGCTTTTCTCATCTGTACAGCGGGGCCGATGACACTGCAGGGCGTGATGGGATAACTGGCAGAAAGGCCAGCCGCGGCCTCACCAGGGGCGTGTTTTGTGAAATATCCCTCTCTTCTTCACAGGCCTGGCTCCTCTGGGGGCCTTCAACGTGGATGTGAGCTGGCCCTGGGTGACTCCCGAGGAGCGCGGGCCCTATGTGCTCAGCTCCCTTTTGCACCAAGACCCCAGCAGCAAGCAGACCTGGTGAGTGGGACCGGCACAGGCGGCCGGAGGACCGATGGGGCCCGGAGACGGCCTTGGCACCCGCCCCCGCCCCCCCAGTCTGGGGAGAGCCTCCTGGCACTTTCCCCCGGGCATGGAGGAGAGAGAGGAGGGAGAGGCTGAGAGCCCCGGGCCTCACCTGGCCCTGTCTGTCTTCACTGCTGAGGTGAGGGCGGGGGGGGGGGTGGTGGAAGGGGAGGGGGACTTCAAAGCTATTTTAAAACTAGAGGCCCGACGCAGGAAGCTCAGGCAAGGGCTCGGCCCTCGCAGCCCGGCTTCCTCTGGAAGGTGGTCCGGAAGGTCATCTGGACGGTTGTTCCGCTGTTTGGACGTCCAGACTAATGAGCATTTTACGCTTTTATTATTATAGATAATGTTTTTAAAATATATTTTTGAAAATTTATTTCAGAGAGGAAGGGAGAGGGAGAGAGAGAGAGAGAGAGAGAGGAACATCAGTGATGAGGGAGAATCATGGATCGGCTGTCTCCTGCATGCCCCCTACTGGGGATCAAGCCTGCAACCTGGGCACGTGCCCTTCACCGGAATTGAACCTGGGACCCTTCCGTCCACAGGCCGATGCTCTATCCACTGAGCCAAACCAGCTAGGGCTAGATAACTTTTTTAAAGACTCTTTTGTCTCTTACCCCATGCTCAGGGTAGGGATTTTGAACAGTGACAAAAATATTTTTTTTTTTTTTTAAAAAATGGAAATTCTGAATGTCAACCCATGAACCAAGAGATCGCTCTTTCAATTATGCCCAGGTTGCGGGCTCGATTCCCCAGGAAGGGGCGTGCAGGAGGCAGCTGATAGATGTTTCTCTCTCATTATTGATGTTTCTGCCTCTCTGTCCTCCTCCCTTCTTCTCTCTCTAATACCAACCAAAACATAGTTTAAAAAAATAAAGTAATAAAACAGAAACGGAAATTCTGAAGCAGGAGGGGGAGGCGGCGACGAGGCCGCTGTGGTCAGGTGGCCGTGGTTCGGCGGCAGCTCCCCTCGGCATTTGCAGCGACGCCTCCGCCGCAGCCTCACGTCTCCTCTCTCCCACGGGCGGGGTTCGCCCGCCTCGCCCGGCTGAGGCAAGGACTCCTGAGCTCACGCACGTTTTAAAGGGGTTTAGCACAGCTTCTGACCAAATTGAAGCTCAACCACGATATCTTATCTTTTGAAACTATCACCTGTGCCCACTCACGAGACACACACCATGCTAAATCTGACGACGTTCTGTCGGTAAGGATGTGGCTGGACAGAGACTTGTGGGGACGTGGGCCGGTGTAACCGCCTCGGAGAACAAGTTTGCCACGTGTGGTCCAACTGACGGAGCCCGTGGCCTTGGGCTCCGTGATTCCACTCCCAGAGTCCAGCCCCGGAGGACCCTCAGGACGGGTGTGTCCGGTAGCCCCGCGTGGAATGGCGGCGGCAGGCTGGGCGTGCTCGTTGTTCCGAAAATGGAAGAGGCACGCCGTGAATCATACGATCAGTACCAGCAGCGGGTCAAACGAACGAGGGGTGCGCCGTGGTTACTTTTTATTTTTTTTTTTTACATATATATTTTTGTTGATTTCAGAGAGGAAGGGAGAGGGGAGAGAGAGATAGAAACATCAATGACGAGAGAGGATCATGGGCCGGCTGCCTCCTGCACACCCCACACTGGGGATCCAGCCTGCAACCCGGGCTTGTGCCCTGACAAGGAATGGAACCCCGACTTCCTGGTTCTCAGGTCGATGCTCAACCTCTGAGCCAGGCCAGCTGGGCCGTTCTGCTTGTTCTTCCCCCCCACCCACCCCCCCTCTGTACATGGCTTTTATTATTTACATAATACAATATAGCATTGATGCTGAATAGCATGATTATGTGCAATACATAAATATGAACTGTCTGTACACATCTGCACATCTAACTCAGAACAAAGGTACAAAGATTTGAAAGCAACCGTACTGCTTGTTCTTGAACGCAGTATAAAACCAGGCACACAGTAGGCGCACTAGTATGTTAGGCGTCTCTCCCTCCACAGCCTGCGAATTCCCCCGGAGGGCTTGCCTGAGGCTGGGGACTCAGTCGCGTCGCTAGGGTAACCAGTGCTGATGAAGACATTTGGGCTGTTCCCTGGGCTTCATGGGTAGCAGGGCCGGGCCCTTCCGCCCAATGCACCAGTGCCCGCCCTCCCCCCAGCATGTGCCCAGTGCTGGGGTTGCTGGATCAGGCTAATGCGTGGGCCTGGCATTCAGTCTCTCAAACTTCACACTGTTTCTGACCGGGTCTCAGTCTGAGTGGTTTATGCCCATCTCCCCCTCATCCCCCGGGCACCAATGCCACAGCGGGCCGCCCCGGCTCCAGGCCTAGCAGGCCTAGGGCTCCCTCGCTCAGCAGCTGACAGGCCTCCATGCAGGAGGGGAGCTTGAAGCCCGGAGCAGGAGCTCTGAGCCCACCCAGGCCGGTCTCACGAAGGCCCTGCACACCTGCTGGGGTGGAGGGGCTCAGGAGGATGTGGTGGGAGGGCTCCTGGGCTCCTGCCGCAGTGACGGAGCCGGAGACCATGCCGGCTGTGGGGCAGGAAGTGTTCGGCGGGCCCCCAGCCGCAGAGGGGAGCAGGCCTCCTGCCCGCGTGTGAGGACAGGTCCCCTCTCCCTCATGCTGCGTCCCCCTGAAACACAGCAGCCAGGCTGGCAGCATCGCAGGGTTGCAGTGGGACAGAAGGAAGGCCTTGGGGGGTGGGGGGACCGGGAATAGGCTAAGAAGAGAGACAGGCTCCGGTTGGGTGAAGCCATCAGGTGGGCTGTCGGCTGATGGCAGGTTCGGTTATTGTTTAGGTGGTTCATCAGTCGCTCAGTCAGCAAACCTGGAGACCAGAGACCACCCACCGCGGTGGGGGCGATAAGGAGGCGGCGGCAGAGGCAGCTCAGACTGAGCCGCAGGCCGCAGCCTCGCGTGACTGATGGGAACGGCGACCTTGGGTTCCGCAGGGCACGGCCTGGCAGCTGCCCTGGTGGTGGTCTCTGCGGGAACAAAAGCCAGGGGTGGGCCAAAACCGGTGTGGCTCAGTGGATAGAGCGTCGGCCTGCGGACGGATTCCGGTCAAGGGCATGTACCTGGATTGCGGGCACATCCCCGGTGGGGGGTGTGCAAGAGGCAGCTGGTCGATGATTCTCTCATATCGATGTTTCTAACTCTCTATCCCTCTCTCTTCCTCTCTGTAAAAAATCAATAAAATATATTAAAAAAAAAAAAAAAAAAAAAGCCCAGGGTGGGATGGGTTCTAGTCAGGCCACCTGGCCCGCTCGGAGGGAGGGTCTCGTTGCTCCTTCATTTGGGGAAGGCTTCCCGAGGAGCTGGTGGTGGGAAGACTCTCAGCAGGAAGAGGGAGGGGAGGGCTGCAGGCAGAGCAGGTGGCTGGGGCCGCAGAGCGCAGTTCTGAGCCGCTGGGGCCCAGGCTGAGGCTCAGGCTGGGGAGGAGCCCGGGGAGGGAGGAGAGGCAGGGGTGCGGAGCAGGTGACCTAATTTGGGGGCTCAGCTGCAGAGCCTACAGAGTTCAGCTGCACCCAGCTCTCCACCCCTCAGCCCTGCCTGAGATTAGACCCCTCAACTGCGCCTGGGCTGTCAGTTCGTCCTCCCTCAGCAAATAACTCCCTGAGCCCTGCTCTGGGCCGGGCTCTGGGAATAATGAGACAGACGAGATCCTTGGGGACTTGCAGGCCGCTGCGAGGGACAGATAGGAGCATGTGAACATGTAGGCAGGGTACTACAGCGGGGACAGGCTCTGGAGGAAATAAAACGGGGTGACTGGAGGCAGAGGTGGGGCTGGTTGGAGAAGGCAGTTGTGAGAAGGAGCCAGCCTTGGGCATGGGAGGCAGAGATGAGGCAGAGGGCACGGCAGCAGCCCGCTGGTGCGGAGTGGGGCTTGGAGGGGGAAGGAGCAGGAGGGAACGTCTCAGAGGCAGGAGGGGTGGGATCGTGGAGGGAGGGCCCTGTGGGCTACGGCGAGGAGTATAGACTTTTCTAAGTGTGCGGGAAGCTACTGCAGCAGGGGAATGATTGTGTCAATTACAAGTCGATTTTAAAACACAAAAACCACAGTTTGGATGGTATTACCACAGATGAAGCGAGAGCACGGGGGTCAGGATGGCGGCGGGGAGGAGGGAAGGAAGGCGCTCTGTTGCTGCCGCTCACCAGGTTCCCGTCTCCAGCCACACGCCCTCGGTCCCTCCATGACCCACCGAACGTGGATTTCTGGTTGGTGGCTTGTTCTGTTTGGTTCCTGCAACAGCCTCACTCTTTTAAGTTTGTTTTTGTTTTTAAAATATATCTCAGTATCTCTTCATGTATTTCCCACTTTCTTTTTGTTCTTTTTTTTTAAAATATATATTTTATTGATATTTTACAGAGAGGAAGGGAGAGAGATAGAGTTAGAAACATCGATGAGAGAGTCATCGATCAGCTGCCTCTTGCACGCCCCCTACCGGGGATGTGCCTGCAGCCAAGGTACATGCCCTTTTTTTTTTATATATATTAAATATATTTTATTGATTTTTTACAGAGAGGAAGGGAGAGAGAGAGCTAGAAACGTCGATGAGAGAGAAACATCGACCAACTGCCTCTTGAACACCCCCCCCACTGGGGATGTGCCCGCAACCAATGTACTTTCCCTTGACTGGAATCGAACCCTGGACCCTTCAGTCCAGAGGCTGACGCTCTATCCACTGAGCCAGACCAGTTTCGGCCTTTTTGTTCGTTTTCAACATGTACAATATTTCTGGTCTTAAAATTTTCCACCTACATGTCAGGAAAACTGTCACATTTTCAAAAAATTCTGACTGGTGTTTGTTAAAATAAATTTGTAATATTGATAAATTAAAAAAGAGAAAAAGAAATGCTCTCTAGATACAGGTTGGAGAAAGAACGAATAGGGCTTACGCATGGATCTGACGTGGGGGAGTGGAAGGTGAAGCAGGAGGCCCAGGCTCGGGATGTGGGCTGCGGCGGTGGCTGCTGCCGTATGGCGCTGGGGAAGGCGGGCAGGGCAGGTGTGGAGGCCAAGACCATGTGTCCTGCGCTGGACACTTTCAGTTTGCAATGCCTATTAGAAATGGGCAGCTGGTTATTTGTGTTAGTTTCCTGTTGCTTCTGCAACAAGTTATAATACATATAGTGGTTTAAAACAATATGTATTTATTATCTTTCCATTCTGAAGGTCCAAGTCTCCAAAAAGATACAAAATATCATGGGGGTGTGAAGTACAGCATAAAGATATAGTCAATAATATCTACCTAATAAAATAGTAACATGCTAATTGACATCGTACCGTCGCGACACCCACCAGCCAGTCAGGAGTGAGAATGCAAATTCACCCAACAAAGATGGCGGGTTAATTTGCATACACAAGCACCAAGCGGCTGGTGGCCTCCGCGCAATGTGGGAAGGTGGAAAGGTGACTCCGGCCGGAGCAAAGGCACTGCTGGCAGCCAGGGGAAGAAAGGCCTATTTTTTTTAAAAAAATATATTTTATTAATTTTTTTACAGAGAGGAAGGGAGAGAGAGAAAGTTAGAAACATCAATGAGAGAGAAACGTCGATCAGCTGCCTCCTGCACACCTCCTACTAGGGATGTGCCCGCAACCAAGCTACATGCTCTTGACTGGAATCGAAACTGGGACCCTTCGGTCCGCAGGCTGATGATCTATTCACGGAGCCAAAACTGGTCAGGGTGGAAGGCCCATTCTTGCAGGAATCTTCGTGCATCAGGCCTCTAGTATTGTAATAACTATTATATGTGGTGCCAGGTGAGTACTTGAAACATCAGAGAATCACTTTGGTAAAAGTGCACGATTGCCTGACCACTATGCTGTCCACCTGAAACGAATACAGAAAAGCACTGAAGGTAAACTGTAATTGAAAAATAACCTTTAGCCCTGGCCAGGGTGGTTCAGTAGTTAGAGTGTGGACCTGTGCACTGAAGGGTCATAGGTTTGATTCCCAGTCTCTGTCAGGGTGCGTGTGTGTGGAGGCAACCAATCGATGTGTCTCTCACACGGATGTTCCTCCCCCTTTCTGCCCTCCCTCTCTTTCCCTCCCCTTTTCTCTCTCTCAAAAAAAAAAAAAAAAAAAAAAAATCAATGGGAAAAATATCCTCCCGTGATATTTCTGCTTTCTATGGCCAGGCTGGTCTGCCTTCTGCTGGAAGGATGCTAGGGCCGGAGATGCAGAGGTGGGAATCTCAGCATCGGTGGGTGAATGGAAGCCATGGGTTGGTGGTGAGAGTCACTAGGGAAGGTGTGCTGGCAAGGAGGCAAGACCAAGCCTCAGGACTCCGGTGAGAAGTCAGCCGGTGAAGAGGCCTGGGGAGGAGTCATGAGAGAGGTCGGAGAGGTCAAGGAGAAAGGGTTCCAGGAGGGGACTGTCACTTACGCCCAGGCTGCTGAGAGGCTAAGGAAGAATGTGACAGGAAGGTGCCCACTGGCTCTGGCAATGGGGGGCCTGGAGTGGAAGTCACCTTGGGGCAGTTAGGCGGGTGGGGCACACACATGGGCGTAGATGCTCTCATTAGCCTATAAACCATGGAGATAGTGAAGGAGGTATTTTGTACTTTTTAAAAAAATATATATTTTATTGATTTTTTACAGAGAGGAAGGGAGAGATATAGAGAGCCAGAAACGTCGATGAGAGAGAAACATCGACCAGCTGCCTCTTGCACACCCCCCACCGGGGATGTGCCCTCAGCCAATGTACATGCCCTTGACCGGAATTGAACCTGGGACCTTTCAGTCTGCAGACCGATGCTCTACCACTGAGCCAAACCGGTTTCGGCGGTATTTTATACTTTTTAAAATTTAATAAAGTTTGCCGAACCGGTTTGGCTCAGTGGTAGAGCGTCAGTCTGCGGACTGAAAGGTCCGGGGTTCGATTCTGGTCAAGGGCATGTACGTTGGCTGCGGGCACATCCCCGGTGGGGGATGTGCAGGAGGTGGCTGGTCGATGTTTCTCTCTCATTGATGTTTCTGGCGCTCTCTCTCTCTCTCCCTTCCTCTCTGTAAAAAATCAATAAAATATATTTAAAAATAAATAAATAAATAAATAAAATTTAATAAAGTTTTATCTTTCAAAATGTACAGCTGGTGGGGCCTGGTGCTCACGCATCTTCGCCACAGCTGGGCGCCCCCTCCCTCGGTGTTTCCGGGGTGCATGACTGGAGCTCTGTGTGCTGAAGCTAGTTTAGCAAGTCCTTACTGAGGAGCTCCTGGGCCGTCCTGGCGGAGGAACTGGGGTCTCCCGTCTCTCAGAGACAACGGCGGGGGCCATGATAAGCCCATTGCTGGGACTTCCTTTCAGTTTGCCCTGTATTGCTTTGTCAGACAAGACTGGGTTATTGAGCTTGCCCCGCACTCTCCCTTTGGGCCACGCCTTCTTTTTGGCCTCGCCCCAGATTTGTTCACTGAGCCTTGTCTTTCTCGGCCGACCTTCCAGCAGCTTTCTTCTGGTCGTCCTGGGCCGGCGAAGAGGCACTCGAAGAGCAGCTGCTGCCACTGCTGCCTCGATGAGATGACGGACAGAAGGGCCACTTTATTTTATTTATTTATTTTTTAAAAATATATGTTATCGATTTTTTTACAGAGAGGAAGAGAGAGGGATAGAGAGTTAGAAACATCGATGAGAGAGAATCATTGATTAGCTGCTTCCTGCACATCCCCAACTGGGGATGTGCCCGCAACCAAGGTGCCTCTTGCACACCCTCAACTGGGGATGTGCCCTTGACCGGAATCGAACCCGGGACCTTTCAGTCTGCAGGCCAATGACGCTCTATCCACTTAGCCAAACCGGTTTTGGCAAAAGGGTCGTTTTATAACTTTGGAAGATGTAGATGGATTGGGGGGCGGGGAGGGGGGAGTGGAGACGTACCTCCTTCCTGCCCTCCCCCCAACCCATAGCCTCGTTATGACCTTTCGAGCCATAGACTGATTTCGTTCTTCCCTTTTGTGAAGCCCTCTGTGGCTTCCCGCTGCCCTCACACGCAGACCGTGGACTTGGCTCGCTGTTGCCAAGCCCGGCCTCGGGCCCCTGCCCCAGCACTGCTTCCTCACAGCCCCAGGCTGGCGCTCACTGCCTGCCGCAGGCAGCCCCGCCTGCCCAGGCAGCATGGGGAGTGGGGAGGCTTAGGCTGAGCTTGGGCTGGGTGGTGTGAGGGGCAGAGTTTGCTGTCGGGCATCACACCTCCTGAGGCTTAATCAGGTGGAGGTGCCCACTCCCACCTCTGATTCTGACTGACACGTAGGATGGGGCACCAGCTGGGTGGCCCTCGCTGCCTGTGAGCCCGTGGGACTGGGGCGGGCAGACTGTGCGTGGGCGGCCAGGGAGGGGGAAGGTATCGGCAAGCTGCAACTCTGCGGTCCGCCCTCCCACTCAGGCTCCTGGTCACCAGCCCTAGGACCCGCAGGACGGCAGGGCCCCTGCATCGGTGTTTCCTCACCTGGGACGAGATCGTTTGCCAGCCCGTAGGTGAGTCAGGCCCAGCTCCAGGGAATGTTCCCTGGACCTCTTTCTAGAGACCTTCCCCCCCACCCCCCCCAGCTCACTTTCTATCCCAATGCCTAATCCCATCCCAACCCAACCCTGATCCCCGCCCACCTCTCCTGACCCAATCCAACAGCAAAAACATGCCTAACATGTATTGTGTGTTCCCCATGCTTAGTACTTCCTCATCCTCTTAACCCTCAAAACCGTACCATTGGACAGAAGAGGAACCGCCGGCTCAGAGAAGTCCTCTGGTTACCAGGATGACTAAGGTCACACACACAGTATTGGGGGCACCACAGACCCAAACCCAGTTTCACCTGGTTCCAAAACCTAACCTATCCCAACTGATCACACCCCAGTGGCATCCGTCCCTCCCCTCCCAATCTAACTGTGGCCACCCCAATGTCCCGCAGGGGACCTGGCACCTACTAGGCGTTCAATAGATGTTGTTTGAATGAATGAATGAATGAATGAGTGAGTGAATGAATGAATGGACCATACTCATTTATTAACCAAACTCTGCCCATCCCACTCAGTCCGCCTCAAGGCACACACTCGCCGGTGGCCCCTCCGCTGTGGGTGGCAGAAACCTTGTCTCTGTGAGAGACACCGTGTTGAACAGCCTCAGAAGGGGGCACAGTCCAGCAGGGTGACAGGGTGATCTAGTGCTTCCAAATGAGACCGTGGCCCTGGCCTGTTTGGCTCAGTGGATGGAGCGTCAGCCTGTAGGCCCTAGGGTCTGGGTTCGAATCCCGGTCAGGGCACATGCCCAGGTCTCTCTCTCTCTCTCCCCGTCTCCCTTCCTCTCTGAAATCAATAAAAGCAAAAATAAATTAAAAAAAAAAAAACAAACACAAAAATGAGACTGTGTCTGAGGCCCACATGGGGAGGGAGAGGAAGGAGCGACTGCATCTGCCCCTGGGGTTGTGGGGCAGTAGGATTCCCCAGAGACGGTCTCTGAGGCTGGAGGGTCCGTCGTTCCATATAGCCAGTCCCTCAGCATCCTGCACACCTCCCCGCACTGCACACCTCCCCCTCCTGCTCCTCTTCCCGCCGGACCCACCAGTCTGGGCCCCTGGAGGAGAGCCCAGTCTCAGTTATTTCTAGGTCCCCACCACCATCTGGCCAAGCCCTGTGCCCGCTCTGACCTTGGCTCCAGGGTGGCCTCCCTGTGTCCCTCCCACCTCACCTGGACTTCACTGTTTCAGAGCATGTCCCCATCCCGAAGGGCAGGCACCGGGGAGTGACAGTTGCCCGGAACCACCACGGTGTTTTGGTGAGTGTGCCCAGCCAGGAGGCTGGAGGGCTCGGGGAGGCCAGGACGAACCCCTGTGGCAAACCCGTATTCATGCCGGTCCTGACTGGCACACTCTTCTCAGAGCCAAGGCCGGTGTCTCCCTGGTGCCAACGCCAGGGCCCATCTCAGCTCTGACCCTGGCACCAACGTCTGCCTCTGGTGAGGGGTGAGCCAAGCTGTTCCTGCATCCCCTGCCTGGTTGAGGCATGTGGCTCCGGGTAGCTGTGACTCAGGGGCCTGGGCTGGGGGTGACCCAGATTTTCCCTCCTCCTTTCTCCCTCTCTCCCCCAGGTCTGCATTCAAGAGGTGACCCGGCGGCCCCACAGCCTCAGCTCGGAACTCACAGGCACCTGCAGCCTGCTGGCCTCCAACCTCAGTCCCCAGGCCCTGGTCTCTTTCAACGACATTGGTGAGGATACTCCCTGGCCTTGGACAGCCTTAAGGAGGTTTCCTTGAGTCTCCAAGAAGGGGCACCTGCCCATGGCAGAGAGAGCAGGACACAGGCCCAGAGAGGGCAAGCCGGGCCTCGGCCCGCCACTGGCTAAGTGTGGGCTTGCCTGAGGTGAACAAAGAGGCTGTCTGATGCGGAGCTCTTTCATGTGTATTTTTAAAGAAAATCTCCTGGACTCTGAGGCACATGTGGATGCTGGAGACTGCTACAGGAACAAAAAGGGCAGCCCTGAGAATACAGCCAGGCAGCGCCGGGCTCTGGAGGCAAAGGAAGAGGAAGAAGTGGAGGTGGAGGAGGAGGAAGGAGCTGGTGAGAAGAGGCAGATCTGCGTTGCTCTCTGAGGCTCTCAGAGCTGATGCCTAGATTGGCAACTCCAGGGGTGAGAGGTGCCTAGGTCCAGGGGATTGGGGAATAGTGGCTGGATTCTACTGTCTGGATTCTATGGCCTGACCACCCCGAGCTCTACCCCCCTCCATCTTACTGATGGGGAAGCTGAGGCCCAGAGAGTAGGAGTGATGGGAGTGGCTCACAGAGTCAGAGCTGGAGCAGGTCCTGGCTCTCTCGCTGCCTCTGAGACAAGACTTCGCTGTTGGGAGCTTCTCCAACTTCTTCCCTGAACTGCGACCTTGGGGCTTGAATGGGGTGGGCGTCCTATAGGACAGGACATGCCACCTCACTCCTGCCCCAATTCCATGCCCACTCCTGACCTGCTCCCTGTTTTGGCTCAGGCACTGAAATCGCCATCGTCCTGGATGGCTCAGGAAGCATTGATCCCCCAGACTTCCAGAGAGCCAAAGACTTCATCTCCAACATGATGAAGAAGATCTATGAGAAGTGCTTTGAGGTGGGCTTTCCTAGGAGCCAGATGCACACAGTCTGTTGCTCTCTATCGCTATGAACAAACACCTCAAAACAGCTACCATTGATCTGCTCACAGTCCTATGGGTCAGCTCTTCGGGCTGGGCTCAGCTGGACGGTTCTTCTGCTGCTGGTCTTGCCTGAATTTTTCCTGCAGCTGCAGGTGTCTGGTTACTTGGCTGGGACTGGTTGGCCTCACTTGTCCGGCCATGTGTCTCCAGCAGGTCAGCCCAATGTTTTCATGGCTGCAACATTCCAAGAGGGCAAGACCTAATGCACACAAGCACTTTTCATGTCTCTGGTTGTATCCCATTTGCTGGTTTCCCAAAGACCAAAGAAAGTCACATGGTGAATAGGCAGGGGAGAGGGCAGACACAAGGACATGGGTTCAGGGAGAAGTCTGCGATCCATTGGGAGCTGTCACTGTCACATCTTTCTCTGCCTTAGCACCTCCTCTTGCCTTAAGCAAGGAGGAACGAGTGGATTCTTCCTCAGTGTCCCTCACTCCCCAGGGCATGGTTACTCTGCCAGCCTCCTCTTCTCTCTGCCCCTCCCTCCAGTGCAGCTTTGCCCTGGTGCAGTACGGAGCCGTGATCCAGACTGAGTTTGACCTACGGTACAGCCAGGATGTGATGGCCTCCCTCAGCAAAGTCCAGAACATCACTCAAGTGAAGAATGTCACCAAGACAGCCTCAGCCATGCAGCATGTCCTGTGAGTGTGAGGGCAGCGGGAATGGCTTGAACACCTAGTGGGCACTGGCTCCTCGGTTGAGAGGAGAATGTGAGGTCTTTCAATCCAGCCTTGGCTGATGAATGACACCTCGGGACAGTCCTCCAAAGAGTCTTCTGAGGACGTCTCTTGAGGGTGGCAGTAGAGCTCGGTGCAGACAGCGCTGTGCTCGGTGGCTGGGCTGCCTGGGTCCACACCCCAGCACCAGTCTGTACTTGGGGATCTGGGTGCCTGCCCTCTCCGTGCTTGGTTCTCGCTTTTACAATGAGGATGATAATAGCCCTTGCCTTAGAGGATTCTGTGAGGATTAAAGGGATTAAAATACATACAGTGCCTATGACAGTGCCTGGCACATATGTGCTTTGTAAATATTAGCCCCTGTTCGTAATGTCCTTGTTATTCCCACACAAATCTATTCCCTATGCGGCCCAGCACCTTTCTGTTGGGAGCAGGTGCCCCACTCCCACCCAGCCCTGCCATGTGCCATAGGTGCATCCCCACCCCTCCCTGGGCAATCCTCTCCAATTCCAAAACAGTTTTGTGAATCACATCTCCCCAAGCTCGGCCATCTCTCTGGCCAAGTCCCCCACTCCCTGCACTCTCCCTCCTTAGAGACAACATCTTCTCACCGAGCCACGGCTCCAGAAAAGAGGCCAAGAAGGTCATGGTGGTGCTCACCGATGGGGAGATATTCATGGACCCCCTCAACCTCACCACTGTCATCAGCTCCCCAAAGATGCAAGGTGTTGAGCGCTTTGCCATTGGGGTAAGAGCTGGGAGCAGGGGGAGGAGCCGGGGTTCCTGGAAGGGGCTTCTGGGAGCAGTTTACCAAACCCCGTTCCGTTCACACTCCCCAACTCCTTTTCTCCCCGCCTCGTGTCCCGGGTACCACACCACTCCCACAGAGGCTCATTTCCCCAGTATGGGCATAGCTCACTCGCTCAGCGGTGATGGGGAGAGCCGTGGTAACTCCGGGAGCCGCATCACAGCGGGGTGGGGGTTGGTCCTGGAGGAGACGGTGGTGAGCTGAGTCGGAGGACAGACTGGCCGGGGCTCCGGGGGAGGAGGGAAGAGCGCTGCAGGCAGAGGGAGCAGCGTGTGCAGAGGTGAGGGGGAGGACAACACATATAGATTGGGAAGACGACGGTGTGTGTTTGGGGGAGAACAGGGAGCAGGGGAAGTAGGGGGCAGGAGGTGGAGGCCCTGAAGGCCAGGCGGCGAGGCCGGCCCCCTCCCTGGGCCTGGAGAGGCCTCGGGCTCAGGAGGATCTTCACGGTGTGGATCCACGGGTCCGGGGCCTCCACGCAGGTGGGAGAGGCATTCACAAAGCCTAAGACTGAGGAGGAACTGAAGCTGATCGCCTCAGAGCCCACGGAGACCCACGCCTTCAAGGTGACCAACTACGCGGCGCTGGACGGGCTGCTGAGCCAACTGCAGCAAAGGATCGTTCCCATGGAAGGTGAGGGCTCCGGGGGGCCGAGGTCCGAGCCCCGCCCTCCAGCCCCACCCCTGGCCTCCCTCCACCTGACACTTGGGGCAACTCTTTTTTTTTAAATAGATTTTATTGATTTTTTTTTACAGAGAGGAAGGGAAAGGGATAGAGAGTTAGAAACATCGATGAGAGAGAAACATCCATCAGCTGCCTCCTGCACATCCCCCACTGGGGATATGTCCCCAACCAAGGTACATGCCCTTGACGGGAATCAAACCTGGAACCTTTCAGTCCGCAAGCCAACAAGCCGACGCTCTATCCACTGAGCCAAACCGGTTTCGGCTCAGGGCAACTCTTATCACCTCTTTGAGCTGTTCCATCTCTAAAAAGGCGGCCATCTCCCCAGGCCTGTGCACCTCCCTTAATCTCCATGCAGCTCGGACGAGCTGACCGGGTGCGGGAGAAAGAAGGCTGACTGGATGTGGTTCCTGCTCCCAGATGAGGAGACCGAGGTCCCCCCGAAGGAGGGAGGAAACTGCCCAAGCTCTTGTCCGGTGGCTGCTAAAGCAGGACCCACATCTCTGCTCTCCGCTTGGATCTGATCCCATCCCACCAAACCCAGTTCTGTCTGGGAGCAAGGCCAGGCTGGATGGACCCTTCCCTGGCTCTGTTGCTCCCTCCACCTTGCCCAGAGCAGCGTCTCACTGGACGTCTTGGCTTCCAGGCACGGTCGGAGAAGCCCTCCACTTCCAGCTGGCACAGGTCGGGTTCAGCGCCCGGATCCTGAATGAGGTACGTGGCCACCTCAGCACGAGGCAGGCTTACCGCGGAGGGGGGCCCAGCAGTGCCCGGGGACTCGGGGCCTGGGCCACAGAGCAGCTCTGCCTCCTGGCCGTGCCTCTGAAGGAGCCACGTTAGGATAATCTCATCTGGAGCCCCGGGGCAGACAAAAGAAGGGCCGTATTCATCACGGGGTCATCTTGTTCTGTGTGCTCAAGGATGGAGCTCTTCTTAAAATACACACTGGGAGCAGGCTTTGGCCTGGGCCAGCTTGCCGAGTTGCCTACTTCTCCCCACCAGAGACACTGTTCCCACAGCGGGGCCGAGCCGCAGGCACGGAGGGCAGGGCTGGGCCCTCGTGAATGGGAAAAGCATGGCTAGAACTGTCACTCAGCCCAGGCTGGGCAACCTGGGGAGAAGGAGACGAGCACTCTCTTCTCAGTCTCTCCTTTCTGTGCTTCCTTCACGCCTGGACCCAGGATGGCTTCTGCTCCGGGGTTGTTGGTATTAGAGGGATGGGGTCATGGGTACAAGGCAGGAACCAGTGTTTGCCATCTCACCTTCCTCCCGAATGGCTGGCCAGCTGGGCCCGGGGCCGCGGAGCGCCCCTCTCCCCCCACAGCACCCGGTTCGCTGTGCTGGCCGGTAGACCCGAGGTCACAGTGGCTGACCGCGGGCACCGCCAGCTCAAACGGCCTCTAATCCTGGTCCCCTGCAGGGGCAGCTGCTGCTCGGTGCTGTGGGGGCCTTTGATTGGTCCGGGGGCGTGTTGCTCTATGACAGGTACAGCTGCCGGGGCCGCTTCCTGAACCAGACGGTGGTGGACAACAAGGCTGGAAAGCACAGCTACCTGGGTGAGGGCGGGGCCTGGGGCCACCTGGGTGAGGGCGGGGCCTGGGGCCACCTGGGTGAGGGCGGGGCCTGGGGACCACCTGGGTGAGGGCGGGGCCTGGGGACCACCTGAGAAGGGTGGGGCCTGGGACCACCTGGGAGAGGGCGGGGCCTGGGACCACCAGGGTGAGGGCGGGGCCTGGGACCACCAGGGTGAGGGCGGGGCCTGGGACCACCAGGGTGAGGGCGGGGCCTGGGGACCACCTGGGTGAGGGCGGGGCCTGGGACCACGGGGTGAGGGCGGGGCCTGGGGACCACCTGGGTGAGGGCGGGGCCAGGGACCACCTGGGTGAGGGCGGGGCCTGGGGACCACCTGGGTGAGGGCGGGGCCAGGGACCACCTGGTTGAGGGCGGGGCCTGGAGACCACCTGGGTGAGGGCGGGGCCTGGGGACCACCTGGGTGAGGGCGGGGCCTGGGGACCACCTGGGTGAGGGCGGGGCCTGGGGACCACCTGGGTGAGGGCGGGGCCTGGAGACCACCTGGGTGAGGGCGGGGCCTGGAGACCACCTGGGTGAGGGCGGGGCCGGGGACCACCTGGGTGAGGGTGGGGCGTGGAGACCACCTGGGTGAGGGCGGGGCCTGGAGACCACCTGGGTGAGGGCGGGGCCGGAGACCACCTGGTTGAGGGCGGGGCCTGGAGACCACCTGGTGAGGGCGGGGCCTGGAGACCACCTGGGTGAGGGCGGGGCCGGAGACCACCTGGTTGAGGGCGGGGCCTGGAGACCACCTGGGCGAGGGTGGGTGTGGGTTGGGGGCGGGGCCGGGGACCACCTGGGTGAGGGTGGGGCGTGGAGACCACCTGGGTGAGGGCGGGGCCTGGAGACCCCCTGGGTGAGGGCGGGGCCTGGAGACCACCTGGGTGAGGGTGGGTGTGGGGACACCTGGGTGAGGGCGGGGCCTGGGGACCACCTGGGTGAGGGCGGGGCCTGGAGACCACCTGGGCGAGGGTGGGTGTGGGGACCACCTGGGTGAGGGTGGGTGTGGGGACCACCTGGGTGAGGGTGGGTGTGGGGACCACCTGGGTGAGGGTGGGTGTGGGGACCACCTGGGTGAGGGTGGGTGTGGGGACCACCTGGGTGAGGGTGGGGCCTGGAGACCACCTGGGTGAGGGCGGGGCCTGGAGACCACCTGGGTGAGGGCGGGGCCTGGGGACCACCTGGGTGAGGGCGGGGCCTGGAGACCACCTGGGCGAGGGTGGGTGTGGGGACCACCTGGGTGAGGGCGGGGCCTGGAGACCACCTGGGTGAGGGCGGGGCCTGGAGACCACCTGTGCGAGGGTGGGTGTGGGGACCACCTGGGTGAGGGTGGGTGTGGGGACACCTGGGAGAGGGTGGGTGTGGGGACACCTGGGTGAGGGTGGGTGTGGGGACACCTGGGTGAGGGTGGGTGTGGGGACACCTGGGTGAGGGTGGGTGTGGGGACACCTGGGAGAGGCCGGGGACACAGGCTTCGCCTTGTGCTGCACGAGGCTTCCGTAGACTGAGGGATGGACCCTGGTTAGGGATCTGGAAGCTGAAAATTCGGGCTCCTGGGCGGGGACAGGACCTGCTCAGTACCGATTCATGGGGCGGCCCTGGATGGCTGCCTAGGGAAGGCGGGGCCTCCCTCCACCCCTCACCTCACCGCTTCTATGCGGGGCGTGCGGATGCGTGTGTTTAGAGCATGGTGTGTGCCTATCACCTCCGTGTGGTGGGCACGTGTGTGTGACCAGCAGCAGAGGGCAAGTGGGCGAGCTCCCTGATGCCGATTGTAAGAGGATAAGACGGACAGTCTCCAGTTTGTCCTCCTGCGAGGCCACTCCGAAGGCCGGGCTGGAAGGTGGTGGGGCGGGGGCTGGGGGGCAAAGGCGGGGCCCGGGGGGAGCTCCTGGTCACGGCCACGCCCCTGCCCCAGGTTACTCGCTGGCCGAGCTGCACAAGGCCCGCGGGCTTGCCTACTTGGCCGGCGCGCCCCGGCATAAGCACCGAGGGGCGGTGTTTGAGCTCCGGAAGGAGGGCAGGGAGGACAACTTCGTGCAAGTGCTGGAGGGAGAGCAGGTACCTGCTAGAGAAGGACCGGACCGCCCACCCTCCATCGCTACAGATGGGGATCGGAGGCCCGAGGGGAAGGAAGGAGCTCCAGGCACACCGCGGGTGGGTGGGTGTGGGTGGGTAGGGGGCCCAGCCTGGGCGGAACGCAGCGCCTCTGCCTTGGCCCTGCGTGTCGAATGGCCAGCAGTGCCCCGCGCGGGGGGGCGGGGGGGTGTCGGGCTGCTCTCCAGCCTCCTGTGTCACCCTGGTGAGCAGATCCACCTGGAATGCCCCAGAGCGGGGGGCCTCGCTGAGGGGTGGGGGAGGGCCCCCAGCGCCCCTTGAGCCAGCTCTCCCTGGGCTGCAGATGGGCTCGTATTTCGGCTCTGAGCTGTGCCCTGTGGACATCGACATGGATGGAACCACCGACCTCTTGCTGGTGGCGGCTCCGTTCTACCACGTCCGCGGGCAGGAAGGCCGAGTCTACGTGTACCGCCTGCACGAGCAGGTGGGGTGCACACGGGGCTGGCAGGCTGTGCCCAGGGCCAGCGTCTGGGATTATCCCGGCTTCCTGGTGGGCAGACGGGGCCCAGAGAAGCCACGGGTCTCGGGGGGAGAGACTGCTTTCCGTTGGGCAGTAGGGAGGGACCTGCTTCAGACCCCCCCCCCCTCTCCCCCAGGTGAGGGGCTCAGGAGGCAGCTGGACATACGGGTCCGAAGCAGAGGAGAGAAACCAGTGGGAGGGGGCGGAAGTGCCATAAAAGACATAGCATGAGCCCTAGTCGATTTGGGCAGGCTGCGGCCTCCGGCCTGGCGCAGGGGCGGCGGAAGTAGAATCGCCAGGGCGGTGATGGGGAGGTGCTCAGGGAAGACAGCGGCTCGCTCCCCGCTGCACCCCACTTCCTCATCTCCCCATCTCATCACCGCACATCCGTGGTGACTCCACCCCCCGGCGGCAGCCAGGCGGTAATGCACGCTTCATCCAGCATCTCACCGGCTTCTCTAGAACTTGGGAGGGAGCTGCCATCCCACTTCACAGGCCGGAAGCTGAGGCTCGGTGACGTTAGGACTTGTCCGAGTTCACATACAAGTGTGGGGAAGAGCCAAGACCAGAAGCCAGGCCTCCCAGCGGCCAGCCCAGTGCTGCCCACTGCAGGAGCACAGGGCACGGGAGCCAGCTCTTCCGCTCGCTCTCTGTGCCAGCTGGGGAGGGCTCCTGCCTGCTCTGAACCTTGGACTCCCTGCCAGGGACTCTGTGTTGACAAGCCCAAGGAGCATGCCCCCTGGGGGGACGATGGGGAGGGCACCCTGCGTGCTTGTCTCCAGGGCTGAGCCGCCCGTTTGCTTCACAGGATGGTTCCTTCTCCTTGGCACGCACGCTGAGCGGGCAGCCTGGGTTCCCTGACGCCCGGTTTGGCTTTGCCATGGCAACAGTGGGGGACCTCAGTCAGGATTCGCTCACGGACGTGGCCATCGGCGCCCCCCTGGAGGGCTGGGGGGCCGGTGACGGCGCCAGCTTCGGCAGCGTGTACATTTACAACGGGCGCCCGGACGGACTGTCCGCCAGCCCCTCGCAGGTAACCCGCGGGCCCTCTCCGCCTCTCCTCTGGGACAGCGACCCCCCAGGGGCAATGGCCTGAGCCCCAAGTTAGTTCCTGGTCTAAGTGCCAGGCAGTCCCGTAGGGCTGGGGGTCCCCAGCGAAGGGCAGAAGTCTCTCAGGCTGGTGGGAGGTTCCCGGGCCGTCAGGTGGGGCAAGAGCTTGTGACAACCTCTGTCTACCTGACCTGTACCTCCCTCCCTGGCATTCCCGCGTGGCCCTGCTCAGATCCTCCTCCCTCCTCTGCGGTCCCTTCTCTGGCTCCTAACCCCGCCCAACCCTCCGTGCCTGCGTGCTCACCCCCAGCGCTCTACTGCCAACCTCTCATGCTGCATCTCTTTTCTTTTTTAAGTAAAATGATAGATACATACTTCTTTAAAAAAAAAAAAAAATATATATATATATATATATATATATATATATATATATATATTTCAGAGAGGAAGGAAGAGAGAGAGAAACGTCCATAATGAGAGAGGATCATGGATCGGCTGCCTCCTGCAAGTCCCCCGCTGGGGATGGAGCTTACAACGGGGCATGTGCCCTTGACCAGAATCCAACCTGGGCCCCTTCAGTCCGCAGGCCGACGCTCTATCCACTGAGCCCAGCCGGGGAGGGCTCATGCTATGTCTTTTATGGCACTTCCGCCCCCACCCACTGGTTTCTCTCCTCAGCTTCCATCCTGTATGTCCAGCTGCCTCCTGAGTCCCTCGCCTGGGAAGGGAGGGGGGGGGCTGAAGCAGGTCCCTCCCCACTGCCCAACGGAAAGCAGCCTCTTCCCCCGAGACCCGTGGCTCCTCTGGGCCCCGTCTGCCCACCAGGAACCCGGGATAATCCCAGGCGCCGGGCACTGGGCGCAGCCTGTCAGCCCCGTGTGCACCCCAACATTCCCGCTGTCTCCCAGCTCTGCCCCTCCTGCCGCCTCCCCATCCTCCGTCCCGCCCCGTGTTTGATTAGACACCCGGCCTCACATCAAGCCTCCTTACACCCAACTGCCCTCCTGTTTCCTTAGACCGCCCTGCTCTGCCCCCGCCCCTCCTCCCCATCTCCCCTGTCCAGGCCCACACGTCCTCCATTCAGACGCCTCTTTTCTGGGAGACCCTGCCCTGCTCTTCCCAGCTAACTGCGGGCTCCCCTTGAGAGGTGGGGACCGGTGTTGATTTGCTCATTTGAATCAAGTCCAATGCCTATGTCTCCTTCCCCGATGCCTATGTCTCCCTCCCCAGCACATCCGAGCCGCGGCGGTGGCCCCCGGACTCCACTACTTCGGCGTGTCTGTGGACGGTGGCCTGGATGTGACCAGCGATGGCCTTGCTGACATCACCGTGGGCAGCCTGGGCCGGGCGGCTGTGCTCCGGTAGGGGTCTGCCCTGCCTCCTGGGGTCCCGAGCCAAGCTCCGATACAGAAGGACCCGCGGCCACATCTCATGGTCCGCTTTGCTGTCTTATTTAGCTCAAGGCCTGTGGTTCGCCTGGAGGTGTCCATGACCTTCACGCCCGAGGCGCTGCCCATCGGCTTCAACAGCGGTGTGCGTGTGAGGTTGTGCTTTGGCATCAGCTCTGAGACCACAGCCGCCAAGTCAGGTAACAGGCAGCCTGGCCGGCCCGCGCAGCGGTGGGGTCCTTCCTGGTTGGCTCCGGGGGGCAGGGGAAGAGGACAGGGTGGGGCTGGGCTCTGGGGGTGACAGGTTCTGGTGTTTGAAAGCCCTCTGTTTGGAGCCTAGCTCCTGGGACGTTAGGGTCTGTTCTGGGTGAAGTGCCCTCGAAAAGGGAGACCTGCTGGGGAGTCCGCACTCCGCAGGGCTGTCTCCGCCCCTGACCCTGTTGGGAAGAAGGACATTGGGGTCCTTCCTCAGGTGTTGAGTGTCTGAAAAAGGACTCAGGAAAGGGCGGCCGCTTCTCCATCTCCATCCACGGTGCCTGGGGGTGTGCAGGGGACCCTGAGAGGTGCCCTTCCTCGTGCTCTCTGATTACAGCTTCTCCCTGCCCTCCTCGCTGTCCCCCTGGTCCAGGCGGAGGCCTGGCCGCTCCTCCCATCCCCTCCTGGCACCACTTGGGAGACAGTTTCCAGGAGGCAGAGGGTGGGCCCGGCGCTCACAGCCCAGGAACTTCCCGGCACCCCACGAGCCCCCCTCCAGAGCAGCCCATCAGCAACAGTCCCCAAGGTGTCCAGTCTCCGTAGCAATCCCTGAAATGGCTCTCTGGTTCCTGCAAATAAGGAAGCCCTCTCCCGGTAGGTGGCTTTCCTGCAGAAGGCGGCCATTATCGAATGCGGAGAGGAAACGAGGGGCCGTCCGGGTTTCAGGCGGAAAGATTCAGGCCGTGGAGCCCGGACGGCTGCTGCTGAGCAGCTGTGTGACACTAGGCAGGTGTCTTTCCCTGTCTGGTCCTGGTTTCTGTTCTGTACAGTAAGGGAGTTGGCCCAGGGAGTCTGTAAGGTGCTTCCAGCTCTGCTGTCCTCCGGTGTTACTCTATGGTCTCTCTCTCCATTCCGTGTTGTTTCCCCTCCTCCTTCTTTTCTCCCTGAATCCCAGCCGTGTGCTGCTCTGGGTTTGGGTTGGGACCCTGAGGGACGCTAGCCAGGGGCCAGAGGACATGAGAAAAGTACCTTCAAAGTGAAGAAACTCAGACGTCCAGTCCCAGGGAAGCGCCTGGCGGGGCCACACCCTGGAGGGCTCCCGGGAGCCTCCAGCAGGCTGGGGGTGCTGTGTCTGGGGCTTGCCCCTCCCAGCCTCATCGGGAGGGTCTGGTCTTCACTCCCAGGCCTCATCGGGATGTCTCTGAACTTCACGTTGGACGTGGATGTGCTGAAGGAGAGGAAGAGGCTCCAGTGTGCAGACCAGAGGGCTTGTCAGAGCTGCCTTCGGGAGTGGAGCAGTGGGTCCCCTCTCTGTGAGTCCCGCCTGCTCAGCTCCACTGACGGAGAGGTGAGTGAGGAGTTTAGGAGAATCCACAGGGGTCTGTGCAATGAGTGGTATGTGTCCGTCCACACAAACTAGACAATTAACATAATAGCCCATCTGGTGTGGCTCAGTGGTTGAGCATTGACCTATGAATCAGGTCATGGTTAGATTCCCAGTCAGGGCACATGCCCAGGTTGCAGGCTTAATCTCCAGTCGGGGGTGTGCAGGAGGCAGCTGATCAAAGATTCTCTCTTATCATTGATGTTTCTATCCCTCTCTTCCTTTCCCGTCTTCTCTGAAATCAATTTTAAAATATTTATATATATATATATATATATATATATATATATATATATATATAACTATAAAAGACCAGGAACCACATAATGGCATGGGTGAGGAAGTTAATTATATTAGAAATCCAAATTAATTTGAACACTAACTATATCTCTGAGCTTCCTAGCAGCTGAACAGAAAGCGAAATGTTCTAATTGCTGTTTATTCCTTTCTCTTGTCAACTGACCTAAGAGTGGGGCTGACGGTCCTTCTTCAAACCATTATCAGAAAAACTGAATGAGAGAAAGTAGGAATAGAAAGACAAAAGTTATCATTTATGAAGGTCTACACCTAACAAAGGTGTCTACAAACACACACAGAAAATGTTTTGTCAGGACTCAGGGCCTGACAGGCCCTAGAACTTTAAACCTATAAAGGCCATTTATTCCAACAACCTCATAAATTATGCTTCTAACTACACATCTGTCCCCACATCTGTTCCAGTTGTTAATAGGATTAAGAAAGAGTCTCCAGTGAGTCTGTGGCTTCTTTAAATAAAAGCATAACTACTCTTTCCACCAGGAATCATGCTCACCTGCTCTCCTGTGAAGCTTCTTCTGTGGCTCACTCAGAGAGAAGGATGGCTTTTTGTTTTTCCCCCTCTAATATGTCCTTCATGCTGTTTTGTAAATATAGATGTGACCCTGAGTCATCCCTCAGTGCCTCCCATTTGCTCTCTGAATAAAATCATCAGGTTTTTAAAGAATATGTTATTTTCTTAAAATATATTTTTATTGATTTCAGAGAAGCATGTGACCAGAAATTGAACCGCCACCCTCTGGTTCATAGGACGATGCTCAACCACTGAGCCACACAGGCTGGGCAAAGTCATCAGTTTTTAACTCACGATGGCCAGACCCCTTAGGATTGGGGTGCAAACCATAAGGAGCTATGAGATTTGAGAGCAGATCCAGGGGTTTTTCCAATGCTCCTGGCAGCTTGGTGACATGACAGCTTCCCTTCAGCCTGGCTTGTTTGGAAGAGGCTTAGGACCTCTGGCTCACCACTTGCATGTTTATGTCATGACTATGCCGAATTAAAGGTGTTCTCCTTGTCACCTCTGCCCCACATCCAACTGCACCTCCGCCTCCCTGGTGGCTGCAGCTCTGTGAAGAGGACTGCTTCTCCAGCATCAGTGTCAAGGTCAGCTACCAACTCCAGCACTCCAAGGACCGGAGGAGCCATCCCCCCCCTGTCCTGGACATCTACAGTGAGCCCTCCGCCATCTTCCAGGTGACTCCAGCCACAGCTAGGACTGGACCCTCCAGGGACCCATCCCCTCAAAGCACCTGCTCCCCTAACTTCAAAGAATGTTAGAATTGGGAGGGTCTTCAGACAGCATCTGGGCCCCTGGCTGCACAAAGGGGCCTCACTGGTGGGTAATCACGTCTCCAAACTACCACCCAAGGCTAGTTCCTTTATGTTCACAGAGTGCTTGCTACATGTTTAATGAGGCATTTGAACACATTGCCTGACTTGGCAAGGGTGTCTGATGACCATGCAGTGGGGGTCCCATGAGGGCTGGACTGGAGCCACCCTGTCCTGCTGGCAGAGAGGATGCCCCTTGGCACAGCTGTCTGCCCAGGTCTTGCTCAGGGCCTTCGGGCTGAATGTCTGGCCCACCAAACTTGCCCCCCCTATGGGCAGGTAGTGTCACAAGAAACTTTTCTCATTACTAAGGGAAGTCAGAGGGGGAAAGCAAACAGTCATATTTCCTGACTCTATGATATCTAAGGTGATTTTGCTTGTATCCAGGCTCTGGAATATTCTGTCTACATTTAGAATGTGGTATGGGGTATAGAAAAATCAGCAGGATCAAAGAAGTGACAATGTGAGCCTTAAAGAGTAATAATTACAGTTAGTTGGGATGAGTTGAGTCTCCAAAATTTAAACTAAAAAGCCAATAGTGGTTCATGCAGGCATAGAAAAGCTCAGTAACATATTTTCTGACTGTCCAATATTTTTTTACCCAAATTCTCTGTTAATTAAATTAGACAAGCTTTTAGCTCCAGTTTTGGTCAATATCTAATGTATTAATCACAAATAGTAAATAGAGCCCTGTCTGGGTAGCTGAGTTGGTTAGAGAGTCATTATGATAGTCCAAAGTTGCAGGTTCGATCCCTGGTCAGGGCATATATAAAACCAACCAATGAATACATAAATAAGAGGAACAACAAATTGATGTCTCTCTCTCCCAAAACACTAAACAAATAGTAAATAGAAATGAGAGCAGCACAATTAGGGTAACTGTTTTCACTGCTCATCTGCCCAGGAAGAAGGAATCAGGGTCCTCCACTAGTATGAACAAAAACTGACATCTTAAATTTTTAGGCAAGAGACTTTATTTTAAATTAATAATAGTATATTTATTTTGTAAAAAATTAAAAATTTTAATATATTTTTATTTATTTCAGAGAGGAAGTGAGAGAGAGGGAGAAACATCAATGATGGAGAGAATCATTCATCGGCCTTCTGCAGGTCCAGTGTGTCCTGACCTGGAATCGAACCGTGACCTCCTGGTTCATAGGTTGATGCTCAAGCACTGAGCCACGCCGACCAGGCAAAAGAATTTTTAAAAAATTGGTATTGACAGCAAGTTAGATGAAAAAAAGATTAGGAGAATCTTTTTTAGGAGAATTAATGTAATAAAGTTTTGTCAATAAGCAGATGATCACTAATTATATATATTGTTTAAAAAAACTTTATTTTGAAATAGTTGGTTTACTATAAAGTTATAAGCACACTCCAAAATAATCCCTATGCATTCTTTATTTTTAAAAAAATATATTTTTTATGGATTTCAGAGAGGGAGGGGTAGGGAGATAGAAACCTCAATGATGAGAGAGAGTCATTGATTAGCTGCCTCCTGCATGCCCCACACTGAAGATCAAGCCTGCAGCCTCGGCATATGACCTGACCAGGAATCAAACCATGACCTCACGGTTCATAGGCTGATGCTCAACCACTGAGCCACACTGGCTGGGCTCCCCATGCATTCTTTTTTTTTTTTTTTTAAATATATTTTATTGATTTTTCACAGAGAGGAAGAGAGAGGGATAGAGAGTTAGAAACATCGATGAGAGTCATCAATCAGCTGCCTCCTGCACGCCCCCCACTGGGGATGTGCCCGCAACCAAGGTACATGCCCTTGCCCGGAATCGAACCCGGGACCTTTCAGTCCGCAGGCCGACGCTCTATCCACTGAGCCAAACAGGTCCCGGCTCCCCATGCATTCTTTATCCAGATTTCCAAAACGTTAACATTTATACATTTTATTATTCACATTGCTTTAGCATTCTTTCTTGACACATGTAGAAAGTACATATCCATATATATAAAATTACACACATATACATACATTTATATTTCCGAACCATTTTAGAGTTATAGATTTGATGCCTTACTTCTCAGTATTCAGTATCTATTTCCTAAAAACAAGGACATTCTCTTACAAAACCTCAGTGCAATGATCAAAAGCAGGAAATAATAATAAAATACTATTACCTAACTTATTTCAATTTCATCAGTTGTCCTATGAACATCCTTTATTGCAAAAGGAAAAACTTTTTCTGCCAGTCCAGCATCATTTATTGCATTTTGTCATCACTTGTCTTTGGTCTCCTTTAACTTGGAGCAGTTTCTCAGTCTTTCTGTGTTTAATGACTTGAACATTTTCAAAAGATACAGGCCAGTCATTTTGTAGAATGTTTCTCAACTTGAATTTGTCCAGTGTTTCCTCACGATTAGATTGTGTGTCTGGGGCAAGAATATCATAGAAGTGAAGTCAGTCCTTCGAGGTGTCACATCAGGGGCACACTGCTTTGCCCCATGACTGGTGCTATCTCCCGTGCATGAATAAGTATCTTATAGGCGATGCTTGGAGATTATGAATGTATCCTGTTTAACATCCACTCTTGATGTTTACCTGCATCAATTATTACTGTGATGGTTTGGCAAAGACATTTTCTATTCCATCGGTAACATGGATGAGGAGGTGTGATTTGGTATTAGTTTGAGCACGCAGATGTTTCCAGAAAATGAGATCTAGCTAGGAGCTTATAGTTTAACCTTGCTCGCTCTCACTGGGTTTGGGTGAAAGAGAGCAGGCTACTTGTCTATATTAAAAACAAAACTAAAGAAAATCCAAAACAACTTTGCCCCAAACTTTGACCCAGTCGGAGTCAAGCTCTGACTTCTGCAAATCGCATCTCCAGTCTTCAGGAAGTGGGAGGCTTCCTTTCTAACTCTGGGCTCCATTCCCGCTTCAGGCCTTGGGCAGAGTCCTTGCGTAAGCTGCTGGTGCGGTCACTGGCTGCTGGGGAGACAAATGCAGAGATTTCCCAGTTAAGAAGCTGGCTGTGTTTCCTTCATAATAAAAATCAACCCACCCCTACCTGGTTTGGCTCAATGGATAGAGCGTCGGCCTACGAACAGAAGGGGCCCAGATTAGATTCCGGTCAAGGGCACGTGCCCAGTTGCAGGCTCCATTCCCAGTAGGGGGGGCTGCCTGTAGGAGGCAGCTGACCAATGATTTTCTCTCATTATTGATGTTTCTATCTCTTTCCCTCTCCCTTCCTCTCTGAAATTAATAAAACAAACAAACAAAAACACCCAGATTCTTTAGAAACTTTGATTTTTCAACCTGAATTAGGGCTTTTCAACTTTGACTGGGCCTGTGGCCCCACTGTGACTCTGAATTAGTTTGGTTTAGTGTAGACACGATTACAAGGAGAATATTTAACCCCCAAAGACTACCCACAGAATCAGAGGGTGTGCAGGACTGGATCTTGACAATAATTGATTAGGTATCTTCCATTTGTGCCCCTGCTGTTCCTACCTCTGCTTGAAAGGATTAAGAAAACTTCTTCATTAGGTTTTCCTCCCCAAAATTTCAAAGTACTCAGTGAGTTGTGAGTGTTGGTGCTTAATTCTGGTGATAGAAATGTGACAGGCCCTCCTACCATTCCAGGAAGGTCACCCATTTTTTTACCTTGGCCAGAAGCCTGACTCATGGTATACCTGTGTTGTAGGACCAAGCATACCCCCTACCTGACAGACTGTCACTTGCCATCTGTTACCCAACTGTTCCTCCTACCCCTGCCAGATCAAGAAATGTCACAGTCACAGCCATGTGGACACCACCCAGCCTGCCCAGCGTGCCCTAAGGAGATCACAGGCAAGCTGCCGGGGCTGGCGGGGTCCCTGGGCTAATCCTGCCCCTGTCTCGTTACAGCTGCCCTACGAGAAGGCCTGCAAGAATAAGCTGTTCTGTGTTGCTGAGTTACAGCTGGCCACCACCACTCAGTGAGTCCAATCCAGTCACCAGTTTCCGTAGTAAACTTCCTCCCGACTTACCTGAACCAGCCTCTCATCAGGATCAGCTGCTCATTCCCTCTCCTTCCCCTCATGGCCCACAAAGGGCTTTGCATTTATTATCCACTAGAGGCTTGGTGCATGAAAATTCAGGCACTGGATGGGGCGGGGGGGGGGGGGCCCTCAGCCTGGCCTGCCCCTTCTCACAGTCTGGGAACCCTCAGGGGTGGGAGGCGACCCAGTGATCAGGGGAAGGTGACACGCCATCACACCTCTGCTGCTGCCACTGCCAGCAGCACAAGCCTCAGCCGGCCCTTGTTACCTGAGCCTTGGGCGGCCCTGGGCAGCTGGGCAGCCAACATCCAAGGCTTGCCTGCGCCTCGGGCCGGCCCTGGGAGGCTGGGGGGCTGAGGAAACTGGGGGACTCTGGAGGCAGGTGCGCAGAGCACTGCCATCTTGTGGCTGTGGGCACCACCATCTTTGAGGGCATGGCAGTCATTAGCATATTCCCTCTTTATTAGATAGACTTGCTTCCCCAGCCATCCCATAAAGGAGGCAACACAGAGATCTGGTTTCCCATTTTGTAGATTAGAGAGCAGACTTGGTAGTTGGGAGCCTGCATGGGGGTCACAGGGGTCATCTGGTAGACTTGAACCCAGGTCTCTGACAACCTGGGCAATGTTATTTTCATAAGCCAGTGTCAGAGGCAACCTCTTTCCTGACTCACCTCTTAATCAAATTACTTAATTCAGTAAATGTTTATGGAGTGTCTACTCTGTGCCAAGCACTCCAGGTGCTGCAGATACAGCAGCGAGCAGCACAGACAAAGAGCCCTGCCTTCCTGCTGCTTTTAGGGGGAGAAGATAACAAATGAGTAAATATTATGCTGTCAAGTTTATGATGAAGATATGATATAATGCAGGGAAGGTGGGAGGGAGTACGGGTGGAGGTGGGGTGGCAGTTTTAAACGCGTGGTCAGGAAAGGGCTGGCTGAGGAGGGATTTTGGTACATGCCAGAGGTAAAGGAAGGAACTATGTGGGTATTGGAAGGAAGAACAATGCAAATGCCCTGGATGGGAGCGTGCCTGAAGGTAGGAGGAATGGCCCGGACAGCAGTGTGGTCGCAGTAGCATGAGGAGAAAGAGGCAATGTGTGGGCAGGAGACGGTCACTGGGGCTGCACAGGCCTTCCCTGGGGCTGTTACTGGGAGCTGGAAAGCCAGAGGAATGGATGATCTTTCATTTTTCACCGGGTCATTTTTGCTGCTTGTTGAGAACAGACTGTAGGAGCAAAGGTGGAAGCAGGGGGCTCTTACAATAACTTGGGTGAGAAGAGATGGTGCCTTGTGCAAGGGTGGTAGCAGAGAAGGTGGTTATGTCCTGAAGTTAAAGCCATAGGATTTGATGACAGATTGGAGGTGGGGAGCGCGGAAAAGAGAGGGGTCTAAGAAATCTTTCAAGGCTTCAGCCTGAGCATCTAGAACTGTGCTGTCCAATTTTAATTTAAATTAAATTAAAACTGCCGGGACCGGTTTGGCTCAGTGGATAGAGCGTCGGCTTGGGGACTGAAGGGTCCGGGGTTCGATTCCGGTCAAGGGCATGTACCTTGGTTGCGGGCATATCCCCAGTAGGGGGTGTGCAAGAGGCAGCTGATCGATGACTCTCTCTCATCGATGTTTCTAACTCTCTATCTCTCTCCCTTCCTCTCTGTATAAAATCAATAAAATATATTTTTTAAAAATAAATAAATAAAAATAAAAATAAATTAAATTAAAACTTTAGCCCTCAGTTGTACTGTGCGCATTTCAGGTGTGCAATACCCACATATGGCTATTGATAATACACAGCACAGAGATAACCACTTCCATGACCGCAAAGTTCTAGGACAGCAGTGATGCCAACAACTGAAGTGGGAGAGCCTTTGAAGGAATGACTATGGAAGGCAGGAAGGGATCTCAAGTTCGGTTTGGAATGTATGGTGGTCTTAAATGCCCTCCCGGCTACCAGTGCTGCGTGTGTAACATGGTACCGAAGGCCAGTGCTTCTAGACGTTTGCAAGACTTGTGTTTCAGATGTGCATGGCTCAGCGCTGCCCATCTCAATCAATAAGGATCCAATTCAAGGCTTTTGAGTGCTTTGGAATCCAGCCTAACAAGCAAGCACAACTGCTTCCAACAGGGAATTAATGAAACCGAGCTCTGCCCTCTGGGCCAATCTGTGTGAACTAAGAGACATAGCACACACAGCTGGCCCTACATCACCCCCTAGTGTACATACATAGCAAGCACTATCTTTTTCTCCCCAAGATTGTTGTCAAGCCTAATCTTTAGCATCCAAACACTTCAGTGGTTTTTGACCTTGTGGACATAGATCTCCCAAACAATCTAAGAAAAACTACAGACTTTTCTCCCTAGAAGATCATGTGTGCACACATCCGTGTTTGCATTCGGGGCCTCTGAAACTGTCCCTGTTAAAATAGTCTGACAACTCTCAGATCTCTTTCCTGGGCTCTGGAACAGTGCATCCAACTCACATTTCAACCCCTCCACCTTGAACACCTCTCATCGTGTCCCAACTCTGTTGACTTCCTCTGCCCTTCCTCCTGAGGTCTCTCCCTCATCAGTCATCCAGGCTGTGACCTTGAAGGTCATCCTTGAGTCCTCTCTCCCTGTGCTCTGCTCACAACTACAGCCTTACCATCTCTGATTTCTACCCCTTCCCTCCATCTCAACCACTACTGTCTTATTTCAGACATGTGCCATCCCTCAGATGGATCTCCACAGCAGTCTGGCTCTGACCCTCTCTCCCTCCAATCAATCTTTCCTCTTTTCAGCCATGATAAAAACAATACAACAAAGCACATGGTTTCTTCCCAGAGCTACATATCCCGTCTTTGACTATGTCAGATGGTGGAAAGTTTTCTTTGTACTGGTGACACATTTTCCTACAGATTTCAATTACTGGTAGTTATTCTGCACTTTGGGGCCCCGATGCACCTCAGCAGACTGAAGGAAGCTCCCACAGAGCTCCAAGTCTTCTCTTCACCTGGTTTAAACCAAAGCCTTTACATTCGAAGGGGCTGAATGACTTTGTGGGAGGGAAAGCTAAGGCCAGGAAAGGGACAGGGATGGTGTCTGTCTCACACACCACTGTTACTCTAGTGTTGAGTAGGGTATGTGGCACAGGGAAGCTACTCCATAAACAGATGTGAAATGAATGGATTTGTGTAAGCGAGTGCCTTGTCTACGGTCACAGAGAATTGGTAACAGAAAGAGGATTTAGATCCAATTCTCCCAATTCCTTTTTGAGGTTGCTAGACCTTAGGCAAACTAGTGAGCCTCTTTTGGTTTCTGTTTCCTTCTCTATAAGATGAAGAATAACCATCCTATTTCATAGGATTATTATGAGGATAAATTGAGCACGTGAAGCATTTAGCACAGACCCTGGCGCACGGAAAGGATAAAATAAATGGTAGCCATTATTATTATCTCGCACAGCCACTGAGGTGGGTGTGGAGGTCCAGGTGTTTGCTTATGTTAAGGGGGAAGAAAATATAGGCTAAATGTATCCCTTAGGCAATTTATCTAAGAAGTTTAGTTGAATGTGCCATTGCATTGCATCGAGGATTTTACAGAATAATAAACTGCTAACGCTTATCTACTTGCTGCCCCGTGCAGGATGGAATTGGTGGTGGGTGTCACAAAGGAGCTGACAATGAACATCAGCCTCACTAACTCTGGGGAAGATTCCTACATGACAAACATGGCTTTGACTTACCCGAGGAACTTACAGTTTAAGAGGATACAAAAGGTAACTATGACAGCAGTTTTGGGAAACATACCACTCATGGCTTTTCCTCCCTGCATACTCTTTTTTTTTTTTATGGCAACCTCCAAACTATCTCCAGCCTCATCCTGGTCCCTTCAATAAATGATTTAAATTAATGGGAATGGCTCAGTGGTTGAGTGTCAACCTATGAGCCAGGAGGTCATGGTTCGATTCCCGGTCAGGGCACATGCCCGGGTTGTGGGCTTGATCCCCGGTAGAGGGCGTGCAGGAGGTAGCCGATCAATGATTCTCTTTCATCATTGATGTTCCTATCTCTCTCTCCCTCTCCTTTCCTCTCTGAAATCAATAAAAATATACTTAAAAAAATAAATTAACTGGATGGAGCCCCTCCATCCAACTACATGCCATGGAATCCAGTCATGCCATTCTCTGTCTCACAAACCTTCGATGCTGCCATTTTGCCCCACAATCACTTCTCCCTGCCTGCAGCCTTCCTTAACCCAGGCTCTGAGAGAGAAATAATCTCTAATAAATGAGCTGGGACTAAAATGTAAAGCCTGCCCTGCCATTCATCAGCCTGGGATTGCAGACAGGAAGCCGGGTGCAAGATCCTAGAAAATGGTATTGTTGCCAAGGACCCCCTGCAGCTATAAAGTATCATAACGTTGAGCAACTGTGTTCTCTAAAGTCTTTGGAAATCAGAAACTTTGCTGCTTGAAGTTGTATCTGTAATTATGGAACCATCTCAACCTTGCCTGGAGAATCTAAGTCACTTTGACAAGGAGAAGCAGTCTATATCCTTCTGAGGTACAGAGCTGCACATACAGCATTTCTGGACAAAACTGTCCACATCCATCTGAATAGTCCCCAAGGACATGGATCCCTGGGTCCACTCTGCAGTGCAAACCTGATGCTGGCGAGCGAGTGCCTTGTCTACGGTCACAGCCCTGATTTTTACACACAGCCCTGATTTTTAACTTATCGAAACACTGCCTCATTTATATCTCACCTCCACACCACCCTTCCCCGGAGCCCTTCAGTAACTGTCTTTCCCTTTGGTAAGACACACCAGTGAAGTTTCCCTCTATAATGAATGAATCAACAAACCTGGCTTTGTCAGACTATGGTCTGTCCCTGAAGGTCTTAGGCTATTCGGGCTAAGACAACATCCATTATATGGAAAGAATGAAATGACCTCCTAAGCATCCAGAATGGAACTGGTGATGCACCCTCCATGGGAGAATTTAGAAAATAGTTTAAAAAAAAGAAAAAGAAAAAAAGAAAAAAAGTAGTTGCTCAAATCATTCTCTGTATTCAGTGGTCCAGATGAGGAACCAGGATTGAAAAGGGCAGCATGGTGGTGCTAGGCTCATGCTCGCCTTCCAGTCTATCTCAGTATGTGAAATTTGCAGTGGCCCAAGGCGCAATTCAAATGACTCCTTCCCTATAGAGACTTGCTTTCGTCCAAGGTGAAATGCACTTTCTCTGCTGCTGTTCTCTGTACCTCTCTCACAGAACCACTCCTTAGGCCTTGTATTTAAATTTCTCAACCACCTCCCACTGAGCCCTCCTGCCCCGCTTGTTAGTAGGAACTAGTTCCAATTGTGAGGAAGTCAGGGACCATGTCTGATTTGTGTCCTCGGCTCTGGGCAAAGTGTCTTGAATGTGGGGGGGAGGGAAGGAAAAAAAAAAAAAGCAAATGATGTTAAATTGGTGTGAAAAAACTGCTCTTCTTTTTTGCCTTTTAAGAACAGTCTTTTCTGTGTTAACAGCTTCCTTCCCCAAATATTCAGTGTGATGACCCTAAGCCAGCTGCTTCTATCCTGGTCATGAAGTGCAAGATTGGTCACCCCATACTCAGGAGGGCATCTGTGAGTGTTTTGATCAGCTGACTTGTCTTACTACCCTAGCGTTGGTAACTTCTACTTTTTAGCCTCATTGGAATCTCAGCTGTGGTCCCATGCTTCCTTTCACTGTACAGTCAATCCATAGCGTGCTTACAACTGCCAAGTCCGCTCTGAAAGTAGGGAGAGGTGTGTGGGGGAATACAGCCAGACAAATTGTTGGCTCACCACAGAGTGAAATAGCAGGTAGTATGGAAGGGTCATCAGACCCAAAGTTATTAAGTCTTGAGCAGAGTGCCTGATTCTTTGTGCTGTAAGAATCTCAGGAATGTGTGCTCAGTTGTAAAGAGGAATAAGAAGGTTACATGGAATAACAAATGTGGAAGCCTGCTATGATACAAAAATGTGAGCAATATAAATTATTCCTCAGGTCTGTCTTGTTAGTAGGAAGTAGTTTAAATTGTGAGTGGTATAGAGAAGAATGAAGTGACTTTGTTTTCTCTCTTTTTTTCAAAATAGGCAAACTTTTCAGTAGTTTGGCAGCTAGAGGAGAGTGCCTTTCCAGACAGGGCAGCTGACATCACTGTGACAGTCACAAAGTAAGTAGTGCCTGTGCCACAGCAGACACAGGCTACGCCCTGGAAGAAACGCCGAGAAAGGAACTTCAGTGAGCCCAACGAAGGCGCCTGTAGCCCGTGGTTAGCAAATATATCTGAAAGTCTTTCATTGACACACAAAGTAGAACTATGGTATAGTCTGGTAAAATGAGCCTTGACTGGAGTTCTAATTCTGGTTCATTTAATTTTGGGGAAGCTTTTGCCTGCAAAACCTCTATGTTTGGGGGTAGGATGGGATGCGGTGTTGGGAAAGGGTTCTCAAATAAGGGTGATTCTGCCCCTCAGGGGCAATACCTGAAGACATATATATTTTTAAAATATATTTTTATTGATTTCACAGAGGAAGGAAGAGGGAAAGAGATAGAAACATCAGTGCTGAGAGACTCATTGACTGGCTGTCTCTTGCACGCCCCACACTGAGGATTGAGCCCGCAGCAACTGGGCATGTGCCCTGACCAGGAATTGAACTGTGAGGTCCTGGCTCATAGGTCATGCTCAACTACTGAGCCATGCCAGCCAGGCTACGAAAGAAATTTAATGTACACGACTTGGCATCTAGTGGGTAGAGACCAGGGATGCTGCTAAACATCTTACAATATACAGGATTATCTCGCCCAAAATGTTAATATTGTTGAGGTTGAGAAATCCTTCTAAATCACCGTTTCTCAAATCTGGACTTCTAGCAACTCTTCTGCACTCTGCTTATTTCCAAGAGTCTTTTTTTATCTGACCCCTGATAACCTTGGGAAGCAAAGGTTTAGAAGCAGCCGTATGTACAAAGCAGGTGTACACTCCTATTTTTTAGTGCCAATGAAAGAAGCTCTCTGGTCAGAAAGACCCACACACTTCACTTCAGGCATGCCTTCATTGCAGTTCTTCCCAAGTAAGTACCCCCAAGGGGCCAACACCTGGGGGACAGTTTTGAGCATTCTCTCTTGTGGGTGGAATTGGTGGGCAGGCTGAGTACGGGTACTGCCTTTCTGTGAGCGGAGGCTGCTTAAAACCCAGGCTCCCATCAATCTCTAGGACACTAACAGTTGGTTCCTAGAAATGCACAGTAGTAATCAAAGTAGTAATGTCAACTGGTCTTGCTACAAAAGGGTCCTGACATGATGTTAAAAAGGGAAGGAGCGGGCTGTAGGATTGAAAAGGAAGGAAGGAAGAAAAGTAAGACCACTTTGAAGAATGACATTAGATAAAGAACCAGCCCAAATATATACTATTCAAATATTCTGCCTGCTCCTAACTGCCCTACCACCAATTTATATTTTGATATTTAGCTTTGATTCCTCTTCAGGATCTGGTGCCCTCTGTCCTAGTGTACTCAACTAGTAGCATTCAGGTTCACTTAAAACAAGGGGGCCTTGAGGCCTAACATGTGTCCACTCATTTGCAGACCAGCAGTGATGTACATTAACACAAGCCAGGGGCTTTCTGACCACATAGAATTCTCCTTCAATGTAAGTGCTTAGCATTTATTATTGCAAAGCTACAAGTGGCAAAGCAACACCAACTCTGACTTCCTACTCTTTACTCTACAGATCCATGGGGAAAATTTCTTTGGAGCCGAATTCCAGCTGCAAGTCTGTGTTCCAATTAAATTACAAGGGCTCCGGCTTTTAAGAGTGAAGAAGCTGACAAAGACTCAGGTACTTAGAGGCGATTCTTGACTCTATCACGATTGCAACTCTTTTCAGAGTGACTACAGATTCTCAAAAATATAAAAACTAGAGTTCTAGAAAAAGAGTAAAAACAAGATTAGTTAATGCGAGGACACATTAGGAGTAAATTATCCAAGTCATGTTCAGAAGGAATATCAACCACCCATCTCTTAAAGCAATGTGTTTACTTCCCTTATTAACAAATAAGCAAAAACTCAAAACTTTTTTAGTAGCCATGGAGACATTTATTTTCCTGTTGAAAATTGTTAAATTCTACTTCCCTGTGACTGGCAAATGAGCTTGATAAATATATGGAGTTTCTTGCATGTCTCCCTATACACTATCTACCATCTTCCTTTTCTCTCTCCCTCCATTCTGTCTTGGCATCTGCTTTGCTACAGCCCCTATGCTCTTGGCTGACTCCTGAGCTGAAATATGGTTCCCAAAGCCAGCCTGCCAATACCTATAGGCTCTGATGAGTAGGACAGCTGAGACCTTGGGCTGAATTTTTTTTTCTGAAAATTTTCCCCCTTAGGCTACATAAAGTGTCAAGGCTCAAAATGAAAATATGGAAACTTACAGAATAGACTCTGCTGACAGAAAGAGAGGGCTTAAAAGTTATAAACACTTGTCCTTGTGTGTAGTTTATTTTTAAAGAATGTTTGTTGTTTAAAGATTTCCACAAACATTTCAGTTTCCACTTGGAAACAAAACTCTTGTTTGAAAAGCTGATCAGAATAGGAATTTCCATAGAGATGGAAAACAGCACTGGGGGCTTTCCAGGCTAGTGGTTTCTCCCGCTCTGGGGCGGTCAGGCACCTGTGACTTACTTAAACAGACTGTGTTGGCAGAGCAGGTCGGTGGCAGAGCTGAAGTTCAGCATTGTCTGATGGAAATGTTCGATGTTTTTCTTTATTTGCTTCAAGGCAGTGGTGTTACATTTCTTCTTGAAGACCATTTCCTTCAGAATCTTATCTGTGAGGTAATGCAGCCAGAGCACATTGCTGTAAGGGTGGTATTCACCCCAGCAGTTGTTGTTCTCCTTCTTCATGAGCCTGTAGATCTCAAACTGGTAGTCACCTTCACCTGTAAAAAGGCCCTCGTCCATGGAAATGTCACAGAAAACCACGACCCCATCCCGCTCCAAGCGCGACAGGGTGTAGTCAATGATGTTGACTTGCAGCCCACAGGTGGGGATAGCGCCCGTCTTCCCGCTGAGGGTGTAGTGGACTTCCTTGAGGCTGGTTTTCTTTAGGAGCACGTTCCCCCAGTGTAAGTCTCGGTGCTCAAAGTGCAGCGATGCCTCTGCAACGGCAAGGGATGCGGTGACCTGGTGTAGAATGCTCTTCGCAGTAGCGATGGAGAACAGCGTCTTTTTCCTTTGCTCCAAGTCAATTCCTCCAAATTCAAATTCAAGTATGATGAAGAGCTGGTCTCGGCCGAAAAAGTCAGGCCGGTCATTTTCAGACCCTTTGGTTGAGTGATAGTGATCCCAGGCTTTGAGGAGCAAGGGAGGGTAAGGTCCACGCACACAGTGCACCGAGTTCAGCCCAATAAAGCCTTCCGTGCGGTGGCACACAGCATCGGACAGGAGGCTCAACTCTTTGGAGATGATGATCTCTGGAAGGATTTCCTCGAAAGTTTTCTGCTGGGCTCCATTGACTAAATCCGGCCCTTCAATGGCGATGATTTTTAGGGCTACTGGGGCACAGTCATCAGCTGTTTGGAACACTTCCCCAAACACTCCCTCCCCAATCTTCTTGCAGCATTCCAGTCTTTCCGTGGAAAGGCAAGAGCTAAAGGGGATAGGACCCTCCTGGTTGCATTCCCTATAAACCTTTTCAGCATCAGATGCCTTTTGGTCGGCGACACGTGGCGTCTTTAAGGGGGTTAGCAAATACATGGAAGAGGAGTGCCAAGGGGATGGAGCACTGCTTGTCTTGTTCAGGACGGGGGAGTTTGGATATTCCGATATGAAGGACCCCGAGGGAGAGCTGGTGGTGGTGGCGCTGTTGCACACGTCTGACACCGCAGTCACCATCTTCTTCTTGTGGAAACTGAAGGAGGCCCTGGCTTTGGTCCAAGAGCAGTCATTCTGTAACTGAGTCAGATCCTGGGCAAGGAATGAATCTTTCCTCTTCCTCTGGCCCTTTTTAAACGGGTTGTTAGGGAGGAGAGAGGTTTCTACTGCCTCCTGGTGTTTCCTTTTCTGGCTCTGCCCAGTTCTCTCAGGCCTGTCCGTTTTCCCAGGTCTTTTACGGCGCTTGCAACCACTGGCCTCATATTCTGTCTGGACAGCCCCTGGAGCCCCAGTCTCTTGACAAGACACCTTGTCTGGGACCCTCTTCTTTCGCATCCTTGATAAACCTGGGTTCTCCAGCCTCTTCCCCATCAGTTCCTTTTCACAGCAGGACTCCCTCCTATCCTCCGCACCTGTCCCAAACTCAGAATCCTCCGGGTTTCCCGAGTCCATAAGGCTAAAGAGAGCTGGCGTGAGGCTTGAACGAGCTTGGCGGGCCAATCTGCTGAGCCTGCCCCCGCCTGTTGCTGCCTCCTGGGAGCAGGCACCAGGTGCTTGGTCCAGAGAGGTGGCATCCAGAGAGATGCATATGACACTGTCTCCTGGCGCTGGGGACCCAGGGCCGGGGCCCGGAGAAGCTGGGGGACTAAACAAGGAGGCACTGGTGCCCAGCTGGCCGCCGTCGCTGGGCTGGCTGCACACACTGAGGTCCGGGCTGAGGCGGCCCGGGCTGCCGCTGGGGAAGGGCGGCGGCGGGCCGAGCGGGCCGCAGGGGGTGCTGCACTTCCGCGGCGGCCGCGCTCGCAGCCTCAGGCGCCTCGGCGTCACGGTCAGGCTCGGCCGGGCCTTGGAGACTCGCCCGCCGGCTCGCCTCCGCCGCCGACCCACCTCGCAGCAGAAGTCGGGGTCATCGGAATCTTCGGAGGCGACGGACGGCGAGGGGTCGTCGCTGCTGGCGTTGCTGCTACTGGTGCTGCTGAAGAAACGCTTTGAGTCTTGAGGCGCGAACCACTGCGCGCCCGCCCGGCCCCGCGGCCCCCAGCCGCCCCCAGCCCCGTACGTTCGTAAGAGCCGGTTCCGGGGTCGCGGGGCTGGCTCCGCCATGGCTCTCACCCGCCAAGCTGTTCAAATGCAAGCATCGCGAGACTTCTGGAGGACGCTGACGTGACGCAGACACGCCCACCGGCCTTCCGGCCGGCACGTCGGGTCCTAGCGCCCCCCTCCCCTGCGCGCATGCATATCACCACGGGCTCGCGGGTTTGGGCGCTGGGTGATTGACTGCGGCGTCCTCATTCGGCGCGGGGATGGCTCTCGTTCCAGGCTCACACCGTGTGCACCCAGCGTCTGGAGCGCGCTTGTGGGAGCCAGGCGGTCCAGGTGAGCGCGGCGGTCCCGACCGGCTAGGAGGGTCTGGGCCCGGATACAGCTTTTCCGAAGTTTCCCCCGAAAGTCCGTGCAGGGCGGCCCCAGCGCCCTCCTTAGTCTCTTCACCGGGTCTTGTGGGCTAAGGTTGCGGCAAGGTTTCCGTTAAGGTGAGCGAGGAAACTGCTCACATCTGTCCTGGGATTTTTTTTTTTTTTTAATAAAATTTTATTGACTTTTTTACATTGAGGAAGGGAAAGAAACATCGATGAGAGAGAAACATCGACCAGCTGCCTCCTGCACACCCCCTACCGGGGATGTGCCCGCAACCAAGGTACATGCCCATGACCGGGATCGAACCCAGGACCTTTCAGTCTGCAGGCCGACGCTCTATCCACTGACCCAAACCGGTTTCGGCTGTCCTGGGATCTTAAGGTGCCCTGTGTGCCGAGAGGTACAGCAGCGGCCTTTCCGCACGCAGGGGGACGGTGCTAACTAGACTTCCCTTCCCCAGCCCGTGGAGGAGTGGCATTCGGTGAGCTGTGCCATCACTTCGGACAGAGAAAACGTCACGGTCGCAGCGGAGCTCTCCGTGAGTCAGGCCAAGCAGGTACTTGAGACTGCGAAATGCTCCGGATTTGATTCTCCTGCAGCTCACAGGCATCAAGCTCCCCTAGAAAGGTTCACAGCTGGATACGGGCATCTCACATATCACATGTATCCTGGCCCACCGTCTGCCCCAACCTGTTCCTGACCCAGTTCCTCGGGCTAACACCACTCCAGCTACTTTCTAGGAATTTCCGGGGACTCCTCCCTTCCTTACTTGCGCATATCAATTCCCACGGCAAACTCTTATTCCCCCTCCAAAATATGTCCTAAATCCATTCCCTTCTCTGCTTGGACAGTGCTACTCTGTCGATCAGGCTGCCCCCTTTTGCCCACACTGTTGCCACAACCTTCTGTCTGCTCCTCCTCCTCTTCTTCTTTAATATATTTTGATTTTTTACAGAGAGGAAGAGAGAGTTAGAAACATTGATGAGAGAGAATCACCCATCAGCTGCCTTTTGCACACCCCCTACTGGGGATGTGCCGGCAACGGAGGTACATAACCTTGACCGGAATCGAACCTGGGACCTTTCAGGGACCTTTCAGTCCGCAGGCCGACGCTCTATCCACTGAGCCAAACTGGTTTTGGCTGTCTGCTCTTCTTGCCTCTGCTCTTGCCATGCTGTCTCCAAACTTTCCTCACACAGCTACCTTTTATTTTATTTTTAAAAATTTTTGTTAATCCCCACCCTAGGATATATATATTTTTTTCATTTATTTTTAGAGAGAGGGGGAGAGAGAGGGAAAGACAGAAGTATCGATGTGAGAGAAACACATTGATTGGTTGCCTCCTGCATGCACCCTGATCAGGGCCTTGGCCAGGGAGGAGCCTGCCACCAAGGTACATGCCCCTGACCAGAATCGATACCAGGACCCTTGGGTCCACAAGCCGACGCTCTATCCACTGAGCCAAACTGGCTAGGGCAACAGCTACCTTTTAGAAACAAACATTATGCTTTTTAATACATTTATCCTAAAACTCATACCTTTTCAGTAATCTGCAAGGCCTTGCTTGCATGATCTGGTCTCTGATTTCTTCTTCGACTTCATCTCCTGGTACTCTCCTCGGCCTAACTTCTTACACTCCAGCTGTTCTGTCCTTTCTGTTCCTCCATATTGTTCTGGCCACAGGCCCTTTGTACTTGCCATTCTTTCTCCATGACAATGTTCTTCACCCAGGTCTTCATGTGTGTGGTTTCTTACATTTAGCTCACATGTAACCTTCTTGGAGAGACCTTCCTTGATTACTCATTCACAAGTGGGAACTACAGCCCAGTTTAACGCCGTGCAGTGATCCTGATGACTGATGAGATCTGAAGAACTAGCTATGGGAATGGAGGAAAAGGGACAGGTGTAAGAGAGGCTCAAAAAAGAAAAATGGCCCTGACCAGTGTGGCTCAGTGCATAGAGCATCGGCCCATGTACCAAAGGGTGGCAGGTTCGATTCCTGGTCAAGGGCACGTACCTGGGTGGCAGGTTCAATCCTGAGCCCCAGTTTCTCTCACATTAATGTTTCTCTCCTCCCCCTTTCTCCCCTTGTTTCCCTCTCCCACCTCCTTCACTCCCTTCCCCTCTCTAAAAACCAATGGGAAAAATACCTTCAGGTGAAGATTAACCAAACAAAAGGAAAAATGGTTAAGAAAACTGACTGGGGAAGGGCGGGTGAGGGTGTGACATGAGGTAGAGGGAAAAATTGAGAATAACCACAGGTTTTTTGCTTGGGTAACTTTGTGGCTGCTGAGCTCATTAACTAAGCTAAGGAATTCATAGGATGGAACGCATATAAAGGAAGGATGGTGAATGCTGTACAGAAACAGTAAGTCCACGACTAAAACATGTTTCCTCCCCTCTCTCCCTTTATAGTTCCTAAGAGATGTAGCTGAACTGCAGATCCTCGGTGAAATTTCTTTCAACAAATCTCTGTATGAGGGTCTGAATGCGGAGAACCACAGAACTAAGGTAATTCCTGCCCCCGGGGTGGTGTCCGAGAGCTGTGCTCAGCCTTAGGGCCCCTGAACAGCACGCTGCTGTGGCCCTGTTCCTGTTTCAGCCTTACACTTCTGATCTTGACTCTGCCACCATCTGCCTCTGTGACCTTGAGCTAGTCAGCTTCTGCCTCAATTTTTCCATCTGTGAAATGAGGCAATTAAATGAGAGGCGTAAGCTGAAGAAGTCTAAACTGAAATAGCTAAGCTGGAACCAAAAGCTACGTATGCTTTGAATTGAAAAGGTATTTAAATTTTTTTTTCCAGAAGTGAGAAATTATTGTTTTTATGCGTGAACTCTCTAGTGTGTAGGATCAGAGTTTAATTATAATATTAACCAGTTACAACACTCAGAGTGCATACTTCTTTGACAAATCTTAGACTAAACACTGGAACCCCTGGGGTTGGTATTGCTGAAGTGTGACCACAGGCCTAACGGATGTCTGTGACCTATGGGCCAGGTGCTGTGTGTGCTCCCCTGAGTCGTCATTCTTGTTGATACTCACCTAGATGTGCTGCTGGCTTTTGAGATGCTCCATCTGTGAGCTCTTTAGTCAGGCATGATGCACTATCAGGAGGAATGTTAAGAGAGTGAGACTGGAATGCTAAATATGGGATCCTCTGATTTTCTTTCTGGAAGAGGAGGAAAAAAAGAACAGTTCTCTAGATTGTCAGCAATACCATTTCCCTTTATTTTTAGGCATTTCTAATAGAGAAAATGATACGGAAGAAAGAGAAGTGCCCCACTATCCCACTGTCCAGATTTTTAGAGAATCCAGTAATGCTTAGAAGAAGCTCCCAGCCTTATGGAAGGATTCCAAATGAAAAACGATGGTTCCTTTACTTCCCCGCTTCTCAACCCCAGCTTCCTTTTTCCAAAGGGAGTTTTTATTAACAGTTTCTGATAAGCACATTCTTACATTTATTTAGGTACTTCCTCCTCTTGCTGACATTTTTATTCTGCAGTATAGATTCCTTATAGTTATTTTCTTTAAATTTGACACCCTAAGCAAGGTATTAAGTAGTTCCTGACAATAAGCACCTGACTTACAATGAATCTATGAGTATAAATAGCAGTATATCCAAGTGCATATCAGCTGCGGGTAAGGGAAGACTCCCACTTACGGTATATACCATAAAAGGACCTGCTGTTTATCCAGTAAGGGAGGCACACCAGGGTCAGTGTCTCATTGGCAAAGGGGGCAACCAGGCTTTGCTTGATTAGTTTGGACTGATCATGGTTTCTGAACAAAATCTAAAAGGAGAGAATGGCCCTAACCGATTTGGCTCAGTGGATAGAGCATTGGCCTGTAGACTAAAGGGTCCTAGATACGATTTTGGTCAAGGGCATGTACCTTGGGTGTGGGCACATTCCCGGTGGGAGGTTTGCAGAAGGCACCTCATTGATGTTTCTCTCTCATTGATGTTTCTAGCTTTCTATCCCTCTCCCTTCCTCTCTGTAAAAATAATAATAATAATAATAAATAATAAAATACTTTAAATAAAAGGAGAGGATAGCTGTGGATTATGCCCCCACCAATGTATGCTACAAGCAGTGGTGTCCTGCTTCTCCCTTCACCTCTACCCACAGCCCTGGGGCACCTTGGAAACCTGTGGGTTTGGGAGAGAGGAAAGGGAAGAGACTGAGAAATAGGAGTGTTACTTCTCCTCAGTTCTGGTCTGGTAAACACTATCACCTTGGGCTTTCATCACTTTCCTTGTCCCCTCCCTCCCTCCCCCTGCTTCCATAGGAGAAAAAACAGGCTGCCTTCTTGTTCTTCCTCCCTCTCTGTTGCTTTGCTCTTTCCTAGCTGTCGATGCTAGGATTAGAACCTAATCCTTTTAAGGTCAGCTACGTAAATAGTGCCTGGAGGGTCAACCTTAGGGAGTAACCACCATCTGTAGCTTAATTAGAAGAGGCCTCAAAGATAAATTTGTCCAGCCTTCTACCCCATACAGAATTTCTCTCTCAAGCATTGCTGACCTTGGTGCTTAAACATTTGTATGAAAGGAAGCTCACTGTTTTGGGCAGGCAGAGGGTGTGTGTGTGTGTGTGTGTGTGTTTTCTTCTTTCCTGTTTTGTTTTATATGTTTTTTTTAATTTTTTATTTTTTTTATTTTTTTAAATATATTTTATTGATTTTTTACAGAGAGGAGGAGCAAGGGATAGAGAGCTAGGAACGTCAATGAGAGAGAAACATTGACCAGCTGCCTCCTGCACACCCCCCACTGGGGATGTGCCCGCAACCATTGTACATTCCCTTGACCAGAATCGAACCCGGGACCCCTCAGTCCGCGGTCCGACGCTCTACCACTGAGCCAAACTGGTTTCGGCTTGTTTTATATGTTTGTTTGTTTTTTTTTAAATGGTTTATAGGGAGAAAGAGAGAGAAGCATCAATCTGGTGCCCTTACCAAGAATGGAACCCACAACCTTTCGGTGCATGGGATGTTGCTCCAAACAACTGAGCCACCGGGCTGGGGCCAGGCAGAGAGGTTTGGATGGCCCTTGGGCCCCACTTAAGTCCTGGCACCACGATGAGTGTGTGTGCTGGCCAACTCGGGACGTCCATACTGGGTCTCACTTGGGAAGCGCACCCCCTAAGCTCCCAGCTGGTCCCGTTGGTGAAAGGACAGCTTACACTGAAGTTGAGACGGCAATGCTGGAGATCGCTTCCATAGGAAGAGCTCTGCAGGTTGTTCGCATGGACGCTGTTTTGCATTTATTTTCCCGTTTCAAAGTACCGTATACTTTAGTCTGGTGAGGAGCAGGCAGTGTGTTTGTCATATATTTCGGGTGGGGAAAGTGTGTTATCACTTTAGGGATTTGTGGAAGCTCAAAAAGAGCCGTCAGAACAGAGCTGGAAGATCATTTACAGAAAGTCATTTTGAAGGTGAAGCTTGCGAATCAAGGATGTATAATGGCATAGCTGGATGTAGAATCTTAATTTTCTGTCAGTCTTTAAAACCTGAAGACCTCAATCCTGTGGGACCCCCTGTTAAACTGTCAGAGAATCCTTAACAGAAGGTCACAGTCTCCTGACAGACTTAGCTCTATTTTTGTATTACAAATCAAAATAGTTGCTGTAAAGTATTTTAGTCATTAGATCATGTTACTGCGCTCTTTTTTCCCCCTCCACTTTTTGTTCAGTTTGCTTTTTGAGGATTGTATTGATTATCTAGCTCAGAGATCTTTGCTTAGCCAAGTTCTGTCTACAAATGAGCCATCAAAGGCATTCTTCATTTCGTTACAGTGTTTTATCTTGAGCATTTCTTTTTGGTTCTTGGGATTCCATCTTTCCACTTACATTGTCTATTCTTTATCTTTGTTCTTACGTGCTGTCTGCTTTATCCATTAGAGCCCTTAGCATATTGATCATAGATGTCTTAAATTCCCCATCTGATAATTCTAACATCTTGCTGTCTCGTTCTCATGCTTGCTCTGTCTCTTCAAATTGTGTTTTTTTGCCTTTAGGAACTGCTATAATTAGGGCTTTAGTAATGTGGTGAGGTACGGGGGAAGGTAAGAGTATATCATCCTATAAGTAGGTCTCAGTCTGTTAGTGAGCCAGTGGTCTGCTCTCACATTGCTGTTTCTCTCTCTCCCCCTCACCCTTCCTCTCTCAAAATCAATAAATTATCAAACATGAGTAATGTTGCTTAAAAAAAGTAAAGAGTGCTCTGGTGTGTTTCAAAATGGCGTATTTCCTGTTGGGAAGCCAAAAGGTTTTTCTCCAGTATTTACTGTGGGAACCTGGCCAAGCTTCTGGAGGTAAATCTTAGTGTGTGTGTGTGTGTGTTGGGGGGGTGGGGGGGGGCTTTATGACTGGGTTTCCTGGCGTTTTTAATTTTCAGAGTTGTCCACCCTGAACCTCCATCAGTTATACTTCAGGTTTTCTTTCCTTTTTTTTTTTTTTTTTTTTTTTTTAATCCTCATTCAAGGATATTTTTCCCATTGATTTTTAGAGAGAGTAGAAGAGACAGGGAAAGACAAAGTGAGAGAAACACATCGATTGGTTGCCTCCTGCTCAAGCCCCAACCAGGGCCCGGGCTGAGGAGGAGCTTGCAACTAAGGTAAGTGCCCTTGACTGGAATCGAACCCGGGACCCTTCGGTCTGCAGGTCGTCACTCTATCCACTGAGCCCAGCTGGCTAGGCATAGTTCAGGTTTTCTATCCCAGCACTGTAAGCTTCTACTCATATTTTGCTCCTTAACATAATGTGTGGCACTTTCCCCCCATTTGCTTACTGACACATCTTTGTCTTGTTCTAGATCACTGTCATCTTCCTGAAAGAGGGGGCAGACCTTCCTTTGCCCCTCGTCATCGGAAGCAGTGTCGCTGGCTTTCTGGTTTTGATCGTGATTGTAGTCCTGCTATTCAAGGTCAGTTCCATTGTGTGTATACAGGCCCTGGGGTTGGGCACAGTACCTTCTGGGACAGCCAGCCCCTGCCTGTCTGTGTGGCCACTTTACCTTCTTCCTTCAACCACACATCTGTGCAGGCAAATAAGACAGGTTCTGTCTGAAAAAAATACAAACCTAATTGAAGTATCAGAGTAAAGAGAGATTTTCCTGAAACAGATTTAGTTGTTGTTCCCTGTTTAAATCCTTTCCTTCCCTTCCCCTCTCTTAATATCAAACTTTCTTTACTATTCAAGATTCTCCCTGGCTTCTGCCCGCACACCCTAAGTCTTGTTTTTTTTTTCCCCTCCACAGTTGAACTAAAAGGCTTGTGTCTTTGTGCTGTCAGTCAAGCTATCCGTCCCCACCCCCAGGCTCTTCCCCACGTTTTCACCTTGCTCACACCCTTCCCTTAAAACCCAGCCCAGGGACCCCGGAGTCCTTTGAGCTGAGGCGTATGCTTTTCCTGTGAGTTCCTGCTGGGAATCCAGAAGTGGCACTGGATTTAAATAACTGTGTGTCAGTTATTTCTCTCTCTGCTAGATTGTGAGTTTCTTGCTGTAGGACACCGGGCTTGATCATCTCGCCTCAGCCTAGTGGGCTGAGTACTTTTATATAAATAAGATCCAGCACAGCCAAAACTGTAAGACTTTGCACAATTAAACGTTAAAAAGGTTAAAGAGCTCTGGTTTCAGAGAAAGGTCAGAAACCACTTCTGACTGGGGCATGAGCACCAGGAAGGCTGTGGAAGGCAGCATTGAGGACGGGTCTTGGGAGACTGGGTTAACTGGGAGAGATTCAGAGGGAGCCTGAGAAGCCAAGGAGTGTAAGGGCTCTTGGCACCAGCCAAGCGAACGGTTTTCTAAGACGGACGGGTGTCTTTGGTCTGAAATTGGGCTCCCCTCCCCTTTGTTTCAGTGTGGCTTTTTTAAAAGAAAATACCGACAACTGAACTTGGAGAGCATAAGGAAGGCCCAGCTGGAACCAGAGAATCTGTTCACAGAAGATGAGGTCCAGCCTCCTCGTCCCCTGGGGGAGGACGGCAGCTAGTCCTCAGCTCCCAGAGGCTTGGCGTCGCACTGGTGGCCTGCGCTTTTAGGACGGTGCGGGGCAGAGCCTGACAGATTGTCAATAGAACATTGTTTTTCAATAACACATCGTTCCAAAAGTGTCTCTGCATGTGCAAAAATAACCTGGGAAAGATTTGGTACTAAATGGTATTAAACTGTTTTCTTTACAGAAGCGCTTTTAACATGCATCTATAATATACTTTGTAATTCTTTTTTTCCTCCCAAGAGATTATATAGCATTTCTCAATATTTTCTAAGAATGAGTTTTTCTTTCTTTCTTTCTTTCTTTCTTTCTTTCTTTCTTTCTTTCTTTCTTTTTTTTTTTTTTAAGAATGTGTTTTTCTCGCCATTACTGTTGACGTCTCCAAAATAGTGTGCTAGGAAATTCATCCTGCAGACAGTGTTGAAAGTGGTTCCTAGCTGAAACCAGTTTGGCTCAGTGGATAGAACATTGGTCTACGAACTGAAAAGGTCCCAGGTTTGATTCCGGTCAAAGGCATGTACATTGGTTGCGGGCACATCCCCAGAAGGGGGTGTGCAGGAGGTAGCTGGTCGATGTTTCTAGTTCTCTATCCCTCTCTCTTCCTCTCTGTAAAAAATCAATAAAATATATTTTTTAAAAAAATAAGAAAGTGGTTCCTAGTCTGGTATTTCAAGATCCTCAGCTCTTGCCTGTTATTTCAAATAAAGTTACAAAAAAAGCCCCCAGAACAAATGTAAAAAGTATAAAAACAAAAGTCATTAAAACAGGCACTAGGTAGGAGAGGAGAAGGTAAAACCAGGATTTTATTCTGTAGCTTCATTTTTATTGTATGCATGAACATGTCTATTTACTAACATTGCCACACCTTTGCCTGGCTTCCTGCTTCGTGAATTGCTCAGAGAGACTTCATTCCTTAGTAAAGACTGTCGCCAGAAGAGAGCATTGGTCCACAGGGGATGGAACCAGGCCTGGGAGAGGGTGGGGCCCTAGTTATAGGCAACCCTTGTTCATAGCATCTCACTTTATGTTTATGGCTGTGAAAGCTTGACCACATCTTTCCACTCCTAAAAACATGGATTATAATCATTTTCATGGATTATAACATTATTGCAAAAATGTAAACAGTGCAGGAGTATATAATGTAGAATGTAATTCGTATACCCCCCCCAGTCTTCTTTGTCTAATTGAGATGCTTTCATTATTATTCCCTTTAAATTTTATTTTTTTCCTAACATTTATGAGTATATAAGGTGTGAATTAAGGATTTAACCTGAGTATGTGTTTTTCCCAGAAGCATAAGTGACTTCACAGCACCACTTACTGAAGTACCTAACCATTTCCTCTGCTTATCCACGCTGTCCCGGAATCACAGGGTCCAAAGGCTTTAACCATCTGAACTGCTGAAATGGGCTTGGCTCAATGGATAGAGCTTCGGCCTGCAGACTCAAGGGTCCCGAGTTCAATTCTGGTCAAGGGCATGTACCTGGGTTGCAGGCACATCCCCAGTAGGGGGTGTGCAAGAGACAACTAATTGATGTTTCTGTCTCATCGATTTTTCTAACTTTCTATTCCTTTCCCTTCCTCAATAAAATATATTAAAAACAAACAAACAAAAATATCTGAACTCCCTGGTTGATGTGTCTCTCTCATCGAAGTTTCTAACTTTTCTATCCCTCTCCCTCCCTCTCTGTAAAAAATTAATAAAATATATTAAAAGTAAATAAATAAAGAGCAAATATTTAAAAAGAAGTTCCCCTTTCCTCTCCCACTTTTAATCTCTTTTTCCAAAAGCAACCACTGTTAATAGTTTTTCAGACATTTAAAAAAATATTTCTGTGTATCAGCATAAACTTTTTATTTATTTTTATTTTTTTATTATTTTTAAAAATATATATTTTATTGATTTTGCACAGAGAGGAAGGGAGAGAGATAGAAACATGGATGAGAGAGAGTCATCGATCAGCTGCCTCTTGCACACCCCCTATTGGGGATATGCCCGCAACCAAGGTACATGCCTTGACCAGAATCGAACCCGGGACCCTTCAGTCCCCAAGCCAATGCTCTCTATCCATTGAGCCAAACCGGTCTTGGCTCAGCATAAACTTTTTAAATGTGCAAGTGGGATTAGATTGTTTATAGTGTTTTGCCCATAGATTTTTTTCACCTAATGGACTTAGTCATCTATTTTTAAATAGCAACTTCTGCAGACCTACCCCATTCTTTTAACAGATCTGTAATATACTCTATGTTATACGTGGATGTGTCAGAATTTTTATTACAAAGAAAATATCTGATAAACATTTTTAAACGTGTCCTGAGATGCTTTTCAGGTATATCGATGGGTGAGTCCTATCGCAATTATTGGCCCGAAATTGTTATGGGCATTTACAGTTTTGATAGATGATGGCAACTTGACCTTCAAAATGTTTTTACCAGTTTATACTCCCACTTAGAATATGGTTAAGTGTCACTCTATGCCCTGGTCACCACCAAATTAAGTATTTTGCTAATCTAATCAGTGTAATAACTAGTATTCTTTTTTAAAAAATATATTTTATTGATATTTTACAGAGATAAAGAAGGGAGAGAGAGAGCCAGAAATGTCGATGAGAGAGAAACATCTACCAGCTGCCTCTTGCACACCCCCTACTGGGGATGTGCCCGCAACCAATGTACATGCCTTAGACCGGAATTGAACCTGGGACTCTTCAGTCTGCAGACCGACGCTCTACCACTGAGCCAAACCGGTTTCGGCTGATAACTAGTATTCTGTTTTGGATACCAGCTTTCATTTGTAACTTTGCAGCCCAGGTATGTGCCTTTGACTGAGAAGAGACCATTTGGTCTGCAGGCCAGTGCTCTAACCATTGAGCAATGCCGGTCAGGGCGGGGTATTCTTTTTAAATTGTTTTTATTGATTTTAGGGTGGAAGGGAAAGGGAGAGAGAGATAGAAACATCACTGATGAGAGAGAAGCATTGATCAGCTGCCTCTTGCATGACCCCTACTAGGGATAGAGCCTGCAACCTAGGCAGACGCCCCAACTGGGATTCGAACCATGACCTCCTGGTTCATAGGTCAGTGCTCAACCACTGAGCCACATTGGCCTGGCTACTCTGCCAGACTTTAATGGGAGCTCCGCACACCCTCCTCTGCCTGCCTCACAGCCTGCCCTCGGCCCCAGTCCCTTTGGAAAGTTTCTCTCTCCTTCCCTCTTTTCCTTCCTCTCTCTCTCTCTTTTCCTCTCTCTAATCATGTCCTATGGGGTGAGGATTTTTTAAAAAGTCAAGTTAACTGAGATACACACACACACACACACACACACGTATATATACATACATATACAACATTTTTTTTGTTTTTGGTTATTTTAGGATCATATATTCTACCATTTCTGACCATTTTCAAGGAATGATTTCAGGGGGAAAAAATGCTGGGTGAGAGTGGGACAGGGGGAGGTAGTACCTTGGGTTGACATGTCTATGGGGAATTAATACATTTGTATGTTTCTTTACAATTTGTAAAGAAGCCCTCTCAGCTTTTTCCAAGAGTGGACTGGGAGCTATTTTTGTCATCGCTGTGCTGTGCCACATTGCTCCCCAGAAGGACCGAACTGCGGGAGATGGGTACCAGCCACGAGGACATGTCCTGGGACCTCTGTTTCACTTCCCTTCTTTGCTTAATGGGTGTGTGATCACAGCTTCAGTTGTTTTGATTGACAGCAAGACGATGTACTTTCCCATGAAAGAAGATGACAAATTTTTTTTTTTCACTTCCCTTCTTTGCTTAATGGGTGTGTGATCACAGCTTCAGTTTGTTTTGATTGACAGCAAGACCCTGTACTTTCCTATGAAATAAGATGACAATGTTTTTTTTGTTTTGTTTTGTTTTGTTTTTTTCTTGAGGCTTTACTTCTTTGTCCAGGTAAAATGTGGCCTTAGCCGAAACCGGTTTGGCTCAGTGGATAGAGTGTTGGCCTGTGGAATGAAAGGTCCCAGGTTCGATTCCGGTCAAGGTCACGTACCTTGGTTGCGGGCACATCCCCAGTAGGAGGTGTGCAAGAGGCAGCTGATCGATGATTCTCTCTCATCGATGATTTCTAGCTCTCTATCTCTCTCTCTTCCTCTCTGTAAAAACTCAATAAAATATATATATTTTTTAAATGTGGCCTTGCCTTCTTCTCAGCTCTTTCTGAACTGAGTCGTCTGGTGTAGAAGTGCATTTTTCCTTCTGAACTTCAGAGCCTCTGGGCAAGTGAGGGATTTGGCCTGAGGAGAACCAGAGAGCGGTGCTCCCTCCAGGATGGGGGTTCTGGCAGAGGTGCTGCTGGGCCTGAGGAAGCAGTGGGTGCGGTTCCTATCGGGGCCTGGACAGCCCTGCCCAGAGCTTGGCAGGTGTTCTCGGCCTCCGGTTAGCGTCCTACCCTGGGATCTTTCCTCTCTAGAGCCCTGGGGTCTGCGACTAAGGTAGGGATGTTGGAGGGAGAAAACACGCCCACGTGGGTTCTGCTAGCTTTCCTAGCCTAGGAAAAGGCTACCAGGCTAATCCCTGGAAGTCCACACTGGGGTTTGGGATTCTTTGCATCCTGAATGAAGGACTCCCCGGTGGACTGGTTAGCTTGTCAGCGACACTCGTCCCCCTAAGTGAGGGGTTTCTAACTCGTGTGTGTGCCATAGGTCCCTTTGGTGGTCTGGTGAAGTCAAGGGTTGGACCCCTTCTCATGATTTTGCAACATTGTACTATGAAAATGTCCAAATATACAGAAGAGTTGAATTTTACGGTGAAGACCTGTCTACCCACCACCTGGCTTCCTCCGTTAACATTTTACTGTGCTTGCTTTATTACATACTTTCCCGTCTCTTCATCCATCAGCTTGTTTTTAAATACATGGAAGTTTACAAAGAACCAATTATGTTGAACACAATGATCAGAATAAATTATAAATTATAATATGGAGTTACATGTGCTTCTTCATTACTGCATTAAGCCCCAGGTCTCATAACTATGCTGCTTCCAAAGTTGTGATGACCTTAAAGTGTGTTTTAATACCTCTAATTCCTATTGATGTTTAAATATAAGTACTGCTAATCCTGTGATGGTTTGTTGCCTACACTTTTAATTGAGGAAATGTTAAGTTTCCGTTAAAGGGTAGCAAAACCAAAGAAGGAACATTTTTTCCATCCAACATCGCATACTTCCATCTCTACATACTCTGGTCCATTTAGTAAAAGCACGTGTCCTGCCCGGCCTCTGTACATTTGCAGCTGACCTTGGTCACTCAGGCAGTATTCCCTCTGTTTTATAGAGGAGGATGCCACTTGCCCAAGGCCACGGGGCTTGATACGGCAGAACCATCTTCCAGTAGGACATTTTTGGATCTCCAGGCCTAATAGCTTTTCCACAGAAGCCGTATTTCACACTGGTGGGGGTGGGGTGTGGTGATTCTCAGGCTTCGCTGGACAGAAGAGTCAGAGGGAGCTGAGCTCTTCAGGTTCCTGGCCTCACACACTAACGACGCTGATGCTCGAGCCTGGCCTGGGCCCAGGCACCTTTTTTTGGCAAGCAACCAGGTGACTGATGCACGAGCCACACCCTGGGAGGTGCTAGCTATGAAATTACGCTTGGAGTCTTGATGACTAAGAAGTTGTTTCAGATGACAAATTTAACTTCATTCTCTGGTAGAATTATTTCTTGAGATTTTTTTTTTGTGTGTGTGTGTTTTTTTATTTTATTATTATTTTTTTTAAATCAATCTTTATTGTTCATAATATTACAAAGGTTCCTCATTTCTTCCCCCCTACACCAGGTTCCCACCCCACCCTGCACCCCCTCCTCATCCCCCATTGTCCTCATCCATAGGTGCACAGTTTATGTTCAGTCTCTTCCTCCCTCCCTTTCCTCGATAGTAAATCCCTTTTCAGATAGTAAATCAGTTACTTAGCATTTTCTCATATCAATAATATCTCCACATGCCCAATGATACACTTCACACAAAAGACATTTCCAAATAGGTCAACCAACCTCATCCAGGCCCCACCCAAGGCACTCACAGATCAACACCCCAGCGCTATACTAACTCAACACATCCAGATCTAAGCCCTCATCACTTGATTCAGCAGACCCTCAAGTTCCCGCAAAAGTTTCCAGCCATGTCTGAGAGGCAGCCTTGGGGCGGGGGCAGGCAAGGAGCGAGCTGTTTCGGGCCTGGCTGCACCAGGCCTGGCCTCTGTTGCTCTCCTTCGTACCACAACCAGCTGCTCCGGGTCTGGCCACTGCCGCTCCCGACCTAGTTGCTCTGGACTTGGCTGCTGCTGCTCCGGGCCTGGCCGCACCCGACCCGGCTGCTCTGGGCCCGGCGGTTCCGGGCCCGGCCACTCAGGGCCTGGCCGCTCCCAGCCTGGTAGCTGCTGCTACGAGCCTGGTCGCTCCCAGCCTGGCAGCCGCTGCTCTGGGCCTGGCCACACCCGACCCGGCTGCTCCGGGCCTGGCCGCTCCCAGCCTGGCAGCCGCTGCTCCGGGCCTGGCCGCACCCGACCGGGCCTGGCCGCTCCCAGCCTGGCAGCCGCTGCTCCGGGCCTGGCCGCACCCGACCCTGCTGCTCCGGGCCTGGCCGCTCCCAGCCTGGCAGCTGCTGCTCCGGGCCTGGCCGCACCCGACCTGGCTGCTCCGGGCCTGGCCGCACCCGACCCGGCTGCTCCGGGCCTGGCCGCTCCCAGCCTGGCAGCCGCTGCTCCGGGCCTGGCCGCACCCGACTCGTCTAATCTGGGCCCGGTTGCTCTGGGCCAGGCCGCTCTGAGCCTGGCTGCTCCCGGCCTGGATGCTCCGATCTTGGCTACTGCTGTTCTGGGCCTGGCTGTTCCCAACCCGGCTGCTCTGGGCCCAGCTTCTCCGGGCCCGGCCACTCCGGGCCTTGGTGTTCCTGGACTGGCCACCCTGGGCTTGGCCGCCTCCGCCTCAGGCCTAGCTGCCACTGCCCCAGGTCTGGCTGCTCCAGTGCTGGCTGTTGCTACTCTGGTTCTGGCTGCTGCTGCTCTCGGGCCTGGCTGTTGCTGCTCCAGGCCCGGCTGCCACCGCCTTGTGCCTGGCCACTCTAGGCCTGGCTGCTGCTGTTCCAACATTCTGTCCTTTTTTTAAAAACAAACAAAAAAAAAAACAAAAAAAAACACGCATTTATGTTGCAATGTTGGCTGGTTGAGTTCTGACTTAGTCTTTGATTTTTCAAGATCTTCTTTATATTCTTTCTTAAGTAATTTTACTGTCTTTTGCTCTCACTTGATTTCTTCACATTGAGAACTTCTTTGGTTTCTTCCTCCTTGTCCTGGAAGCTCAGCAGGTTGGCCTGTGGCACCCCTTTGTTCTCCGCGGGCTCCTGCGCTTCTTCAGCCTGTTGCCGGGGTCGACGCTGCCCAGGAAGCAGCCCTCAGCCTCGGCTCCATTGCCCGCGCTCAGCGGTTGAAGGCTCAGGGGCACCCCCCACCCCTGGGGGCCCCGTTGCCCAGCTCCTTGCTGGTGCCCGGCTGGCCGGTGTCCGGCAGGGGCTCCTGCTCCTCGTTGCATTCCTCCAGTCTGGAGCTTTTTTTCTCCTTCCCGCTAGGGGAGTCTAGCATCAGAGTCAACAGACTGTCCTCTGCGCGCACTGTGCGCGCGACTCTGGGAGGCCTTGCTTTTCGCCGCTCCCCCAGGACTCCACCTCACAGCCCCATCTCCCTCTGCTTAAGCCTGGGTCCCCAGGGATTGGCCTAGAATGGTGAAAGTCCCGACTGGGGCTCAGAGCCGCTGGAGGCTTTGTTTCTTCCCGCTAGGGCAATCCAGCATCAGAGTCAACAGACTGTCCTCTGCGCGCACTGTGCGCGCGACTCCGGGGTCCTTGCTTTTCGCCGCTCCCCTGGGAATCCGCCTCACAGCCCCGTTTCCCCCTGTCCGAGCCTGGGACCCCAGGGTCTGGCCCATAACTGGGGCTCAGCGCTGCTGGTTTGGGGTTCATCCCAGGCCGGGGGTTTTATTTCCTTTCTGCTAGGGAACGCCAGGCAGGCCCCCAGCCTTCTCCTCCTCTCCGGCTGCAACCTCTCTGCGCGCGCATGCGGGCGCGCAGCATGTCTCCGTACCTTAGGTTTTTTTTCAGCTCCTCTGATTTTCCTTCTGGTTTTCTCTTTCCTTCTTGTTGTAGCATTTTCAGTCAGTCGACTACCTGTAGCTCTGGGCAATGTCCACTCTACATTTTAGTTGTATTCCATTGAAATTGTTGTGTGCTGCTGCGGTTAGGTGTCTACCCGAGCAGCCATCTTGGGTCTCTGTCTATTTCTTGAGATCTTATATGAATACTGGAGGCCTGGTGCATGAAAATTCGTACACTCGGCAGCGGGGTGGGGGTGGGAGTAGGGGTCCCTCAGCCCAGCCTGTGCCCTCTTGCAGTCCAGGAGCCCTCAGGGGATGTCTGACTGACAGCATAGGCCCGCTCCCTAGGGAGTGGCCTAAGCCAGGGAGCGGCCTAAGCTGCAGTCTGGCCTCCTTCTGCCTGCTGGCACCCGCCTTGGCTGGCCTGGTGCCACCCACTTGCTGCCTCTGACTCAGTCAATGTGCATATCAGTCTTTTATTATATAGGATACACACAAAAATAAATGCTCAGTCACCCTACCCCTGACACTTTAAATATTCAGGCTAGTGGCAGAGATAGGATCATCGGAAATCAATCCAACCTCCCTTCCTTCCTCTCCTCCTTACCCTTTCCATCTCCTTCCTTCCCCCCTCGCTCCCTTCCTCCCTTCCTCCTCTTTATTTTTTAAAATATATTTTATTGATTTTTTACAGAGGAAGGGAGAGGGATAGATAGTCAGAAACATAATTGAGAGAGAAACATTGATCAGCTGCCTCCTGCACATACTGGGGATTTGCCTGCACCCAAGGTGCATGCCCTTGACCAGAATCAAACCTGGGACCCTTCAGTCCGCAGACGCTCTATCCACTGAGCCAAACCGGTTAGGGCTCCTCCCTCCTCTTATTCTACAAGCTTCCCCGACTGCCTCCTTCAAGGTCTGGTGGCAGAGTGGTAAAGCCTTTTCCTGGCCTCATGGCCCTAAACAATCAACCAGATACATACCCAATGGTGACTGTAAACCACACAGATCCTGTCCTTTGGAGATTTAGAAAAAGAGGGATCCAGCCAAAACTGGTTTGGCTCAATGGATGGAGCGTCGGCCTGCAGACTTTAGGGTCCCGGGTTCGATTCTGGTCAAGGGCATTCTCTATCCCCCTCTCTCCCTCTTTGTAAAAAATCAATAAAATATATATTTTAAAAAAAACAAACAAAAAAAAAACAGGCCCAGGGCAGCCGGGTCGGGTGCGGCCAGGCCCGGAGCAGCGGCTGCCGGGCTGGGAGCTGCCAGGCCCGGGGCAGCCGGGCCGGGTGCGGCCAGGCCAGGAGCAGCGGCTACCAGGCTGGGTGCGGCCAGGCCCGGGGCAGCCGGGCCGGGTGCGGCCAGGCCCGGAGCAGCGGCTGCCGGGCTGGGAGCGGCCAGGCCCGGGGCAGCCGGGTCGGGTGCGGCCAGGCCCAGAGCAGCCGGGTTGGGTGCGGCCAGGCCCGGAGCAGCGGCTGCCAGGCTGGGAGCGGCTAGGCCCGGAGCAGCAGCAGCCAAGTCCAGAGCAACTAGGTTGGGAGCGGCAGTGGCCAGACCCGGAGCAGCTGGTTGTGGTACGAACGAGAACAACAGAGGCCAGGCCCGGTGCATCCAGGCCCGAAACAGCTCGCTCCTTGCCTGCCCCCGCCCCAAGGCTGCCTCTCAGACATGGCTGGAAACTTTTGCGGGAACTTGAGGGTCTGCTGAATCAAGTGATGAGGGCTTAGATCTGGATGTGTTGAGTTAGTATAGCGCTGGGGTGTTGATCTGTGAGTGCCTTGGGTGGGGCCTGGGTGAGGTTGGTTGACCTATTTGGAAATGTCTTTTGTGTGAAGTGTATCCTGGGGCATGTGGAGGTATTATGGATATGAGAAAATGCTAAGTAACTGATTTACTATCTGAAAAGGGATTTACTATCGGGGAAAGGGAGGGAGGAAGAGACTGAACATAAACTGTGCACCTATGGATGAGGACAATGGGGGATGGGGAGGGGGTGCAGGGTGGGGTGGGAACCTGGTGGAGGGGGGAAGAAATGAGGAACCTTTGTAATAATATGAACAATAAAGATTGATGAAAAATAAAAATAAATAAATAAATAAATAAAATAAAATAAAAGAAAAAGAAAAAAAAAAAAAAGAAAGAAAAGAAAAAGAGGGATCCAGGAGGCTTTCCTTGGAGATAGACCCCTGTAAGCTGAGCCTGGAAGCCATGAGGGCTGAGGGGAGACCCGCCTGTGCGAAGGCACGGAGATTGGGAAGGGAAGGATGTGATAAAGCTTGTGAGCCACGCCTGAAGCCGCGTGTGTGACCCGTGGACAGGTGGGGACACGAGTCGCAATGGAAAATGAGCATCTGCAGAACTGTGTACAAGGAATCATGGCCACGCCCCTTGCCGTGTTTATGTGAAGATTTCCTGCTCGTTCTTGTTTCATTACCACCACAGCCCTGTGAACTTGAGAGTGGAGAGCAGGGCGTGGGCGGGAGGGAGGGATTTCATGAGGTCTCCGTAGGAAACTGCTACAAGAAGCAGGAGGAAGAACAAGGTGAGCTTGTGCCGAGGGGTGTCCATGTCAAGAGTGGTTGCTACTCTGTGGGTGTGGTTGGCCTGACTTGGAATCTTTATCCTTTTCAGAGGCCAGGGGAGAAGCAATCTTTACTCTTCAGGTGTTTGAAGCCTCCTCGGTAGAGTGTTCCCCTGGTAGAGTGAGAGCTAAATAATGAGTAACAACCCATCAGTTAAGATGGGCCGCGGGCGCTTTGATGGGCTTGGAAATGCGTCCCATGGAGAGGAGCTTTTCTTTTTCCTGTTGACTGCATCGAAATGACATTAATAATGCATCTGCTACTTCTTAAATGGCCCAGTAATGTCTATTAATGGAATGTGTTGATCATAGCAGGACTGCCAGAGCTGAAGAAAAATTAAAGGATCATTCGTGAAACCCTTTCCGCACCTCGCCTTGCCCACTCTTGTCCCTCGGGGCCACCCCGCACTTAGGCCTGCGGGGGAGGGCGGCTCTGCGCCTGGTGCTAGGGGCCTGCGATGACCTCCTGGTGGGGCCGCGGAGACTCAGCTCCTCCCTCCCGGCCTCGCAGGAACCCCACCCCCCTCAGGGGTGAAACAGAGGCACAGTCACTGTGTGTCCGTAACATTGAACCTCCACCCCCAAGCACCACAGCGTTTGATGGGGCTTCTGTTTTCTTCATTTTGCTTCCTTTAGTTACTGGAGAACCTTTGTGGAGTTAGTTAGCTCTCAGGCTAAGGGGAAGGGTGAAGGAGGAACGCGTGTGTCTCTGGAGGATGCAGGGTGACGAAGTGCCAGCTCCAAGCTGCTGATGGAAACACAGGGGTGCCATTGGCCACTGTCCTACAAACCACCAGGTTCCCTCTTAGAAGCTTCCTCTCAGCCCCTGGAGTGGGGATCGAGGGAGTGATCTTACGGTTCTCCTGCCTCCAAAGGCTCACCCCATTGCTCTCAATTCCCTTTGAAATCCATAAAATTCATAGAAGGGACAGAATGGTATGGGGGGAGGTTGGAGTCAGAGGCAGCGGGGTCTGTTTCCCCTAAATAGGCCGGCAGCACATTTCTTAGCGGGGAAAGGCGGGAGGGAGAGACCCTGGAGGAGCCACCATGGTTCTTACTAGGACTGGGCCAGACCCAGAGCAGACCTACTTGGCTCTCGAAGTGTATCCAGACCACACAGAACAACAGACTCAGAATGTTGGCAAATTTTAGCAGCAAGGGAGATAAGTAAAGGGAGGAACACTCTTTCTGAGTTTATTTCATAATTTCCTGTCACTTCACCACTGGTGCCTTACACCGCCCACCTAGGCAGAGTGTGAACCAGATGAGAACGGTTCACCGTCAATCCTTTTCTTTCGTGTGGGAAACTTCCAATGAAGTGTGGTGTGGACTCCGTTGGGAGAGAGGTGGGGAGGGACACAGGCCAGAGGGGGCTTTGACTACTTTGAAGATTAGCCAGTCACCCCTGACTCCTGACCCCTGACCCAGGGAGTGAAGTTGCAAGGCATCCAGTCAGTTCCTGGCAGAACAGGTGGAGCTCTCGGCCCCGCAGCACCTGCAGAAGGTGCCCGTCTCTTGGCTGACCCTCACTCAGGAGGCATCATGGGAGCCCATTTCCCTCCAGGGAGCACTGTATGGCCAGTAAGACGGTTTTGTTCAGGTCCCAGCAGGGCAGACGTGTGAGCTACACACAAAACGTCATCTGGAGGCAGCCAAGGGCTCTAGAGGACTGATCCCTTCAGCGCATGGCCCAGAACCTACTAGTCCTAGTTTCTCAGCTGACCTCCGCCTCCTTCCAGCCAGTGTGAAATGGACAGCACAGTTACATCTCTGGCTGGGCTCACAGCCAGGTGACGTGGAAACTAAGGCGCTTCCGGGCTGGAATGGCTCAGTTGGTTGAGCATCATCCCATGAGTCAAAAAGTTACCGGTTTGACTCCTGGTCAGGGCACATGCCTGGGTTATGAGCTTGATCCTGGGTGAGGGGCCTGCAGGGTGCAGCAGATTGATGTTTCTCTCTCTCCCTCCCTCTCTCTCTAAAACCAATAAAGGGCACTTTGGGTGGGTGGTGATAAGAACAAGCCTTTTTGAGGAAATGGCATTTGAGTTGAAATTGATGAAAAGGTACAAGGATCTGTGCTTCTGCATGTCAGTTGAGAGCGAAATACAGATTTCCAGGCCCTATTTAGCAAATAAAAACATTAGGGCCAGGGCCCGGGAATCTGCATGTTCCTTCCGACCGATTCCCATAAACACTGAACCTGGAGACAGTACCTGGTGAGCTTCAGGCGCCCAGAGCCCATGGTTCAGGGAGAGGAAGCTCCTGTGTGTATATGTGTGTGTGTTGGAGGGAGAGGGGGGGGCATGCTAGGGAGAAGGACAGGGTTCCGGGATGGCAGGAGGCAGAAAAGGAGCAAGCACAGCTCCTCACACAAAGAGAGAGCTCCCAGAGCCCCCCCTCTCTGAGGTGGATCACCGAGGTGACCTCCCTCATCCCGGCCCCACTCCTCGGCCATGAGGGCTGCAGTCTTGGCGGCCTAGCTTAGGTCTCTGTCGTGCTTTGGACCGTTTCAGACGGCTGGCACAGGCCCTCTCCGCAGATGCACGTGATGCTCCTGGGCCTTGGTTGCCTGTGCCTCCCACCCCAGCCCACCTGCCCCGGGTGGTGCAGAGATCCTGGCTGCGTGCGGACACTGACTCCTGGGCGAGGCGTTACCACCAGCGGCCGCAGCTACGTTCTGTCAAACCCTTCCTCTCCCCCAGCCTGTGTGGTGGGCCGGGTGCTCCCGGGAGCCAGAAACACCTGTTGGCGTTTACCTACAAATGCTATTCGTCCCTTTTCACATCCGCTTCCTGGGCGCAGGTCCCTCCACCCCAGGCCTCCGTTTCCCCATCCACTCCAGGAGGAGCCAGTGCAGAGAGGGGGAGGGAGATTGCTTTAGAAGAGCCCTCCTCCTCCTCCTCCTCCTCCTCCTCTTCCTCCTCCTCTCACCCTGGCGCTCACTCCTCCTGCGCCGCCTGCCCGCGCACTGGTCCAGTCCGCTGGTGTCACGGTGTCAGCTCGGAGGCGGCGGCGGCGGCGGCAAGGTCGCGGTCCCTCGGCGCCGCCCCCGCCCCCGCCCCGCAGCGCCTTCCCGGCGCGTTCCACGCGCTCCCGCGGCTCCGGGCGCCGCAGCCGGGCGGGCGCCCACGGCGAGGGGCGGGCGGCGCCGAGCCCGGGCCCAGGTGAGCCGGCGCCATGGGGCAGGCGAGCTGCAAGGGGCTCTACCAGTCGCTGTTCGACTACAAGACGGAGAAGTATGTCATCGCCAAGAACAAGAAGGTGGGCCTGCTCTACCGGCTGCTGCAGCTCTCCATCCTGACCTACCTGGTGGTGTGAGTGCGGGGCTGGGGAAGGGGCAGGGCGGGCCTCCCCGGGGGTCGGGAACTGGCCTGTGTCTCCTCGTGTCCCCTGGTTGGGGGTGGGGGTAAGGGTGGGCGTAAGGAGGGAGCCTTTTGCTCCGGGGACAACGGCTCCCGAGGTGCCAAGATGCGGCAGGGGATCTAGGCGGCTTTCCCAGGCGGCTCCCTCCTCCGGGCCTGGGCCGATGGGAAGGGGCAAGGTGGCAGGGGGCTGGGCTGCAGCTGTCGTTCCGGAAGCTACCCACACAGGGAGGTTATTTATAATCACTGAGCTCAGAGCTGGGGCCGCTCATGAGGCCTGGCATGTCCCTTTGGTCAGCTCACCCCACCTGGCTGGCCTCTCCGGTGTCCAGCTGGGGGGCCTGCCCCACGGGCCTCTGTCCTCCCCACATCTCTCTCCCACCTGGCAGAAGCTGGTGCCAGCAGCAGAGGGGCAGCTCCTTGGGGTGGTTCCGCTGCCGGGCACTGCCCAGAGCCCTGGCCCCTGAGTAGGGAGGGGACAAGTGGGGGGAGGAAATGGCCACAGGGGTCTGGGATGCAGGTGCGCGCCTCTTTCACTCCTTCAGTGGCCCGCCTCTCCCATTTCCTGACTCGGGGAGGAGCAGATGCTCCAGCTGGAGGGCGGCCCTGACCACCTGGCCTTTCCCCAGCCTTTAAACTGTTGCTAAGCCAGGAGTGCCCTTCCTCCGCCACTTGGGCGGTGTCTGCTCCTCCTTCAGATCTGGGACCTCCCACAGCTCCCTCTCCTTTCCTCCCACATGTCAAATAAGCCCCCACAGTGTAATTACATGCTTGTTTGGAGGCTCCTTTGCTTGATGCCTGTGTCTGATTCCCCATGAGGCTGGGAACATCATGCGGAGGGGCCTGGCATCACTAACCCCTGGGGCAATGGTGTGAAGGAATGAGGGAATGAATGCTCCTGAGGATTTGCTGGGTGTTTCTGTCCAGGTGGAGCCCAGTGTGACCCTTCCAAAATGGCTGGTTGGCTCAGGGGTCACAGTCCTCTCTGAGTTCCTGAGAGACAGGCCAGTCTAGGGCCCAGGACATGCCAGCTGTGCCCCCAGAGAGGAAGAGGGTGGACCCATGCTGGTTGACACCAGCTCTGCAGAGAACCCTTACTGGCATGCCACACCACTACTGCGTGACCTCTCCTGGCCTCAGTTTCCCCAGCTTTCCCAAGGTTCAGTTAGCCTGAACAGTCTCTAATATTAACAGTAACATCAGCAATAAACTGGTGAGCTGCATTCAGTGAGCTCTTGCTCTGTGCCAGGCACTCTTTGTGCTAAGCAATGTATATGCACTATCTCAGTGTTTAAAAAAAAATTTTTTTTTTGTATTTTGACATAATTTTAGACTTATAGAAAAGGTACAATAGTAAAAATACTTTTTAAATGCCCTTCAACTGTTGTGGGCGACCCGCGAATGACGACCACCAGACAGCCGAATTGAAATTTAGGAAGCCTTTATTACGGTCTCGAGTCCAGGCTCACGTCTCAACGGATAACAGCAGAGAGCCATGAGAGCCCCGAACCTTGGCAACAAGCAGTTTTTATCTCCAACACAGGGAGATTTAGCAGTTTGTGATTGGCTAAAATCTTTAACAAAGAAGGGTTAGTTACAAAAGCAATGGGAAATTAAAAAAAATATATATATATATTTTATTGATTTTTTACAGAGAGGAAGAGAGAGAGAGAGAGAGCGCTAGAAATGTCGATGAGAGAGAAACATCGACCAAGCTGCCTCTTACACCCCCCCCACCGGGGATGCACCTGCAACCACATGCCCTTGACAGCAACCAAGGTACAGTGCCCTTGACCAAAATCGAAACCGCTACTGAGCCAAACTGGTTTCGGAGGGGAAATTTTTTTTTTTTTCTTTGCAGTAACACCTGGGCTTGGGTTCAAGATTAGTCTCAAGAAGTTCCTGTTATCTTAGTTTTTCTGTTTCTTTTTTTCTGCTTTGCGGTTAAAGTGAGCAGGCTATGCCTGGGGTGAAGTCAGGTAACAGAACTATTCTCATAAAAGCAGAGGTTATACTTGGCTAAGGTATATCAACCCACATCTTCTAGCAGGGGGGGTCTGGGCCATTTCTACGGGGGGTACTGTAGACCATCACACACCTAAATTCTCCAAATGTCATTTTACTACATTTGTGCTGTCCTGCTTTCTCTCTCCCTATACATAGGCATTCTTTTTCTGTTTGAGTAGATAGCAAACACAATCCCTCTATGCTCACTGTGTATTTCTTAAAAATAAGGAATTCTCTTATTTAACCAAGTACAAGTAGGAAAATTAGGAAAATTAGCATTGAAATGTCATTGTTGTTTAAACTATTGACATTTTGTAAATTGTCCCAATAATGTAGGCTCATGCCTTGCATTCATTGTCATGTTTCCTTCAATCTGGAATTGTTCCTGAGTCTTTCTCTGTGATTCATGACACTGCCATTTTCTGAAGAGTATAGAATTTTTAAAAATCCATTTTTAAATTCAGGTAAATATACATAGTATATAATTCACCATTTTAATCATTCTAAATTATACAATTAAGTGGTTTTTAGAATATTCACAATATTGTACAACCATCACCACTACCTAATTCCAGCACATTTATAACATCCTCCCCCCCAAAAAAACTTGTATCTATTAACAGTCAGTCATAATTCTCCCCTACCCCTAATCCCCTGGCAACCACGAACCTACTTTTTGCCTCTATATGTTTGCCCATTCTGGCCATTTCTTAGAAATCAAATCTACATTATATGGCTTTTGTTTATCTGACTTCTTTTTTTTTTTTTTAATATATTTTATTGATTTTGTACAGAGAGGAAGGGAGAGAGATAGAGAGTTAGAAACATCGATGAGAGAGAGTCATCGATCAGCCGCCTCTTGCACACCCCCTACTGGGTATATGCCCACAACCAAGGTAAGGTACATTCCCTTGACCGGAATCGAACCTGGGTCCCTTCAGTCGCCAAGCCGACGCTCTATCCATTGAGCCAAACCGGTCTCGGCTATCTGACTTCTTTTATTTGGCATAATGTGTTCAAGGTTCATCCATGTTGGGTTCAAGCTTAGGCTCAAGCGGTTCCTGTTATCTTAGTTTTTGTTTCTTTTTTACTGCCTTGCGGTTACAGTGAGCAGGATATGCCTGGGGTGAAGTCAGGTAACAGAACTATTCTCATAAAAGGTGAAAGTACTTCAATCCTTTTATGACTGAACTAGTGGCCGGGTGCACAAAATTTGTGCCCAGCCTGCACCCTCTCCAATCAGGGACCCCTTGGGTAATGTCCAACAATTGGACATCCCTCTTGCAATCTGGGACTGCTGGCACCTAACTGCTCACCTGCCTGCCTGCCTGATTACTTCTAACTGCCATCCCCTGCTGGCCTGATCTCACCTCCAACTGCCCTCCCCTGCTGGCCTGATCACCCCTAACTGCCTCTGCCTCGGCCCCCACCACCATGGCTTTGTCAGGAAGGAAGTCAGATGTCTGGAAGATGATTGGTCAACCGCTCTAATTAGTATATATCCTTTTATTAGTACAGATAGATGATATAGGATAGGATTGCTTAAATGGGGTGGGAGGAGCCTTTTTCAGAAGGAGGAGATACTCTTAGCAGACAAAAAATCATAATCCCTATATCTGGACTGACATATGCACTATATAGCCAAACTGGTCACTAAAAAGTTTAACCACTTTCTTATACCTTACACCAAACAGCTGTTGCCCTTAAAACCCATCCTCAACCCCATACCTTAGGTTCTGCCTTCGCAGTTCACCCATATTAGGTTCTGATTGGTTGGTTTCTATGTCAAGTCAGCATCAAAAGCTCTGCCTCCTAGGCAGCCATTGGCTCCTTGCAGTTCACCCAGATTTAGTTCTGATTGGTCAGTTTCTATGTCAGTCAGCATTTCTGGGCATTTCTCCAGGTCTAATCAGAGAGGTGGGGCTGATCAGCAGCCCCCACAGCTGCTGGCAAGAACGGGAGAGGCAAGAACTGATCACCAGTTGCCATGGAGGCTGAGGATCAGATCCTGCTTCTGTCTCTGGTCCTCTCTCCTGGCCTGATCCGCAGCCCCCTTGGCAGTCAGTGCTGGGTCGATGTGCCCACAGCTGCAGCAGTCAATGCTGGGTCGCCGTGACTGCAGGACTGACTTCTGGTGTTCATTCGGTCATTTTGGATGTTCTAGACCCTGGCTCTTTATATATATAGATGATATTCCATTGTATGCATATACCACATTTTGTTCATCTATTCATTGGTTGGTTGGCATTTGGACTGTTTCTACTTTTTGGCTATTATGAATAATGCTGCTAAGAATATTAATGTACACTTCTTGTTTAAACATGTTTTCAATTCTCTTGGGTTTACACTTAGGAGTAGCATTGCTGGGTTATAAGGTAACCTTTTTGAGGAACTGCAAACCATTTTCTACAGCAGCTATACCATTTTACATCCCCATCACCAGTACCAGTTGCTCCACATTTTCACCATTTGTTATTTTCCATTTTCTTATTATAGCCATTTTATTGGGTGTGAAGTGATATCTCATTGTGGTTTGTATTTGCATTTCCCTAATGACTAATGATGTTAAACATCTTTTCATGTGCTTATTGGCTATTTGTATATCTTTTTGGAGAAATGTCTATTCAAATCCGTGGCACAATTTTAAACTGGGTTATTTGTCTTCTGTACTGTTGAGTTGTAAGACTTCTTTATATATTCTGGGTACTAGGTCTTTACTAGTTATATAATTCACAATTATTTTCTCCTATCTTGTGAATTATTTTTTCACTTTCTTTGATAGTGTATTTTGATGCATAAAAGTTCTTAATTTTGGTAAAGTCCAACTTATTTTTTCTTGCTCTCGAATTTTATGGACTGCCCCTTAGTTTGGGTTTGACTGAGGTCCCCCCTGTGATTGGTTCAGGTTATGCACCATGACCTTTAACCTTCCTTACACCTGGAGGAAGGTGCTGTTGTCCTGTTAACCCCAGAGGTCATGGGCTTGCCTGAGGGCCTATAGCCAGTTTGAGGTGAGCAGGTTTCATCCCAGCCCCACTGAGAGCAGCACACTCACCTGGGATTGTCACCTCTGCTGCTTGCAGGATGGGCTCCAGGCAGCAGTGGGAGTTGTGACCCAGTCAGTCCAGGAGTGGTGGGCAGGGTGGAGCCTAACCTGGGCTGACGCCCACCTATTGGCCCTTCCGCAGTTGGGTATTCCTAGTGAAGAAGAGTTATCAAGACACTGACACCGCCCTGCAGAGCAGCATCATCACCAAAGTCAAGGGCGTGATCTTCACCAACACCTCGGAGCTGGGGGAACGGCTTTGGGACGTTGCTGACTACGTCATCCCACCCCAGGTCTGAACCCCGGCTGGCAGGGCGCTGGGACCCAAGGACCTCCATTTCTTGTCTCCCGTGGCCCAGAACAGCTGCCAGGGTTTGCACAGAGAGATCCTATACAGATCCTACCCCAAGTCCAACTCCTGCCCTCCTTTTCTGTGCCTCATGGGACTGCTCTGTTCCCAGCAAAACCTGAACCTGTTGAAACCAATGGGGCTCAGAGAATTTCCAAGTTGGTGTGAGTCCCTTAGATCAGCTCCCTGGCCGGATCACAGTCTCCCTGGGCCAGGGTGGAGCTGCCCCATTACTGCTTTCCTCCTGGATCCGTGCTTGGACCCCAGGGGCTGAGGTCAAAACAGGGATTTGTGGGGCAGGGGCGGTTTGTAGGTGTGGGTCTGGGAGGAACCCATTAAACGACTAGGACAGATGGGTGGGATGGGAGCCACTGATTTTATGGCTCCACTGTCCCCAACACCATGCAGAGGCCCCACCCTGCCAGGCAGCCCTGGGAAGGAGGGTTCCAAGAGAGCAGGCGGTTCCTTAACTCCTCTCTGGTTGCTCAGGGGGAGAACGTCTTCTTCGTCATCACCAACCTGATTGTGACCCCCAACCAGCGGCAGGAAACCTGTGCTGAGGTTTGCTTTGGCACCAGAGCTGGGAGGTGGAGGGAGACCCTGGCACGGGACGGGGGCGGGGGCGGGGGAAGGGAGGGGAGGGCTGTGCCCATCTCCAGAAGCTGTGCCCCCCCCAGGACCCTGGGCGGGGAGGACGTACACGGTGCATGTACCTGTTCTCTGGGGGAGAAAGGTTCTCAAAGGGTGTGTGGCCCCAGGCAGGGAGGAGCCTCTGTCCGACCCCTGGGGTGGGACTGGCTGAGCTGGGAACCTGCAGGGGAGCCCTCCACACAGGCCCCCTTCTCTTCTGGCAGAATGAAAGCATTCCCGACGCTGTGTGCTCCGAGGACAGTGACTGTCCTCCTGGGGAGCCTGTCGTGACTGGAAATGGTGAGGCCTGGATGGCCAGGGCGGGGCGTGGGGGGTAGAGCGAAGGCTGGGGCCTGGAGGCTCCTGGCACCACCCTTGTCCCCACCTGCAGGAGTGAGGACTGGCCGCTGCCTGCGGGCGGAGAACATGCAAAGAGGCACCTGCGAGATCTTCGCCTGGTGCCCAGTGGAAACAAGGTCCAGGCCGGAGTACGTGGCTGTGGTTTGGGACCCCAAGGGGTTTCCCAGTCCTGGGCAGCGGGTCCAAGTCTGATGGCAGAGGCATGTCCACTCCCAGATCCTCATTCCAAGACCCCCCACAAAGGCCTGAACTCCACCCCACCATGAACTGCCCTTGGCAAAGGCTCCAGGGGACCCTGGGAGCAGCGGGGGGCGGGGCCGCGGCGGGGAGGGCAGGGCTTCCTAAGCAGGCTGTCCGGGCTGGGTTTTCAGGAAGCCTCTCCTGGGCAAGGCCGAAGACTTCACCATTTTCATCAAGAACTTCATTCGTTTCCCCAAATTCAATTTCTCCAAGTATGTGAGGCTCGGCTTCTGGGGACCCAGGGCTGGGGCCATGGCTGGCCCGTGTGTGTGTGTGTGTGTGTGTGTGTGTGTGTGTGACACACTGGGTGTGAATGGACCGCAGGGGGAGGCTGGGCGCCCTCCCTGCTGTGGGGTGGGGGGTCTGTTCTTGAAAGCGTGGGATGTCAGTGTGGATGTGGTTGTGGCTCCAGCTGAGAGCTAAAGTCAGGGACTCAGCCTGGAAACAGCAAGTGTGCCTTCATTTCACGGTCTGTTCCTGGCCGCCCCCAGGACCAATGTGCTGGACACCGAAGACAGAGCTTACCTGAAGTCCTGTCGGTTTGGGCCCAAGGACCCCTACTGCCCCATCTTCCGACTGGGGTCTGTGGTCAGCTGGTCGGGGAGCAACTTCCAGGAGATAGCTGTGCAGGTGGGTGCGTGCCTCGGGGAGCCTGCCCTGGGGCCTCGGGGCTCTGAATGAGGAGGGGTGTGTGGGGGAACCCACGGGGTGGGGTGGCCCTGCAAAGTCACCAGCCCCAGGGACTTCCTGTTTTCAGAATTCGCTGTGACACAGCCGCTGTGCCTGCGCTCGGACCTCGGGCACTCAGTGAGGGGCACACTCAGCACCTGCCGTTTGGTTCTTAGTCGCTGGGGCGGCAGCTGAAACTGCACCAAAAGGAGCCCCACGGGCACATCCTGGCTGTGTAAGGTGCCTGCCCATAGTGTAGTAGGTGCTCAGCGGGTAGTTCTCTCGGAGGCAGGAGGCGGCGGGGCTGGGGGCTGCCAGCCACACTTCTCCCAGCCCCTCCTGGGCCTCCCACCTTCCTTCCAGGACGCTCCAGTGGGCTGACCCCTGGCCTCAAGGCGTCCCCAGTCTTGTCCAGCTGTCGGTGGAGAGCGGGCCTGTTAACTGCTGTCCATCTCCCAGACACGGATTCCTCTTTCCCACCAGGGCGGTGTGATAGGGATCCAGATCGAGTGGGACTGTGATCTTGACAAGGCTCCCTCTGAATGCAACCCTCGCTATTATTTTAGCCGGCTGGACCGCAGGTTTTCCGGAAACTCTGTCTCCTCTGGGTATAACTTCAGGTAATGGGCTGGGCCTGCTGCCTTATGACTCTATCCATGTTTCGTGTCCTTTCCTGGATGCCAGCATTATGACACCCTTTCCTGGTAAGTGTCAGAGCGGAGGTGCAGGGAGAGACAGCTGAGGAGGGATGGCCTCTGGAGAGGAGAGAGGGTGAGTCATCGCTCAGCTGGCTCAGCTCTACCCGTTCTCCGGTGGCCCCAGGTTGGCCAGTGTGCAGTGGGAAAGCACCTACCTCTTGAGGAGTGTCTGACAAGGACTTCAAAGATGAATCTTAGGCATGTCAGCAAGAGGGTCTGCAACCTCTCCCAGGGCTGCTGGGAGCGAGGTCCTGGAGATGCTTATAAATCTCAAAAGCAGCTGAGATCTCCCCTGGGCTGTGTCTCCCCAGGTTTGCCAAATATTACCGCGATGAAGCTGGGGTGGAGTTCCGCACCCTGATCAAAGCCTACGGGATCCGCTTTGATGTCCTGGTGAATGGCAGGGTAGGTGAGCTGCGTCTCCCCTTGGGAGGCTGGGCAGGTCCAGGGCCGGGCAGGCATGTTGGGAGGGACCCTGCTACCCACCTGCTCCCTCACCCTGCCTTGTCTCTCTCTGTGCTTCAGGCAGGGAAGTTCAACATCATCCCCACAATCATCAACGTGGGCTCAGGGGTGGCACTCATGGGTGTTGTGAGTATCTCCCCCTCCCTCCCCTTTACCCTCTGCACACTGGTGGGGGGCGGGGATTCCACCCCAGGGGAGTTGTCCAAATGCTCCAGAAACAAAGAACTGGCAGGTCAGCGCAGGTGCCAGTAAAGAGGACTTTCTGGACTTCACACCCCGCCAGGGGCCCCAGGGGGCGAGGACTGCCTGAGCTTCTCTTTCTGGAGCCAGAGGCATCTGCCTATTGCTCCGGAGCTGGGGTTTGGGGCTGGGGGTTCTCTGGGATACAGGATTAACCCCTGAATTTTAATTTTTATTCTATTATGACAGTTACAGATGTCCCCAATTCTCCCTGCCATTTGCCCATCTCTAGTCAGCCTCCACCATCCAGCCCTCCTTCTGGCCTTCACCCTACTGTTGTCTGTGTCCACGGGTTATGCAATGTGTTCTTTGGCTAATCTCTTCACCATCTTTCATCTAGTCCCTCCCACCACCCTTCCCTCTGACACCTGTCACTCTGCTTCATGTATCCATGCCTGTGGTTCTATTTTGTTCGTCAGTGTATTTTGTTCATTAGATTCTACATATAAGTGAGCCATATGGTATTTGTCTTTCTCTGACTGGCTTACTTTGCTTAGCATAATACTCTCCAGGTCCATCCATGCTGTCGAAGAGGGTAAGAGTTCCTTCTTTCTTAGAGCTGCATAGTATTCCGTGAGGTAAATATACAACAACTGGATTAGTTCCTGAACTTTTTTTATTTTAAAAAATATATATTTTGATTTTTTATAGAGAGGAATAGAGAGCTAGAAACATCAATGAGAGAGGAACATTGGCCAGCTGCCACCTGCACACCTTCCACTGGGGATGTGCCCGCAACCAATGTACATTGCCCTTGACTGGAATAGAACCTGGGACCTCTCAGTCCGCAGGCTGATGCTCTATCCACTGAGCCAAATCAGTTTTGGCTAGCCCCTGAACTTTTAAAGCCTCATCTCTACTTCTAAAAAGAGGCAGGATGCATCTGTATATAGGGTTTCTCAACTGTGGCTCTGTGGAACAAGGGATTGCTATAAAAAAAAAACGCATTTCTAGCATCTGGGCAAAGAAACAGAAAACAAACAAAAAAAGTGTGCCGAGCCCAGAGTCAGAGGACAGTTCACCTGTGGGCCCATCCATCAACTCTTCCCACCCCCCACCCTTGCTCATTTTGTTCGTCAGTGTGTTTTGTTCTGGAAACCTTACTCTGGAAACCAGCTGTTGAGGTGGATTCGCCCTCTGGTGGAAGAGACAGGCGTAGCTCCATGCACTTTGCCAGAAGTGCATGTGCTCAGGCGTCAGCGGGCCCCAGCTGGGTTAACGCAGGCTGCCTCGCCTTTCCTTGGCCACCACTGCAGCATCCTTGTTATCCGTATCCCCTACACCCATCTCTTACACTGATTCCCAGAGGGTTCTTTTTAAAATGCCACAGTTCTGCGTTCTGCCCTATTCAGCGCCCTCAGAGAGGATGAGAACCAGTGCCTTGAAGACATTTCAGTCCCTACCCAGCTCTCCAGAAGTGTCTTTACTCTTCCCCCACAGCCCTGTGGAATTTCCCAGGCATGACAAGCTTGTTCCTGCTCTGCAGTGCCCTTCCTGAGCTTTTTGTATTAATTCCTATAAGCCCTCAAGACTCAACCCAGACTGAGTCAAGTCCTGCCTTCTCTCTTTCTCCTCATAAGACACATCACCATGGGCCATAAGTTACATGCCTGTCTCTTACACCAGAGAGTCCCCAGCGGGTCTCATCGTCTCAGTCCTCCCTGGTACGTGTGAATGCTCAGCAAGTGTTTGTTAAACACGATTAGATGAACTAGTCAGGCTCTCCTGTGGACCAGCCTCGTGACCTGAAAGGTGCCTCTTTCTGACCCCAGTGTCCCCATCTGTGAATGGGGACAAGGATGCATGCTTCTGGTATTGCTACAGAATGAAACAGGATGCAGTGCTCACGTGCCTGTGGGCTCTCCAGAAGTGAAGGGTCTGAGTCCGGGACCCACAATTCTTTTGCAGGGGTCTTTCTTCTGTGACCTGATACTCATCTACCTGATCAAAAAGAGCCACTTTTACCGCAACAAGAAGTTCGAGGAAGTACTGTGAGTTATGCTTCCTCCCAGTGGTCCCCTGGGAGCCCTGTGGAGCCAGCCCCCCTCCCTGTCTTAGGACCTTTACCCTGGGTGGATGGCCACGCCTGGTGTGTGAGGGGTGAACGTGGGGAGCCGCCCCGGAAGGGAGGGAAGGTAGACGGTTCGGAGTACATGCTCTATCAAACCAGACTCCTCCTCAGAGCAGCTGGCAAAGGGAAAAGCCACCACATACCTGGTTTCCAGGCCTCTTTGGGCCTCCGTTTCTCTCTGCAAAATGAGAGAACTGGTTTATATTCAGTGCCTTCTTGCACTTATGATTTAGTATACTTGGACTTGGTGGTCCTGGGGCTGGGTTGAGGGAGGCTGGAGTGGCAAGGGAAGAAAGAGAATGGATTTCCTCTTTACTACAGAGGTGTTTCCAGGCTCTCCTGGCTGTGGGCTTGTTGGGCTGTGTCTGTGGGCAGGAAGGAAGGGGAAGAGGCTCTGGCCCAGGCCTTGGGAAGGCTCCCTGGAATTAGAATGGGGAATTTTAAAGCGGCGATCCCTCAGACCCACCACAACCTAAGACAGCAGGTGGCCAGCTTGCATCATTCACCTGGCTTGAACCCCAGCCCAGTTCAGAGGCTGAGCCCCGAGTCTCAGACTGAGTCCTGACTGCTGTGCCACCCCAGCTGAGCTGCTGGAGGAAGAGGGACCTTCTGCAGGGCCTGCCCCACCAGTCCTTGGGGGAGGCCAGGCTGTGCAGGCCAGCGTGAATGGCAAGTCCTGCCCAGGTACCTAGAGATCCCTGCCCTGCAGGCAGAGTCCTTGCAGCAGAACAGGGACACAGAGGCTGAAGACGAAGCAGAGTGGCCTGGGCTGCTGGGCACAGGATGAAGGTGGTGGCCAGAATGGCTGAGTGAGCTGGCACCTCCTGAGCAGGCTGCTGAGGTCCCTGGAACGCCCAACCAAGCTGGAGTCTGGGGGGAGAAGGTGCTAGTCGTGCTTTAGCCCCTCCATGACCCTCATTAGCTCCCCAGTCCCCTTTAGCAACCACAAGGCAGTCTGCTTGCTGTGCCATCCCAGCGTTAAGACAATAGTGCTGTCATTTACTCGAGCTTACTCTCTGCCCAGCATGGCTCTGAGCAATTTGTATATGTGAACTCATTTCAGCAACTTTAATGCACTGGGCACTAACTTTCTCGATTCCACTGATGAGGAAACAGAGGCACAGAAAGGTTAAGTCAGTCATACAGCTAATAGATGGCAGGGCCGGGGTTTGAATCCAGGCAGTGTGTCTATAATCAGTTCTTTTCCATTAGGTTATTCTGTTTTATCAAGCCCCACCCCTTCACCCAGTCAAACGCCTTCCCTAAGTGCCTCTCCATGGAAATTCTGCAGCTGCCCTAGGCTGGAGGGGTGGTGGCTGTGCTGACAGGCAGTCCCTCCCTGGGGCACTGCCCTGGACAGCAGCTGGCTCTGCAGATGAAACCTCAGGCTGGTGCAGGAGGGAGCCCTGGGCTGTCAGGAGGTGGCCTTCAGGTCCGCCTGGTCCTGCGCCTTGCTTTGTGTCTTTGAGAGGGGCCTTGCCTTTTCTGGGCCTGCCCCCCCCCCCCCCCCCCCCGCTTCTTTCCCCAGTGGGGGCTGCCCAGAGGAGCCCTCATGTTCAGCCAGGCTATGATTCTGTGACTCTCCTCTTGTAAACCACATCCCAAGAGTTCACTGGCCTGGGTGGACTTCCTCCCACCCCAGCTTTCATTCTTGGCCAACTCAGGAGTTGGCATCCTCTAACCAGAGGCTGGGACTGGGCAGGAAAGGATGATGTTAAAAGGGCTGTGGCAGAGAGGAAGGAAGAGGATGGAGAGGAGTGAAGAGAGGTGGTAGGAACTGTAGCAGCTGGGCCAGGAGGTAGTGGAGGCTAGGGATCTGCTGGGGGGCTGGGCATTTAGCAGCCCCCACACGCTCCCTGAGCAGACTGTCACTTGTTGGACAGTCTTGCCTGAGCTCCTTAGCCTGTGAGAGGGAAGAATGGCCACCATGCTGGTCAAGTGGTGGCTGCTGTCATTGCTGGGGCAGCTCCAGAGGCCTCCTGAACAGCTGAGTGCCTGGGATGCAGTAGGGACCCTGGCACACTGCCCCTCTCTGTGGAGGCTCTGCCTGCGTGCTGCCTGAGAGGCTGTCACTGTCCATAGGGTTCCCAACCACCCTCTGCCCTCTGTGCGCTCACCACCACCCCCACACAGGTCTGGCCACCCGGGGAACGGAAAGGTGACCACGGAGCAGCTGCAGAACCTGCAGACGGTGGAGGCATAGCCAGAGGCGGCTGAGAGCAGATTTGGTGAAGACGGCTGCAGCTCTGAACGGGAAGAGGGAAGAGCCTGTGTCTGCATGGATTGGGGCTTCAGGCGCCACCACCCCCCTCCTGCACTTTGGGATCTTGGACAAGCTTTTTGTTGTGTGTGGGGGAGGGGAGCCTCCCAGTGTCAGGGTGGCTCAGGGCTGGGAGAAGAGATGCTAGAGAAGGGGCAGGCCGGGGTGTAAATGATACTAAGTGTTTCCATGTTGTCTGAGAGCCTAGTTGGACATTCATTCACACATTCATACATGCAGTAAACATTTTTTGCTGTGGGCTGGGCCCTATCCAAGACATGCTTAAATGAGATGCTGAACTGGCCCTCAGGGAGCGGAGCACCGTGTAATTTCCTCTGGAGACTACAGACTCACAGCCAGGCTCAGCCATCTGGCCCTCCTCCAGCCTCCAGCGGACTTTCACAGAGAGGAGGCAGGGAGGCCTCACACCAGTCTGACCTGCCCAGCCTGGGGAGGCTCCGGGATAGCAACTCGCCCAGATGGGAGACGCTGCCTCTGGTTTGGCTCTTGCTATTTGGTGGGGTTGGTTGTCCTTAACCAGCTCCCGTTCTCCTCTCCTCAAAGGCTGGCTGGGTCTGAAGGGCTAAGGACAGGATGCTCACTCAGCGGGTGGGAGGTTGTTAGGGAGGCCCTCACCCCTCACCCTCCTTCCCACCCCACCCGCTGCTCCCTCCCTTACTGTCTGTAGAGCTCTCCTCAAGCTGTGGTCCCTGGACCAGCAGCCTTGGCACCACCCGGGAGCTTGTTAGCCCTTCCTCTCCTAAATCAGGGCTGGCGTGGCAATGGGGCTTAGGTGCTCCTTACACTCTGAGAAGCCCTGCCCGGGTGAGGAGCTCTGCAAAGCCTGATTCTGAGGGAAGAAAAAGCCAGCTTGGTGGGTGTTGCCAATTTCCAGGCCAGACTTACTAGTACACACCTTCTCCTTTGAGACCATAGGACCCCCTTCCGGCCCCAGGGAAAGGAGCCTTACACTCAATCAAACTATTTCAACGAGGCAACACTTATAGGATTCAAAATTTTAAAGGTACAAAAGAATAGACAGCAAAAGCTTTCCTCCCACCTGTTCTCGAGGCAGCCTGTGTTACCAATTCCGAGAGGCTCCCTTGTTTTCAAACTGAGAGTCCATTTGTTACTCAGGACGTGAACTTTTTCCTCATGCCTGCAACATCAGACCATGACGCCTGTCAGAAAGGGGCACGATGGAATGGCCTAGAACTCTGAACTATGGCAGTAAAGGCCTGCAGTGCCCGACGCACAGCTGCCAGGACCCTGGGGAGCGCCCTCTCTGCAAGTGCTCCCTCGGACCTCCCTGGAGTCAGGGGAGCTGGTTCTCTGCACGCAGAGGAGGGGTGAGCATCCTTCCCCTGGGGCCTTGGGAGAGGGTCAGAGGGGTCTGGAAGCTCCACCACCATGGCCGAAGGTTGAGGTCCCCAGAACAGGAACCCTGTGGAACAAGCAGCCCCTCACCTTGGGCTGCCTGGTAACCTGCTCTCTGAATAAAAAGTGAAAAATCAGGGCGATCCACTATGATGTTTCACTTAATCACTAAAGCCAACTCTCAAGAGTGGACAATCTACCCTCTTATGTTTGGCAGGAAGTAACAAGGGCAGGGGCATGGCTGCTTAGGGTTGATCTGGTTTCTCTTAACCTATTTTTGGAATTGCCTGGCAGGAGCCATAAATCACAGGAACAGTTGTACTGTTTATTTTATATTGGAATGAAATGTCTTCCTACACTATTCAGTCAGTAAATATTTATTAAATACCTACTGTGTCAAGTGTTGGATTAAATGCTAGCAACACAGTAGCAAGCAACAAAGAGTCCCTGCTGGAGTGTTTCCAGCCTTGTGTGCTAAACTTTTATTATTTACTTTTAAAAAAAATATTTTTTATTGAGTTTTTACAGAGAGGAAGAGAGAGGGACAGAGTTAGAAACATCGATGAGAGAGAATCATCGATTAGCTGTCTCCTGCACACCCCCTACTGGGGAAGTGCCCACAACCACGGTACATGCCCTTGACCGGAATCGAACCTGGGACCGACCTTTCAGTCCGCAGGCCGAGGCTCTATCCATTGAGCCAAACCGGTTTCGGCCTGGGCGCTAAACTTTAATAACTGGTAGTCACACACGTCACAGACTGAACTGAGTTTTCAGTGGAGTAGCCAGAGTTTCCCCAAGAAAGCGACGTATTAGCTCAAATCTGAATGGTTAGTAGCAGTCTAAATAGGTGACCGAGGAATCACACGTAAAAGAAAACCTTGACACGAGGAGCAACCAAGGACCTGGATGAAGACTGTGACTGGAGCTGTGAGGCTTTCTTTTCAACTTAGTTTAAGCCTTGCCCCATTAAACTTCACAGCCATAGAGGACTTACTCAACCTAATTATTTCTTCAACTCCGGAAAAGCTGTCTAGGTGGCCTTCTTACTATTGCCAGGGACACTATGCTCAGGAAAGCCAGTGACCCATCATGGCACTGGATAGTAGCACATTGTACCAAATTCCCTTGCTTTTGCAGTCCCCTGTTGCTTCCGTTTTTACTCATTGCCTCCGGAGTGCCATGCTGCAGCTCAAAAATACATTTGTAAACTGCGTGCCATCAATATGATATCACAGCGACCAGCCAGGAAAGAGCCCCATACACTCCAACTCCTGATGCAGGGTCATCAGGACTGACCAATCACAGCTGCTTTTTCCCCTGCCACCCCCTCAGTTCTTTCTTCTTAATGGCGGATTGAAAACAGGGAACCAGCTGTAAAGGGGAAATGTGACTCCCTCCAGGAGTCTCTAAGCACCAGTTAAGGACTAGAGCGCTCTTAGGGACTACAGAGTCTAAGTCATTCCACTGGGAACGGCACCTTGTGTATCTGGAAAAGGGCCCTACTTGGTTCCAACCCACCCCCTGCACCAAGTGATGCACCTTTCCTCACAGCATACTGTCCAGTGGACACAGAACGCTCTCCCCGAAAGGCACACCTTTCTTCCAGCTGTGTTTCCCCTCAGGCCGGTCCACAGAATCAAAGGGAGGGGGAGGGAGCTGGCACATTTTCTGGGACTGCCCAGAGTCCGTGTTCTCTGACATTTTTATTTGGTTATAAAACAACACAAAGGCTAACTTTAGATGTGTCATGATTTTTCTCCCTTCATGTCTTCATGGTCACCATGTTTTAGATTAAAATGTAAGGAGAAAATGAGCCCAAAAGAGGCAGACACAGAAATCATTAGTGGACAATATATTATGTTCCTTATTATCTTGCAAAGAAATTAAAATGAAAGGAAACTCCTTAAATGAGCAAACATTAAGACTAAAAAGGTTGAGAAACAAAGATGGTGGCCTAGGTAAGCACCAAAACTGCTGCCTTGCACAACAATTTCAAAACAACTAAAAGACAGAGCAGACATCATCCAGAACCACAGGAAAGCTGGCCGAGTAGAAATTCTACAACTAGAAGGAGCCACAAAGTGCTGAGGAACAGAGATGCACACACAGAGAGGAAGGGCAGCTGAGTGCCTGGCTGGCGGGAGGGGAAAGGAAGCCCCCAACTGCACTGAACTGCAACCCTGGCCAAAACCCCGCAGACCCAGGCTCATATGCATGGAGTCTGGACTGTAGAGAAAGGCACTTGGAGACTCGGGGGAGCCGCAGCAGGCAGGGGTCTTGAGGTGTGTGCGCGAGAGTGCATGCAGAGAGGTCTGGCTGCGGAGGTTGCCACAGGCTTTCCATAGCGGAAGGAGTTGGAAGCTCCTGACTGCACTGAATCCCAGTTCCGGGCGAACCCCTAGGGGACTCACTCTCTTTCAGGAGAAACCTGGACTGTCAGGCAGAAACTCAGGGGAGCCACAGAAGGCAGAGGTCTGGAGGCAAGTATGCAAGGGGAGGGCAGATGGGAAGCTGACATTGTCTGCTCAGCCTTGAAACTCCGCCCCATCCAAACTGAGCACTGAGGCTTTTGCAATTTTTGCAAGTCTGGTCCTATAAGGCTATCTCCAATACAGAAGGTATCCTGACATAGACACAGCTGATACTCACATTCAATTGGCCTAGAGGTCAATTCCTTCCAGTGATACCAACAACAATCCAGACTTAATTACCAAAAAAAAAAAAAAAAGACTTAATTACAACAAAGGAGAGCACCAAGAGTGTCCACCCTCAGGTAACTGGGAGGCTGACCCACTGGACCATATAGGACACCTAGCACACAAAGCTACCCTACCAACTCAGGGAAGCAGTGAAAATGTGGAGTCAAAGAAACAGACCACAAATGAAAGAAATGGAGGAGAACAAATGACTAGATATAGAAATCAAAACCATAGTTAAAAGGTTTTTCAAGAATTTCCTAGAAAAGGCTGATAAATTTAACGAGATCCTCTAGGATATGAAAAAGGGCCAACTCGCCGGACCGGTTTGGCTCAATGGATAGAGCGTCGGCTTGGGGACTGAAAGGTCCCGGGTTCGATTCCGGTCAAGGGCATGTACCTTGGTTGCGGGCATATCACCAGTAGGGGGTGTGCAAGAGGCAACTGATCGATGACTCTCTCTCATCGATGTTTCTAACTCTCTATCTCTCTCCCTTCCTCTCTGTATAAAATCAATAAAATATATTTAAAAAAAAAAAAAAAAAAAAAAAAAAGTTTTTCAAGAATTTCCTAGAAAAGGCTGATAAATTTAATAAGACCCTCTAGGATATGAAAAAGGGCCAACTAGAAATTAAACATACACTTACTAAAATAAAAAATATTATACAGAGACCCATCAGCAGACTAGAGGAACGCAAGAATCAAATCAAAGACTTGAAATACAAAGAAGCAAGAAACACTCAACTGGAAAAGAAAAAAAAAAAAGTTGAAGATAATGTAAGAAGCCTCTGGGACAACATCAAAATTATGGGGGGGTGCCAGGAGAGAGAGAGAGCAAGATACTGAAAACCTATTTGAAGAAATAGTGACAGAAAACTTCCCCCACTTGGTGAAAGTAATAGGCTTACAAGTTCAGAAAGTGCACAGAACCCCAAACAAAAGGAATTCAAAGAGGACCACACCAAGACACATCATAATGAAAATGCCAAAAGACAGAGAATATTAAAAGCAGCAAGAGAAAAACAGTTAATTGCCTACAAGGGAGCACCCATACGATTGTCAGCTGGTTTCTCAACAGAAACTATGCAGGCCAGACGAGAGTGGCAAGATATATTCCAAGTGATGAATAGCAGGAACCTACAACCAAGATTACCCAGCAATGGAAGATCAGATAAAGAGCTTCACAGATAAGAAAAAGCTAAAGGAGTTCATCACCACCAAACCAGTATTATATGACATGCTGAAAAGTATATTCTTTAAGAAGAGGAAGAAGAAAAAAGTAAAGATAAAAATTATGAACAACAAATACATATCTATAACAAGTGAATCTAAAAATCAAGTGAATTAAAAATCTAAAGAACAGAATAAACTGGTGAATACAATATAATGAGGGGCAAAGAAAGAGAGTGGGTTGATAATTATCAGGGAGAAAGGGGTGTGTGGGGTGCAGGAAGAGACTGGAATAAATTGTACACCTATGGATGAGGACAATGTGGGGGAGGTAAGGGCTTAGGGTGGGGTGGGAACCGGATGGATAGGAGCTATGGGGTAGAAAAAGGAAAACAACTGTAATAATCTGAACAATAAAGATTAAATAAACTAAGAAGGCACTGATAAAACTGGCACTTTTCATTCAATGAGTAATCTGGTAATACTCTGGAAAGCATTTGAAATTAAGTTTTAATCTTCTGTTCTAGCCTATTAAATTCTTAAAACAATATAGATATGTAGACATTCATTGCAGTACTTTTATAATAATGAACATTTCAAACAACTTTACTGCCTAATAACAGAGGAATGGTTAGGTAAATCAGCTCATTTACCTTCTCCTCCCTACTCCCCCAAGGACCCACTGCTTCAGGAATGAACTCCCCCTTCCCACTCAAAAAGGCCCTGAGAGGATTGGGGATGCAAACCATTAAAGCGAGTATCTTCAGTGGTGGACAGAGTGGGTTCAGAGGAAGCACTGGGGGAGAGGGAGGCGAAGCTGTGGCCTCAGCTTCTTGGCTTCCTGTGCAAGCATGTAGCCCAGGACCCGAAATGGGATTCAGGCAGTCTGGGTCCCAGACCCATTTCCATGATTGGCCATGGCGCAATACTGTCTGCAAAAGGGGACTTGGATTCAATCTATTTTCCTTCTGTCAGGGGAATCTAAAATTGATTGAAAAATCCAAATCTGATCACATAACTCTGGGCTACAACTCCTAAAGACTTCTCTCAGTTGCTCTTAGAATCAAAGCCACTCCATGGCCCTCCATGTTCTTTCTGGTCCAGATCTATCTCATAGCTTCTCTCTCCCCTCAGATACAGGCCAAACTCCTTCCTGCCCAGTTTGAGTACTTGGCTTTCTTCCAAGTACCCCTTCTCCACACTTGACCTGGCTGTTTTTCAACCTTTGGTTCTCTCATGTTATTTCCTCAAAGAAGACTTTCTTGACCCCTCACCTCCCAACCTGGGTTCAGTTTGGAGTTCCTATGTACTCTTCATAGCACTTACCGTAATTTAAACATTTGTGAAATTAGGTAATGCTGGTCTTCCCAGTTAAGACTATAAATTCCATGAGCAACGTGGTGTTCACTATTATAACTTTAACGCAACATTTATTCCTCAATTAAAATATGAATTTCATTATAAGATAACCCTCCTGATAAGCAATCACAGATTAGCATATAGACAGAGGCACTGACCACCCAGGCAAGCCCATGGATTATTTTAGAAGACAGCTTGAATTAATTTTTAAAATGGAAATGACAGCCAGCTGTAACTAGGTGAAATGGAACTGATAGGACACCACTCACACCTGAAAGCAGTGGTTAGTGGAAGGGAAAGAGGGGCCCTGAAAAGGTCCACTCAGCCAACACGGCAAGAGCAATTAAGAGATCTACATGTGGCCCAGCTGGCGTGGCTCAGGGGTTGAGAGTGCACCTACGAACCAAGAGGTCACATGCCCAGATGTGACTGGAACCCCAGTGGGAAGCACGTAGAAAGCAGCCAATCAATGATTCTCTCTCATCACTGTTCTCTCTCTCTCTCCCTCTCTGAAGTCAAGAAAAATATATGGGGAGAGGGAGGGGAGAGGAGGAGGAAGAAGAGACCTACATGTGAATCCAGGCTCTGACCTTTCGGAGCTGTGCCTCCTCTGGAGCCTTAGGTTCATCAATGGGGACAATGATCACATCTATTCCATAAGGATATTGCTAGAATCAAATGAGATAATGGGCGTTAAACACACGCGGCAAAATGCCCGATATATAGGACACACAATAAACATCAACTGTTCCTAGTTCCACAGGTGTTAACAAGTTCTCTCCGTTTATAAGCCCTAGTGTCAACACAAGGAAATTCCGAAGGCCAAGCCTCACTCCCAGCTCTCCAGGAGTCATCAAAACTTGGCGATTTTGCACCTACCACAGACGGGGGGTGGGGGTGGGGATCGGGAGGACGAGGTCGGGGAGGACGCATTAAGGCAGGAAAAACTCCGTCAAGTGTCTCACGCTTCATTTATTTTTTTATTTTTTTAAAATATATTTTATTGATTTTGTACAGAGAGGAAGTGAGAGAGATAGAGAGTTAGAAACATCGATGAGAGAGAGTCATCGATCAGCTGCCTCTTGCACACCCCCTACTGGGGATATGCCCGCAACCAAGGTACATGCCCTTGACCGGAATCGAACCCGGGTCCCTTCAGTCCCCAAGCCGACTCACGCTTCATTTAATCTGAAGAATATTACAGGCTCTCCGTCTTCCGGCATAAGTTATAACGTTACAGAACAAGCAGTGAATCCAACAATTTAAAAACTAAGTTAAGTCTATACGTTGTTCCTGCCTAGCAACGGTCTTCCCCGTCTGGTTTTCTAAAAAAAAAAAAAAAAAAGTCACCCCCGCCGCGTTTCAGTAGACGTGCACCATGCCGTAGAGGAACGTCCAGAACAGGACGTAGGTGAAGAGGCCCCCGATGAGGCCTCCGGTAAAGAGAGGTCTCCGTGACTTAAAGTATTTGTTCCACCTCCTGCCCGCCTTGAGGATCAGGAGCAGGGAGAGCAGGATGGAGGCCAGCAGGTAGAAGATGAAGCCGTAGAGGCCGGTGAGGCCGAGGATGCCGGCCGTGGCCCCCGACAGCGCCGACACCGAGGTCCGGCAGTAATCCAGGACCGCGGCGTTGCCTCGCACGGCCGCCTCGCTGATGAACGGCGGCCCTTCCCGCTTGGCCACCACCGCGGCCATCGCACCCGCTGGGGACTCGGCCTCTGCTTTCCCGCGGAGCTGCGGAGAAAACCAAGGTGCCAGTGGCGCCCGGCGCGTGGCGAGTTGGGTTCACGCCGCTCCTCCTCCCCCCCCCCAACCCCGGGGGGCTTCACCTTTCCAGCCGGGGGTCGGGGAGCGGCAGCACGTCCGCATTCCCCGCCCGGGCTCGCCCGCTTACCTGGAACACGGTGGCCGTCCCTCGGCGTACCCTCAGACAGTCGGCGGTACGGTCCTCCGCGACGCCATCTTGCCCTGGAGCCTGCTGGGAGGACCCGGGCTGCGCATGCGTCAGGGCCGCGCTCCCGCCCTCTGGCGCATGCGCAGCGGGGCGCCCGAGCACGCTCCACCTCCTCCCCTCGGTTTTACTACTCACCCACCGGGACTTCCGAAAGCGCAGCAGCGACCCCGCGGGTGATTGGCTGGAGACTTGTTAATTATTCATGAGGGGGCGGGCCGAGCCCGGCGGCCTTTGTTAACCGGAGAGGGCGCGGTCGCCGGGGTTTTCGCTGCGGGCTTCGCTGAGCGGGTTCCTGGCTCCCAGATTGGGGTCGAGATGTCCTACATCCCGGGCCAGCCCGTCACGGCCGTGGTGGTGAGTGCTCTCGCGGCGGCTCCTCTTCCCCTTGGCTTGCTCCCACTTTGCAGAGCGGTAAACTGATACCCCACACAGGTTGGCAAAGCGTCGAACCCAGGGCTCCCCAGCCATAACCGGAAAGGCTGGGGACCCAGGAGCCTCAGATCCTGGACCTGGCCAGTCCCCGCCCGCCGCTGCGTTGGACCTGGTTTCAGCCGGCCGGGGCGGAGGACTGAGGAGAAAGGCCGGGTTGTGGGGATCTAGTAAAGCACCCAGGGCCTTCCCGGACCTGTGACCTCAGCTGGGTAGCTGCGGGGGGGCGGGCGCCGGTCCGGACGTCTGTGAGTCGCAGCCTCTGGAATGAGGAAGTGCTTCCTCCACTCCAGTGGGCGCCGCCGCCCCTGACCCCTCCTTATGTCCGACTTTGCTTCCTCGGACTCACCACCGCCCAGCCCGGAGTGACTGGCGTGGTCCCGCTCGGAACTTTCTCTGGATTCCCAGCCCTGGAGGCAAAGTCCAGGCCCTCCGGCCTGGCACTTGGGGCCTGAGAGACCCTTTGAGGTCAGCTCAGGCACCAGGACCCCCAATACTCCCCTCCCCCTGGCTTGTCTTGGGTGTCAGGTGCAATTAGAGCAAAGGAAAGGCGGGAGGCTGGGACATTAGACCTAGAGGTGCCATAGCTGGATGGGACCTGGAGGCCAGGAGGTGGAAAAATGAGTCCCCGTGAGGTCTGGCCATGGGCAGCCACATAAAGAAGCCCTCAGGAAGGATCTAGATCCCCGAGAAGAAGTGCCTGCTGGGCAGGCATTGGGTCAGGTGGAAGTCCCAGCTCTGGGGTCATGATCTCAGATGGGTGTGCTGGGAGTCAGGTGGTGTGGTGTTGAAGTCACTGATAAGGTGAACACAGAGCAGCAGCCCAGGCCTGGGCTAGGAGGAAACATTGCTGGGCTTGCTGAGCTGTGCTAACCTTCAGCCTGCTACACCAGCCTGACTTCCAGATCCCTCCATGCCCAGAGAGGAGGAGGGGCCAGGCTTGCACCTTACCTGGAAAAAAAAAAGGGGGGGGGGTGCAGGCAGGGAGCCAGAGGGGCGGCAGTAACCGCCCTGATTTCACCCAAGTCAGTGACAGGGCCTGTCTCCCAGCCCAAGGCCCTGTGCTTTTTCTTTTCTTTTTTTGACTTTGAAGGTGGGTCAGGCCTGGAGGGTCTAGGGCATGAGGATCTAGGCCTGGTGGGCCTCAGGGATTATGCTTCTTGTTCCCCCTCTAACATGTCATGGCTGGTCCCTGGGCCTTCCTCGAAGCTGTAGGACCATGACCTCCCAATTCTTCTAACACATGTCTGAATATGGTGGGTGGGGTTTGGCCTCTCCCGTGTATTTGACTAGGGATGGGTGGGAGAGGCTTCCTCCCTGGCCCTTGTCATCTTCCATGTAGTTACCTTTTTTAAAAAGTATGTTTTTATTGATTTCAGAGAGAAAGGAAGAGGGAGAGCTAGATAGGAACATCAATGATGAGAGAATTCTTTTTTTTTTTAATCAATCTTTATTGTTCATATTATTACAAAGGTTCCTCATTTCTTACCCCCTCCACCAGGTTCCCACCCCACCCTCCGCCCCCTCCCCATCCCCCATTGTCCTCATCCATAGGTGTACAGTTTATGTTCAGTCTCTTCCTCCCTCCCTTTCCCCGATAGTAAATCCCTTTTCAGATAGTAAATCAGTTACTTAGCATTTTCTCATATCAATAATACCTCCACATGCCCCAGGATACACTTCACACAAAAGACATTTCCAAATAGATCAACCAACCTCATCCAGGCCCCACACAGGGCACTCACAGATCAACACCCCAGCGCTATACTAACTCAACACATCCAGATCTAAGCCTTCATCACTTGATTCAGCAGACCCTCAAGTTCCCGCAAAAGTTTCCAGCCATGTCTGATAGGCAGCCTTGGGGCCGGGGCAGGTGAGGAGCGAGCTGTTTTGGGCCTGGCTGCTTCGGGCCTGGCCTCTGTTGCTCTGGTCTGTTCCACAACCAGCTGCTCCGGGTCTGGCCACTACCGCTCCTGACCTGGTTGCTCTGGGCTTGGCTGCTGCTGCTCCGGGCCTGGAGGCACCCAACCCGTTTGCTCCGGGCCTGGCCGCTCCGGGCCTGGCCACTTCCAGCCTGGCAGCTGCTGCTCTGAGCCTGGACGTACCCAACCCGGCTGCTCCGGGCCCGGCCGCTCCAGGCCTGGCCGCTCCCTACCTGGCAGCTGCTGCTCCGGGCCTGGCCGCACCCGACCTGATGAGAGAATTCTTGATCGGCTGCCTCCCGCATGCCCCACACTGGGGATCAAGCCCACAACCCAGGCATGTGCCCTGACTGGGAATCGAACCCTGACCTCCTGGTTCACAGGTCAATGCTCAACCCCTGAGCCACTGGCTGGGTGTAGTTAACATCTTGAGAATATTGAAACCATTTTGGCCCCTTGGAACTCTGGCTCCCTAGGCCCATCTGCCTTCTGGATATTTGCCTGAACGGCTCCTGGCACTCAAACTCAACACGAGGTGGCTGTATTCAGCCAGGCCAGGTGGCCAGGTGCGCCCCTTGACTCCTCTGTGCTATGAACAGCCCTCAAGTCTGCTGATGTCACTTAGGTCCAGATCAAGTCACCTTTTGGAGTGGGGTGATCTGAACTGATGCCCAGTATTTGGTGACTGGAGCATGTCAGATTAGGGCTTTGAAAAGAGCCTGGCACAGTTGAGGATCACAGCCCCAGATATGGAAGGAGAACCCTAGGACTCTCCTCCGCCTCCTCCACTGACAAGAGCAAGGCCTGGGGCTTAGGGAAAAGACCCCTCGCTGGGGCCCAGTCTCCGGGCCTTCCTGTCTGGCCCCAGCCTCTTAGCCTCATCTCACCTCCCAGTTCCGGTTCTGTGCTGTACACCTTGGACCTTTAGGTATGGCATCCTCAAGGCTCTGTTCTATTCCCTCAGCCAGGACAGCCCCTCCGCTCCTTTCTGTGTGAGTCTGATCTCCACTTTTCCTGAGCATCCTCTGTCTTGCCCTTACCTGGGCTGGCTCGGCAATCTGCCTGTAGTTTTTCTAGGGCCTGACCCCTTCTGCCCTGAGTGATCCCTCTCCTGGATATAGCCCCCCATCCATAGTAACCATAGCAACAGGGGCTTAGAGCACCTGTTGACTGAGGCTGATGCCTGAGACAGAGGAAGTGGAGAGAGGTTGGGACAGAGTGTTGTGCGGGTGAATTGATGTGGCTCCCAGGCTGGTGACCAGCTGCATTTCTGCAGATTTCTACCCTGGTCCCCACCCTCTTGGCATGGCTGAGCTGTTCCAGCAGCCTGAGGCGGCTACAGGAGATACAGACCAGATTTATGCTCTACTCACCCCCAACTCATTCTCTTCTTTGCCAGCAAAGAGTTGAAATTCATAAGCTGCGTCAAGGCGAGAATTTAATCCTGGGCTTCAGCATTGGAGGCGGAATTGACCAGGATCCCTCCCAGAATCCTTTCTCAGAAGATAAGACGGATAAGGTGAGGACCAGAGTCCTGGGGCCTCTCCGTGCAGCAGAGATGGTGGGTCTCTGCTTCCTGGGCCTAATCTCTCGCCAGCATTCCCCTCGAAGAAGGTCTAAGAAACGATCTGGTGGGAATAAATCGGGGGGCTGGGGGGGTGAGGAGTGTGGGCTGCCCAGCCCTAGGAAGGGCTTGTAGACAGAGCCCAGGAGCAGCAGGGGCTGGAGCATCCCTGGGGCAGCCAGCTGTCTCCTTGGCTGTCCTGTGCCTGAGGGTGGAGGCTGGAGGGTGGCTCAGTGCAGGGATAGAAAGACGGGCAGCTGGGCGTGTGCCCTCCTGGACTTTGCTCTGTAGATAAGGGGCCAGCCCGGTGAACCCAGGGCTTGACGTGGGCTGTCTGTTTCCAGGGCATCTATGTCACACGGGTATCGGAAGGAGGCCCCGCTGAAATTGCTGGGCTACAGATTGGAGACAAGATCATGCAGGTAACGGAAGTCCCAAAAGAGGGAGACAGGCTTGGGTTGGAGAGGCTGAAGCATTGGGGAGTGCGGCTGAGGCGGCCCCTGCCTCCTGGGACTCACCCCAGCCGTTTTGGAGCCCACGCTGGCCTTGCCCCCAGAGGAAGCTGGCTCTCTTCTCTGTGTGGTGACTGGTGCTTGGCATCCCCTGTCCAGGGGTCATCCGCTTGGGGCCTGCTTGGGTAACCCAGGCTCCCCAAAGCCCATCTACTTCCAGATCCCAGGGGCTGGGGAGCTCAGGTGGCTGTATTTTCTCTCTGGGTCAGGTGAACGGCTGGGACATGACCATGGTCACACACGACCAGGCCCGGAAGCGGCTCACCAAGCGCTCGGAGGAGGTGGTGCGCCTGCTGGTGACGCGGCAGTCGCTGCAGAAGGCCGTGCACCAGTCCATGCTGTCCTAGCAGCCCGCCGAGGTCCCGACTCGAGCCTGCGCCTCTTTGTACAGTGACACTACTTCCACATCTGCCCCACATCCTGGCTTCTGCCGAGTGCTGGGCCCCCCACTCAGACGGGCAAGAGCTGGTCCCAGAGGCCTGCCTGGCCTGCCTTCCCCTCTCACCAGTAGCCTGAGGCTCTGGGACTAGCCCTCCCTTGGACACCGAGGACTGGAAACAATGGCCTGGGGCTGAGTTGTAGTCAGTCTGTAGTGACCACAAGCTCAGCCCCCAGACCCTGCCGCCTGGTCTCAGCCATGCCCAGGTGAGCAGGGTCCCCACTCCCTGTGCGGCACAAAGCAGAACTGTGCCTGGTGGGCCAGCCCTGCCCTCTGTCTCAGCTCCAAAGTGCCTGGGTCCCACGCGTTCCCGTTGCTCAGAGGGGACTGGACACTTCCAGAGGCAGAAGTCTGCCCGGATGGAAGCCAGCAGGCTCAGTTCACCCATGGCTCCCTCACTCCTCCGAGGGATGCTAGCCTTCCGGGGTTCACCAGCTTATAAGATTTAGGCAAGATTTGAGGCTGACCTTTGAGGGCAGTTTTCAGGATTGGAAATCTCTAAGCCTGTGCGTTTAACTTTTGTACTTTTTTAAATCACTTTGATACGAAGGGTTTTTATCTTACTATTTGGAGATGCCAATTCTACTTTGAATTTAGCTTACTAATTCAATCTGGGAATGACTCTTAGCAAATCTGAAAACCTTATTCTGGTTTTGTTACTGTGGAAATGGGGCAGTATGAAGCCCCCTCTCCTAGGTTCCCCTCACCACCCATCTTGTGCCCAATAAACAGTGCTGGGACTCACGGTGGTCTTTGCTGAGGTGCAGGGCGGGGGTCCCTGGGGGTGGATTACGGGGACAGCTTTGTAAGGCTGGCTGACCTGGCCCTGGCTGCTCTGGGAAGAAGCCCCACTGTGCCCAGGCCTGGCCACATGTGCTTGGCCTGGCCACACCCACCTTCTCTTGTGAATCTGGTCTCAGTCCCCACCCAGGAGGAGCCTCGTGGAGACCAAAGGGTTCATGGGAAAAATACCCTCCCACTAAGGCTCCTGAGAGCACTCAGTGATCACAGCCAGGGATGCAACCCCAAATGTTTCCAGAGGCTGCCATCTGACAAAGTGGGGTGACTGGAGCCCTCCAGGCCTCTGGCCGGCTCACCATGGGCTGCACCACCAGCTCTGGGGATTGCTGCCACTCATGGGCCCACTGACCAATCAGATTTTTGGAATCTCCCACTTTTAAAGTGTGGCACCTGGTAACATACCGGGTGGCCCAGCAGGTGTGCATACTTGGTCAGGCTGCAATCTGCTTTGGGGAGACAAGAGCCTAAACTGTTTGGTATTTTTACCCCTGGACTGATGAAGAATCTGGAAAGATCAGACATCCCTCCGCTCCCAGTGGTGGCGTGCCCTTGGGAATGCAGGCGCGGGACCTGTGGGACCTACCTGGCTCTGACAGGCAGGCATCCTGCACTACCCAAGCGGGGTCCCCTGATGAAGTGCCAGGTCGGCACGCAGTCTCCTTGGGGGGCCATCTCCCCAAGCCCCCAGGACTTGGTTCTGAAGGCAACACACCTGCCACCTCCATCTGGCAAATGCTCCGCACACAGAAGGAAACAGGTTTTAATCCAGGATACAGGCCCCTCATTGAACTGGTAGTAAAAAGTTGGGAGAGTAGACAGACAATCTCAAGGCATGTACAAGGCACGTTTCCAGAGGCTGCCATCTGGTGTCCACTGGTTGGGTTAAGAGTGAAGGGGTTTTGGGATCAGAGTTGGCCCATGGGTCTTACATGAGGTGGTCTCAGTCCTCTTTGAGGCCACGGAACGGCCCAAAATTGGCGAGTCTCCAGTCTGGGGGATGTGAGAGAAGGCAGGCCTGCCCATCAGGGGAGCTGGTCCAACAGGCCTCTAAGGCACGAGTGAGTGTGTATCCTGTATCCAGGCACAGGGTAAGGAGCAGCTAAGGGTGTCACGTGGGCCTTTGACTGGAAAGTGGAGGTAGGCAGGCAGACAGCCACTCTCTTCCAAAACACCCTCCAACAAAACCCAAAAGGGGGATTAGTGTGATAGAGAGCCACAGGGTGTTGGGAGTGAGCCCAGTTCAGAATCAATCTGTTGGGCACCTCAAGACCCAGAAATACTGTTTCTTTACTAGGCGCTGGCCTGGGCCACCTGTGCCTGCAGTCGTGGAGGTTGGGTTTTGTAAGAATAAGTGTCAGGAAGGGGAGTGTTCAGATTCAGAGAAGGGACCCCAAGGCCTAATCCCAAAGTCCTAGCCCCTCTGCCACCAGCACCCCTCAGTCCACTGGCCACAGCACCTGGCTGCTTGGTCTCTGGGAACAGCAGTGGCACCAAAGCTGCAAGGTCAGTCCTTCAAGCTGCTCCCAGAAACACTGATTGCTCAAGGCAAGGCCTGCTCCCAGCTCCGCGTCCAGTCCTGCGTGGCATGGCTGTCAGAACCTGTGGGTGCTGCCTGAAGCCTTAAAGAAAATAAAAATGGCAGCATCAAGTTGCAGGGGGGCCAGATGACTGGCCAGCCAGACCCGAGAGGGGCCGCGAGCAGTCAGCTTTTTAATCTCGCAGAGTCAGGGTCTGTCTCAGAGGGAGGCTTCTCCCGGGCCCTGGAAAGTCCTGGACGAAGGCAGGCTGGTTCCTGTTTAAAGCGTTTGGCCCCGAGGAAGAGAACGCTTCTCTGATGTTGCACACCGAGCCAGCCCTGCACTCCAGATCGCTCTCCGGCCTCCTGGTTGGGCACAGGGCCCAGGCCACTGACCCTGGGGCCCTGGGTGCTAGTTCACCTGCTCATACCCGGGCTTCTTTCTGTACAAGCAGAAGTGCTGGATGAAGAAGACGATGTCGAAGAAGATGGAGAAGATGCCGAGTCCAAACTTGGTCGGGTCTCCAAAGACCAGTGTCCAATGGTCTGTTAACAGCCAGAGGGGACAGAATCTGGTTTTAGGTTGGCAGCTCCTGGGGTTGTGGAGGGTGGGGGTGGGGGATCCTCATCTGTCCAGGAAACCACCAACCCTGCCCTTGCAGATGCCCCTGGGGGATCTAGGGCTGGCAATGCTTGGATTCCCAAGCCACAGGGCGAGCGTGGGGGGTAGGGCTAGTCCAGCCCACCGCCGACAGACTCACCATTGTTGTAGGACTGGAGGAACATCTGCAGGAGGCTGAAGCAGCCCCCGGTGAAGTCCAGGAGCACGTTGCCAATGCTCCAGCCCTTGGTGCTTTTGTAGGCAAAGTTCATGTAGGCCTGGGCAGCCAGACAGAGACATAGAGGGCAGTGAGGGGGCTGGGTGGCTGCCTCAGGCGCCTCGTGACCGCCGCTCCAAACAAGAGCGGCTCTAATTCCTCCCACTCCCGTGCCCCGGCCTCGGCTCCAAAGAGCACGGTGACCTCTGGGCTCTGACAGGGGTTGGCAGAGAACAGCGTGGGTGGTCCTGGGGTCTCGTCCGCACACACAGTGAACAGGGCCCTCGGCCTCCCCTCCCTGCATCACACAACCCCGATGGAGGAGACTGGCATGCTGCTTCTCCATCTTCTTCCTCCTGCCCTGCTCCAGGACAAGCCCTCTCGTGGTTTTCCAGCCACTCGGCTTTTCCCCCTCATCCCCCAGGAGGACTCGCACTCAGCCTGGACTTCGTGCTGTGCTTGCGACCCGGGCTGGGGGAAACACCTGGTCTGGAACACCAGCCCCACCACCGGCGCCCGGTGCCCTGGGCGTTCTAGCCTAACTTTCTCCCGCTGCAGGCGGCTTACCTCCCGCCTCAGCCCTGTTTGGGCGCCGGGGTCTCGGTCTCAGGCTTCCCGGGTCTAGGGGGTGGACCTACTGGACACCCCCTCCCCTGCTGCCAGTGCCACGTCTCCTCCCTCCCGCGCCAGCACCCTCTGGGTTGCTCTGGCTAGGCCTCTGGAGGGGCCTTCTCCCAGCCAGCCATCAGCCAGGTCCCCTTTTTTGTCCTCTCCCCTCCTCTCCATATTTGCTGCCACCTCTCCAGTCTTGGACAGTCTCCAAATTGGGACTCCTGTCTCCCGGGTTTCCCATCCCCAAGCTATCCCACATTCAGGGACCGAGGCCCCACTTCCCTCAAGACCTGCCCCCACCCCAAAGCCTTCTTCCCAAGCTCCTGGCCCCACCTCCCTTTAGCTCCACCCTCCCCGGCCAGCCAGGTGTCCTTGCTGCACCCACACTTTTCTGCCTGCGCCCTGGGTAAGCGGCCCCCAGCCTGGAATTCCCCTCCTCTCGTGTCCACAGGACCGAGTCTTGTTTATCCTTCAGGTCTGGCTCTGCTTCCAGGCCCCCGAGGAGACTGGCCTTGACTCTGGCCAAAACGTTCTCTTTCCCGAGCCCAGGGCATGAAGTTCCCTGTGCTGGGGAAGCTGAAAAGGGGCTTCTCCACAGAGAACGAGGTGAGAACAAGGCCTCCACTCATAAAGGGAGTCTGCAGCTGGCACTTTGGTCATAAGCGATGCCCTCCCGGGCCACTCCAGCAATGGGCAGGCATGCTTGTCCCTGGGTCTGCATAGGCCTGAGTGCTCGAGAGAGGCTGCTGAGGGCCCACAAGGGAGGCCTGGATGGCAGTGGAGGTCACAGTAGTGGGTTCCCTCCTCACACCTGATCTTTCAGGGCTGTGGGCTGTGGTAACGGAGCAGAACTGAAGCCGCTAGGAAATCGGGATAGAGACCTGCATCACCTGACTCTCAGAGCTGTGAGCTCAGAGACTCCGCTGAAGTCTTCGTGAGATTTTGGCGCCAGGGGAGAGCAGGCGGCAGTGTGGCCAGCTGCCACCGGGTCCCGTCCTGCTGGGCCCATGGCTTCCGCTACGGCTTCCCATGCCTGGTCCTCGCCCCAGCCAGGACAGGGCCTGTTGTCTCCCGCCCTCCCCGCAATGGCCAGCTGGTAAGGGAGGAAGGCCCCAGAGGTACCTGTGGAAAATACTTGATCAGTGTCACCGCGAGCTTGATGTAGGAGAAGAAGAAGAGAAACTTCAGCCACGTGGTTACCCCGGTTGCGGCCAGAATCAAGATGACGAGCACGAAGAGCCACGAGAGCACCAGGAAGCCGATGGCGGGCCAGGACACCCGCTGGTCGCCCCGCTGGGGACGAGAGGGGCAGAGGGGTGGGAGGTGGGTATGGGTGGGGGCAACGCTGCCACCATCAGCAGTGCTCTTGTCACTCTCGGGGCCTCTAGTTCAGCCTTTCTTGGGAGTTTCCAGATCCCGATTGCTTCTTGTTTCCACAATGCAGAACTGGGGGCCTCTCAGAGCCCCTCAGGAGCGAAGGATGTTGGGGATGGGACCCAGCACCATCCTAGCCCAGGCCTGTTCCATGATGCAGAGGGAGCCTGACCACTCTGGAACCTGTCCCCACCCAACCCTTCCCCAAAGGCTCCTTCACCCAAGCTCCACAGCAAAGAGCAGGAATACCTGGAAGGCGGGGCCCACACCATGTGGCTGGCCTTGCGTGTGTGAAGGGAACTCCGTGAGGGAAGTGGTGCACCCACGGGGAAGTGAAAGAAAACGCCACGTCAGCGACCAGACCTCTCGGGGCCTCGTGAGCCTCTTCCTCACACTGAATCCCAGCTACCTCCATCGGCTCACGGCTGCTCTCATTGCCCCTTGGCCTTCAGTGGGTGCCCCAGCTGGGGTGCCCCCCTGTCCCTCTTCCCCATGGCCACAGGAACTTTCCTCACCCCCGAAACCACACTAGACACCAATTCCTTGATGCCCTCCTTCCCCCTCCTCGCTGGCTGGGCCATGCTCTCCCCTCAGCTCTCTGCCTGCTGGGCCATCATGCCTCTCACTGTCCCCCATTCCAGACCTGGGGGGAGGGGCCAAGATCTTGGGCTCGTGGTGTGGTTCCTGTGCCCAGCACAGGGCCTGGCCCATTATCTGGCCCAACAATCCATCAGATGCTGAGTGATCAAACACGTGCCCTTTCTGAGGGGCTCTGTGTCTCTGTGGTAAAACAGCAGGTGTGGGTAGCAGGTGGCGGTGGCGGGTGCCGCCTGGCAGCTTCAGGGGGCAGGTGCCATCCCGTCTCTCACCTCATATAGGAGGCACTGCACCAGGACAACCAGGGTGAGGGCCACGGCATGTAGACTGAAGAAGACATCGTTAATCTCCACAGGGTTCACTCCGTTCGGGTGTTTGAGAAAAAACTGCTCCTGTTGGGGGTGAGGGTGGGCGGTGAAACTGAATGAGGGGCAGCCAGGCCATGAACCACTCCAGCTGGGCTGGGGCGGACGGCAGGGCCATACCTTGATGTGTGGTATCCAGAAGAGGCTGACATTGAACACGCTGTAGGCCACGAAGCCCATCAGGTTCAGGGTGACGAAGTCAAAGCTCAGACCAACAACACTGGGAGGGGAGATGGAGACAGGGCAGCTGAGCTGGCCAGTGAAGGCATGGGAGGGGAGGAGGGGGAAAGAGCTCCCGGGACATGGAAGGACGGCCCATGGAAGGACGAGCACTGGCCTTGGGTCCCCCTTCATGCCAGTCAATCCCACCCTCTTGGAAACCAGTTTCCTCCTGCCTCAAGTCCTGGCCCCCGAGGGAAGCTTGGGGCCTCCTGCAGAAAGGAGGAGTCTCCCCTCCCTGGCTTTCTGCTCAGCAGCCCGGCAGGAGGCCCACATGGTGAGGGTGATTGTGGGAAAGCTGTGTCCTTGCTGCATGAAGATGCAATCGCAGCAGGCCCACTTGTCTTCCTTTCCTCCCAGGGATGTAGAATTGTCACACAATATCCTATTCATTTAAGAAATACACCATAGCTGAAACCGGTTTGGCTCAGCGGTAGGGCGTCGGTCTGCAGACTGAAAGGTCCCAGGTTCGATTCCGGTCAAGGGCATGTACGTTGGTTGCGGGCACATCCCCGGTAGGGGGTGTGCAAGAGGCAGCTGGTCGATGTTTCTCTCTCATCGACGTTTCTAGCTCTCTATCTCTCTCCCTTCCTCTCTGTGAAAAATCAATAAAATATATTAAAAAAAAGAAAAAAAGAAATACACCATAGTGATTTGATGTTTATATACATTACAAAATGATCCCCACAACAGGTCACTATACAGTCATTACAATATTACTGACTATATTCCCTGAGCTATGCATCACATCCTCATGACTTATTTATTTTACGCCTGGAAGTTTGTACCTCTTAATCCTGTTCACCTATGGCACCTACTCCCCAATCTCTGCCCATGACCCCGCTCTGGTAACCACCAGTTTGTTACCTATACCAGTGAGTCTGTTTCTGTTTTATTTTCAGATTTCATATAAATAAAATAATTCAATATTTCTTTTTTCTATCTATTTCATTTAGCATACACCTCATAGGTCCATCCATAAGGTTGTTGAAAATGGCACGATTTCATTCTTTATTATGGCTGAGTAATATTCCATTGTATATATGTGCCACACATCTTTATCCATTTGTCTATCAAACGGACATTTGGGTTGCTTCCATATTGCAAATGCTGCTGTAATGAACCCAGGGGTGCATATATCTTTTCATAAATTAGTGTTTCAGTCATCTTTGGATAAATACCCAGTAGAATTGCTGGATCACATGATAGTCCTATTTTTAATGTTTTGAGGAACCTCCATACTGTTTTCTACAGTGGCTTCATCATTTTAAATTGCCACCAGTGCATGAGGGTTCCCCTTTCTCCATATCCTTTACAACACTTACTACTTTTTGCTTTTGAATGACAGCCATTCTCACAGGAGTGAGCTACTATCTCGGAGTTTTGAACTGCATTTCCCTGGTAATTAGTGATGCTGAGCATCTTTTCATGTGCCTGTTGGCCATCTGTATGCCTTTTTGTGAAAAAAGGTCTGTTCAAGTCCTCTACCCACTTTTTAATAAAGTAGCTTTACTTTTTTTAAAAAAAAAAAACATATTTGATTGATTTTTACAGAGAGAAAGAAAGAGGGATAAAGAGTTAGAAATATCGATGAGAGAGAAACATTGATCAGCTGCCTCCTGCACCCCCCCCCACCCCCCCAGGGATGTGCCTGCAACCAAGGTACATGCCCTTGACTGGAACCGAACCTGGAACCCTTCAGTCTGCAGGCCGACGCTCTATCTACTAAGCCAATCCATTTAGGACAAGATTACTTTTCTTGATACTTACTTATACATGTATAAGTTCTTTGTATATTTTGGCTATTAACCTCTTATCAGATATATGACTTGCAAATATCTTCTTATTCAGTAGGTTGCCCTTTCATTTTGTTGGTTTCCTTTGCTATGCAAAAAGCTTTTTAGTTTGATGGAATTCCATTTGTTTATTTTTGCTTTTGTTGCCCTTGTCTGAGACGACATAGCCAAGAAAATGTTGTTGAGACTGATATCAAAGAGCTTACGGCCCATGTTTTCTTCTAGTTTTATGGTTTCAGGTCTTACATTCAAGACTTTAATCAAAGTGGTGTAAGACAGTAGTCCAGTTTCATTCTTTTGCAGGTAGCTGTCCAGTTTCCTCAACATCATTTATTGAAGAGCTGTCTTTACCATTGTATATTCTTAACTCCTTTGTTATAGATTGACTGTATATGTGTGAGCTTATTCTAGTCAACCAGTGTTTCCCAAACTTTTGACCTATGTGTACCCCTTCTATAATTTTCGTAACGCTGAGTACCCCTCGTACTCGAGAACATAGAATTAGGCCCAGCTAAGCACGATGAGTGCATATCCCCACCAAACTCTTGTGCAACGCGTATCCCCACCAAACCCTTCCCGTACCCCTGGGGGTACGCATACCACACTTTGGGAAACACTGTATTGGTCTCTGTGTCTGTTTTTGTGCCAAGATGATGCTGTTTTGACTACTATAGCCTTGTAGTATAGTTTGATATCAGGGAATATGATGCCTCTTCTTTTTTAAGATTGCTTTTGTTATTTGGGGTCTTTGTGGTTTTTATACCAATTTTAGGATTCTTTGTTGTAGTTCTGTAAAAAATGCCCTTGGTAATTTGATGGGGATTGCATCAAATGTGCTATTGCTTTGGGTAAGTGTGAACATTTAAATAATATTAATTCTTCCAATCTGTGAGCATGGTATATCTTTCTATTATTTGTATCTTTGTCAATTTCTTTCATTGATGTCTGTTTTCAGAATACAGGTCTTTCACCTCCTTAAGTTTATTCCTAGGTATTTTACTTTTATAGATGCAACTAACTATAAATAGAATTTTCTTTCTCTTTCTGAAACATTGTTATTCATGTATAGAAATGTGCTTTAAATGGATTTGCTCCACATATAGTCTAGGTGCCTTTAAAATGAGTTTTGCTGTGCCCAGGGTAGGCGAGTCCTTGCACAGGCCCTCGTAACATCCCTCCCTGCTGCAGGCCTCCGTGTGGGAGATGGATGCCCTTCGTTACCATGTCTCCATCTCTCCTACCCTTCTGTACGTGGTCCCTCTACGAGTTGTGCAGAAGCTGTTCAATAGGCCCTCAGTTCTCTCTTTTTTTTAAAAAAACTTATTTTTATTGATTTCATAGAGGAAGGCAGAGGAAGAGAGAGAGAAACATGAATGAAGAGAGAGAGTCATTGATGGGCTGCCTCCTGCACACCCCCTGCTGGGGATTGAGCTTGAAACATGTGCTCTTGACTGGAATTGAACCCCAGGCCCTTCAGTCTGCAGGCCAATGCTTTATTCATTGAGTCAAACTGGCTATGGCTAGGCCCCAATTCTTTAGCAGGAGCTGCTCTATATGTAGCACATATTCCATATGTTTGTGGGAGGAAGTGAATTCAGGGCCTTCCACTTTGTTTTTATAATCAAGGTGGGAAGGTTTAATCTCCAAGGCTGAAGGATCCACCTCCTTCACAACTTGACATTAATTCCTCCAGGGCTGGATGGACCGAGATAAGGGAATATTTGGGTGGACTTCGCCTGCACCCAGCCCATTCTCCACTTCTCTGAGAAGCCCCCTGATGTTGCTTTCACAGGGAGGAGCTGAACTGGGCAAGAGACCAACTGCCCAGCAGTACAAGTGCCATCACAGGCTCTTAGAGCTCTCACCTCAACAACTTTCTAGAAAGGGCAGGAAAGGAAATAAGCAGAGTGAGAAAGGCTGAACCCATGCTACCTACTGCCTCGTGGGAATGCCCGTCATACGGGCACCAAATGAACCTGAACACACAGCTCAGCAAGGTTACCTTTTCCGCCTCCAGTTCAAGATCACCTGCGGGTAGAAGGAGACGGACCAGGCTGCAAAGTAGATCCAGCCAATCACCTGGTTTATGATACTGACGATGTTGCTGTGGATCACCAAGAAGTGTATCCTCGGGCTGGAAAGGATTCAGGATGAGCTGAAATGGGGCTCCCGAGGGAAACCCCCACGTGCCAGCGCTGCCTTCCTTCCCACCATTTAAACCCCAGCTTACCCGGTTTGGTTGGAATGATTTTTGTGCAGAACAACAGTAATTTGTCCCACATTTCGAGATGTCACTTGAAAAGAGGACTCTGTCACTCCGGGAGGCACCACAACCTATAGAAAAACTGAATTTGATTCAGTGCCATGTACTTGTTGGGACCCGAGTGCCCAGCTGCAGACGCTGCACTAGGAACTGTAGGGACAGATCACACAGGGTCCCTGCCTTCCGGGAGCTTACTAGCCAAAGAGAGAAACACGACCCACCAGCCAAATGGGACCCCACACACACCTAGGTGTTATGTTAGACTTTCTGAGCAGAACCTGGTTCTGCCCTTGGGCCTATCCCTGGCTCATCTCTGAGGGAAGGTGGGACTGCTCCCTTCTTCTCACCAGCCATGTGATCTGTGGATCAAGCCAGACCTCAGAGAGCTGAATGCCAGGACCTGCTGTCAGAACCACTGGCTTTTCTTAGCCTGCAGCAGGAGACACCGGGGGGCGGGAGAAGTTGTGTCTAATGATGTGTGCGTTCACCGTGGGATGAGATGAGTTTTCCTTCTCACAGGAAGCCCGTGCTTCCACACGGTCTGCTTGCTAAGGGGCTCAGAGCCAGTGTGCAGCCCATTTCTACAACCACTCAGGGCCTCGTGGCATGCCTTACGGTCATCAGTTTCATCCTGTGTTCATCTTGTCTGTTTTTTTGTTAAAACCCTCATTTACTTTATTTATTTATTTTTTAATATATATATTTATTGATTTCAGAGAGGAAGAAAGGAGAGATAGAAACATCCATGATGAGAGAGAATCATGGATTAGCTGCCTCCTGGAGATTGAGCCTACAACCCGGCCATGTGCCACTGACCAGAATCGAACCCGGGACCTTTCAGTTCGCAGGCCGACACTCCATCCATTGAGCTAAACCGGCTAGGGTCCTTGTTTACTTTATACTGTCTCCCCTATTGATTTTTAAAAAAGTCTAATTTATCAGTAATTGGCTCAAATCCTTCGTAAGGCAGAAACAGGTTGCATATTAACAGGCAGATGTGTAAGGGCTATGAATAGTTATTGCTGCAATACCAGGCAGACTCTGGCACTGGGTTTTGGAAATAACACTCAACCAATGGGCTCTCAGAACAGTGCTTTGAAAACCTTAACGTGGACCCAAATCATCCCGGGGTCAGGCTCAGGTGCAGATTTTGAATCAGTGGATCTGGAGCGGGGCCTGGTAGTCTGCATTTCTAAAAGGTCTCCAGCAGGGACAAAAGTCTCCTTTGCATAGCAAAGTCTTAGAAAATGACCTTAAGAATTTCTTCTGCATTCGCAGAACCTTTTTCTGCCTTACATTTCTTACCATCACCTTCCTAATTCCGTCTACACGGCATAGGACGCCCGTCCTCAAGGACACCAACAAAGCCAAAACCAGAGGCTTCTAGAGGGATGGGACAGGCCTACAGACACAGCGGCCTGCCTCCAGAAGCACTTACTTAGAATGTGTTTTGTTACCCAGCAGGGCTCTACCCACCAGTGATGGGGATTACTTACTTCATCCGGCAGCTCAAGGATAGTGATGTTCTTTGATTGAAATGTGATTTCAAAAGTGATCACCAAGGTTGCATTCAGCGGATGCCTGTGGGGGACAAGAGTGTGATTACTAGTGTGATTACTACTGAGGAGTGCGACACTGTGCGACCTCAGCCCCCTCGGGACTTCACACGGGGCCTGCCCTTGCTCAAGCGGTTAGGGTGAGGCAGTGCTATGGGCTCAGTCTGAGGGGGGAGAAGGTGGGCTCCCTGCTCTTTAGGAGTTTTCTATCTTTTTAAAAAAATATATATTTTTGCCGGAACAGGTTTAGCTCAGTGGATAGACCGTCGGCCTGTGGACTGAAGGGTCCCAGGTTCGATTTCGTCAAGGGCATGTACCTTGATTGCGGGCACATCCCTGGCGGGGTGTGTACAGGAGGCAGCTGGTCGATGTTTCTCTCTTATCGATGTTTCTAGCTCTCTGTCTCTCTCCATTCCTCTCTGTGAAAAATCAATAAAAAATATATAAAAAATAAAATATATATATTTTTATTGATTTCAGAGAGTAAGGGAGAGGGAGAGAGAGAGAGATACAAACATCCATAATGAGAGAGAATCACTGACAGGCCACTTCCTGCACACCCTCTGCCAGGGATGGAGCCCACAAACTAGGCATCAAACCGTGACTATCTGGTTCCTAGGTCAACGCTCAACCACCGAGCCATACTGGCTAGGCAGGAGTTTTCTATCTTTATCAGAGATGTCCCCTACTGGGGCTGACTGAGAACATGAGAAGGTGTGAAACTGGCTGTGAATGCCAAAGAAGGTGTCCAGGGGCCGACTGGACCATGACACCTGCTCTGGTGGGAAAGGCATGAGACTCAGGTCTGAGCAGGGAGCTTTGTATTCCCAGAAAGCCACAAGACAGCATGAGCAGCCCATGGGGGCTCAGGTCTGCACTGAGAGGCCTGGCGTTAATGTGGAAGGCCATGGAAAGCCACTCCAGGGTTCTGGAGAGGGGAGAGCTGTGGTGAGGGGATTCACAAGGTGTCTGGGTGCAAGTGGCCAGGATATAGACAGAATGGAGGTCTGTTGGGGAGCCTTGGTACCAAAGCTTTGGTTTGAGAACAGACTTCTCAGGAGGGGTGAGGGAAGGGAGATGGAAAGAGAGAAGGCAGGGCTCCAGACCTTCCTCTACAGGATCCATGTGCCTGGAAGGCAGGTGCAGGGTGAAGCAGTGAAGGATACACCAGGAGGCTCTCAGGGCAGTCTGAACTAGGTCGGCACCCTCATGCGGAAGTCAGCAAGAAAGACCCTCGGTCAAGGCTAAGTGTGAGGGTCACACAAACGAGATCCACCCCATGGAGACACTTTTGCTTTTGGAAGTGATCTAACAAGAGCTCAGCTCCTTACCCCGGACCTCAGGGCTCTCCTCAAATACTTAGAGCCTTGAAAAGGGCCACTCTGAAGTCTGGCATCAACTGCTGGTCACTCAAAGACTCTTTTCGGCTGGGGAAAAGGCTCATGACTGGGGAGAAGCCCCCTTCCTGCTCCGCCCACCAGAAACAAGGGTTCTGTGAGTGGGGGAAGAGAGACTCTGGAACCTCGGTCTGCAGCCCAGGGCTAGTGCCTCTCTTCCTCTGGCTTCTCTGAAAGTGACAAGGCATGAGCATCACACTTGAAATATGAAGGGACTGAGCCACCGTGGGGTGACGAGCTGGGCCGAGGGCAGTTCTGGGCCTGGGGACTTACTGAAGGGTGATGCTGACATTGGTTGAGCTCCCATTTTCCAGCTTCACAGTGGGAGGAACAGCAAGGTCGACCGTCGACTCTGGAAGGACCCGAATCAGTGGCATTAGTCATGAGGTCAAAGACTTAGGACCACAAGGAGAGACGGACAAGGGCCCCTGCCATCTGAGCTCAAGAACTATGCCCCACGGTGACCCCTATCTTCCAGCTGAAGACACCGAGGTTCTGAGGGACTAAGTGATGTGACTGGGAACCAAAGCCCTCCTTATGCTCTTTCACCTCCTCCTGCCATTGGAGGGAGACAAAGGCCTGAGCAGGAGATGCTGCCGCTTCCTCCTCTCCAACATCACAGGCTCTGAAGGTGTGCACCCAAGTTATCCAGAGATAGTTTTAGAAACTAAAGGAATTCAAGCCACAACCCGGGACTGGAAAACGTGGACCTGAACCACCTCTTCAGATGGAAGTCACAGGAGTCTCCTCTGTTTGTGGAGCTTCAATGGCCCTGCAGAATGGGTCCAGTCTATCCTTGAGCATTTCTTTGATTATTGTCAGCTGAGTTCAGTGGCATCGGTAGAGCCACGTCCTGGAAACATACTGTGCCATAGGCAGGTATGTTGTCAGCCTGACCCTTAGCTTAGGTGTAGGGGAGGGGGGGGGGGCGGGTTTCCTTATCTAAGTTCAGCCAGGAGCAAGGAACGGATGCAATTATCTGGGTTCAGCCAAGAGTGACAATTACAAAAAAGCCATAAGAACAGCCAAAACCGGTTTGGCTCAGTGGTAGAGGGTCGGTCTGCGGACTGAAAGGTCCCAGGTTTGATTCCGGTCAGGGGCATGTACCCTGGTTTTGGGCACATCCCCAGTAGGGTGTGCAAGAGACAGCTGGTTGGTGCTTCTCTCTCATCGACGTTTCTAGCTCTCTATCTCTCTCCCTTTCTCTCTGTAAAAAATCAATAAAATATATTAAAAAAAAAGAATGAAGTATTACAGCTTGATTTTACCATGATTTCACATAATTCCTTTGTCTTTTTTTAAAAATATATATTTTATTGATTTTTTTACAGAGAGGAAGAGAGAGGGATAGAGAATTAGAAACACCAATGAGAGAGAATCATCGATCAGCTGCCTCTTGCACACTCCCCACTGAGGATGTGCCCGCAATCAAGGTACATGCCCTTGACCGGAATTGAACCCGGGACCTTTCAGTCCGCAAGCCCACGCTCTATCCATTGAGCCAAACCGGTTTGGGCTAATTCCTTTGTCTTAAACTCTAGTAAAACTTCCTAGAATTATACTGTATAAAATAAATGCGCTGCACCAGCTTTGGGGTCACTGTCACTCCATCAGAGGGCCAGCTGTCCACCCGGTCCCAGCTTTCCCTACTGTCTCGTGTCTGTCTCTTTCTTTTTCTCAATCCCCCGTTGCCCCTACTCAAGACTTGTGTCCGCTCTCTAGCCATGCTGGTCTCGGTCCAAGAGAGAAATACTTATATGCAGACACATGGGCCCAGTTAACCTGTTTCTCAGAATACTCTGTTGGGTTCCCATATGAACCTGAACCCAGCTCAACTCATTCACTGATCCCCTTCCTGAGGCTGACTATGCTGGGGACTAGGGGAGACTGATTTCTTCTTGGCTTTGAGGTGTTAGCTTAGGATGAGGTAGACAAACAGGCGTCCAGGGTGAGGGGAGAAGCAGGTTTGGGAAATACCCCAGAGCAATTTGGCTACAGAACATGAGTGAGTCAGCCACTCTCTGACCTCTTCCTGTGTTCTTAGGGCCGCACTCCCACCCCCATCCCAGGTGTGCTCACAGATCCGGCACCTGTCCACCTCCCCTTCCTCCCCATCAGGCCTTCAGGATTACGCACAGCGTAAGGTATGGGCATGAATCTAGAATGGAAGTGGAAGGGGGCCCACAGTGGGAAAGCAAACGCTCAGCCTGATGAAGTTGGTCCTTGCTGGGGTAGCAGCCGCAGGCAGGGCCCAGGTCTCCCTCTCCCCAGACCATGAAAGGCCGAAGGTAAAGACTGAGTTTAGGTGCTCAGGTGGGAAGGTGCTAGGGACCTTCAATGTCTGATCCCCCTTCTCAATACTCTGCCTGTCACCCAGGAGTAAGCCCCTCCCCTCCACGGGAATGGGCCAGCCTGGAACTTGCACTCCTGGGCCTGGCTCTGCCCCCCAGGACCTCTCAGACCCTATCGGAGCCACCTTCCACCGGCTGACCCTGGATGTGTGAGTGCAGATTCAGACTCTGTCCGTGTCTGCAAGCCTCCAGCTGACTCCCACCAGGGTCGCTCTGAGCGGCATGTCCCCCCTGGCCCTTGCAGAGACCAAGCTGCACAGAGTAGGAAGGTCCCTCCCTTACGTGTAGCCTTGGGGCTTGGAGGCAGCTTTGCCAACTCCTCCTCTTCTTTTTCACTCCCACTTCCATAAACAGCCTGTGGCTTTGTTCTGGGCTCGCACAGCTCCGGCAGGTCCTAGCTTTTACTTTCCACTAGAGCTGAGGACCATACCAGTTAAGCGACACTGTGACAAGACGGTACCCAGGTCAGGGTACTGAAAGTGATGCCAGCCCTAACTGGGTTGGCTTAGTGGACAGAGTGCCCGCCTGTGGACTCAGGGGTCCCGGGTTCGATTCCGGTTGGGGGCATGTGCCTTGGTTGCGGGCACATCCCCAGTGGGGGGTGTGCAAGAGGCAGCTGATCGATGTTTCTCTCTCATTGATGTTTCTAACTATCCCTCTCACTTTTCCCTGTAAAAAAAAAAAAAAAATCAATATATATATATATATATATATATATATATATTTTTTTTTTTTTTTTAATTTTTTTTTTAAAAGAAAGTGATGCCAGGCAGCCACCAACACCACTGGGTCCCCAGGGCTCTGCCGGGACTATGATCAGGGTGAGTGGGAGATCCCCATGGCCTCTGTTCTTCTGCCATCTTTCTATTTTAAAAGTGGAGTCTGTGCCAAAACCTGCTTGGCTCAGTGGATGGAATGTCGGTCTGTGGACTGAAGGGTCCCGGGTTCGATTCCGGTCAAGGGCATGTACATTGGTTGCAGGCACATCCCCGCTAGGGGGTGTGCAGGAGGTGGCTGGTCGATGTTTCTCTCTCATCGATTTCTGGCTGTCTATCTCTCTCCCTTCCTCTCTGTAAAAAATCAATAAAATATATTTTTTTAAAAAGTGGAGTCTGTGAATGCTCAACAAATCAGATCAAGGGATGTTTACTTCCGTCTCACTCAGTGCCTCGAAGACAGCAGTGCTCAGCAGCCGAGAGACTGGGCTCTGAGGTTAAACAGATCCATCATGGCTCTGTCGCCTCCTAACTGTGTGACTCTGGGTGTACTTAAGCCTGTTTCCTCTCACCTGTGAAACGGGGAGAATAGTACTATCCATCTCACAGGGCTTTGTAAAGAGAAAGTGATGTTTTCGACTTTCCACACTGAGCCCTGAACAATTGCTGTTGACTATTCATATCATGTAAACAAGGCAGGACTTTTTTTTTTTTTTTTAAGTGGTTGGTAGTTAGAAAACTGGCATCAATCCTGGGAAAGCACTCGTTAAAGTTCGCCCTGGGGCAGGCGTCTCTGGACACAACATTGGAATTACCAAAAGAATCTTAATGAGACCACCCCAAGTTTCCTCTAAGGAGAGTCTGTTTTCATATCTATCTATCTCTCTATCTATCTATCTATCTATCTATCTGTTTTTATTGATTTCAGAGAGAGGAAGAGATGAGAGAGATAGAAACATCAGTGGTAAAAGAGAATCCTCTATTGGTTCTCCTACCTGCCTCCTACCAGGGATGCAGCCCACAAGCTGGGCATGTGCCCTGACTGGGAATTGAACCGGGGCCTCCTGGTTCATGGGTAAATACTCAACCACTGAGCCAACCTTAGGTCCCTGATGACTACTCCCCAGAGCAAAGAGAAGACAGGCCTGCCAGATGTCAGAAAGCCAATCCCAGTTACTTGATTTTATGGTGGTTTCCACTGTTTATGACACTCAGGAAAGGAGGCAGAATGGTAGAAGGGAGTAGGGACCTTGCTCAGGTCCCATCTTTTTTACTTTCTAGCTCTGTCTTTCTAGGTCTTTGGGGAAGACCTTTACCCTCTCTGGGCCTAAATTCCCCCTCTGTATAATTGAGGTGGATTTGTTGTTCTTCTCTAGAGCAATGCATTACCATTGCTAATGGAGCTTTATAAAGCCTGCCAATGCATGTGTGTCCCAGAGAATGTGACCCAGCAGGTCTGGAGTGGGGCTCTGGCATCTGTACCAAGAAATACCAGGCTGCAGATGGAAATTGCTTATCCACAAGGTATGATTATAAAGTAACATGGCTGACTTTTTAACAAACCTGAAAGAGCTGGTCAGGTTCTCAGAGATCCAAGAGGCCGGATAACTGGAATGGTGCAACTGGAAAGGATTTGCATTGTTTGAACAAGGTTCATTTGAAATCTTTGATCAGGGATTGTAGGATCTATCTGATTTTTGACGATGGCCAAAATAAGGGGTCTGGGGTCCTAGAAGTGCTCAGCACAAACTCCTTTTGTGGAAGGAATTTCAGCCATGTTTTGGGCAGTGGGAGAATTATTGGAATGATACAGGTCTCTAAGAGCCCTGCACTAAAAGTCATGCCCTATAAGGATATACAGACACTGATGTGTTTTTTGGACAATGAGCCAGTGTTCCTCCATTCCTCTGGAAGGGAACGGTTTTCTTGTCTTACGAGGGGATGCTGGGCAGACTCTTTAAGAGTTTGTGGCGTGGCAGACCCAGGCACAAGGTGGCCACATCACGCTTCTGCAGCATCTCCTAGAAGCCGTAACTCCCTCTGTAAGGTCCGCAGGGCAGGAACACAAGCCCTTCTTTACAGGTAATACCCCAGATTGTTGGAGCTCCACAGTTCGATTTTGGTAATAGAGATAAGGTAGTAGGGTTCCCAGCGCAGAAGGCCGATTATTTATTTATTATCTTTAGAAAAGCACACAAGACTGTACTGACTGCAATAAAAACATATTTAGGACACTGAAACCAGGACCACTTCTCCCCTGGTTGCAAATCTCACGGGGTCCTTAGAAATTAGGGGATATGTGCCCATAGGGGAGAGAGAGGAAGCAGGGAATGGCATGGGTGTGCTCTCTGAAGGGAGAGCCCCAGAAGGCCAATTTTTTATGGAATCATCTGACCCCTTGTAAAACTCCTGGACCCCAGACCTGGGTCTGCTCCACCACCTGTGGCTGCTTGACCAAGGGCCAGGCAAGCCCACGCAGTCTGGACAGAACTAAATCCTGGGCTACAAACAAAGTCAGGTTACTTAGTACTCTATTTCCCTCTTTACAAAGTTGATGAGCCATTTCTAAACTTACCACATTTCTCTATGAGCTTCAGGGGGAAAAGGATAAAAATAACCAGCCAACTCCTTATCATGTTCCTCAATTTCAAAGAACTGGTGAGAAAAACAAAGAGCAAGAGAAGTTCAGGTTAAAGTTGGATCAGAAGTGAAATATGCTGCCTGGACAATATGCACCCTGGAATCATGGCGTGAACTGTCTATAAAGGCTTTCACTTCACGCCCGTGGCCTCATGGGCTTTGCGTCAGCAGCTTGAAGAACAGGACTCCAGGGAGGGCTTATCTTTAATATACAGTGAAATGGGCTCAGAGAGACTAAGTGGGTTGTGTAAGGGTCCACTCTGAGGAAGTAGGCAAATACTGAATTTTCTCTTCTTCAACTGCTTCCTGCAACTTAACAAAAAGAAAGAATGCAGTTTTACTGGTTTAGAGTTCTTTTCCCCCCAAAATTATTAAGATTGTGATCAGATATCAGACTTTGTGAACCTATAAACATGAAGGAAATTGACTTCATTCCCTAACTTAGGATAAGAGCCTAAGGGTTGTTATCTTCCTCAAAACTGTCGAAAAAGGCGAAACTCAGCTGTTCTTCCCTTCTTCAGTCTGAAAGCCCCCGGAGGGCGGGGTGAGGTGGGGCCTGCTCCTGCCCACAGCCCTGGAGCCCAGCCCAGAGCTCAGCACTTACTTTCCCCGGAGTTTCTGAAGGGTCCTTTCGGAGTCTCCCTTCTCCTGTAAACTCCGCGACTCAGAACTGGGCGGCAACTAAGCGGAAGGCGGGGAAGGGGCTCGGACCATCCACACCCCCTCGACAGCACGGTGGGCCCTACCTCCGCCCACCACCACCCGGGGCCTCGAACCTGGAGACTGTCAGTGTCGCCAGGACAGGACAAGTGGCTAAGGGACGGAACCCCGGCGCCGCTGAGCTGGGCTGGATTGGCGGCAGGCTGCCAACCGGCTTGCTGCACCAGCCCCTGGGCCTCAGGGGGTGCCCTTGGGGAATAGGGAGGAGGCTGTCGGGGCCGTGCCGGCTCTCACCTGAGATCTTCTGAGGCTCTGGGACCGATCTACGATCCGTAGGAGATGCTTCGGGCCGTACCCGCTTCCCCAGTCCGGCTAGATCTGCTAGAGGGCGGGCCCGAAGTCACCTGACCCCAGTCACCTGACTCGCGGAGTCAGTAGGCTCGCGCGGTGCATGCTGGGAGTGGTAGTTTTGAGGCGTCTTAAGCAGGGTTGGGGGAAGCGGAGGCACCTTGGCAGGGATGGAGGCTCGGTGTGAGGGAGTCTTCAGCTACTTTTAGGGACACAGAGGCTCTCCGAGTCCCGAGCGCCTATCCTAGGATCCTGCATTCGTTTTGAGAGCGAGGCAGAGGCTGTCCAGCGGAGGCAGCCGCCGCCGCGGTCAGGGAACCCCAGCCCGACAGGGCGGTGCCCCCCAGGTCCCGCCTTCCGCCGTCTCTCCACCTATCGTCGGGCCCGCCGTGCGGGGCTCCCCTTCCCTCGGCCAATGGGAAGAAGATCGGCCTTCGCTTTGCGTGTGGCTGACAGCTTGGCCGGCGAGGCCCCGCCCCCGCGCCTCGGTCCCGGGTTTGGGGTGCAGGAGGGCGCCCCGCCCCGCGGACAAAACCTACGCTGGTCCCACGGCCATGGCTGCACCGTCGGTCGTGCTGGGCATCGACCTGGGCACCACGTCTGTGAAGGCGGCCGTGGTGGAGGCGGCGCCTGACGACCCATCGGGGTTCGTGGTCTTGGCCAGCTGTGTCCGGGCCGCGCGGGCCGAGGCGGCGGCCCAGAGCGCGGCGGCCGGGCCCCAGGTGAGGCAGTGTGTCCTGGAGCTGCGCCGCCTCCAGGGTCCCCGGGTCCCCCTCTTCTTCCTCTAAGGGGCTGTCCCAACACCCCCTTCCTCGGAGAAGTCTTCCCTGACTGCTCCAGCCTGCCTGATCTCTCACCTGCCTGTTGCACCTCCACTTCCCCCATAGGTTAAGGCCTGTCACCGAGCTCCCCACTCTCTGGCCCCCTCTGGGGGCTTGCCCGAAGTGCTTATCCCGTGCTCTCTGCCCTTCATTTTATGTATATCCTGACCCGAGGGGAATTCCTCTCCTTTGTAATTCTCCGCACACCTGCTTGTGTCCTCTAGTTTAGGATTGTTTGTTCCCCAGGGCAGAGTTTGGGTTTTCCTCTGGAAATCAGATGCAGAATCAGGCCTAGCAGAGCAAAAACGTGGACTGAACAACTCAAACACCTGGTCAACAAAGGTCACCCTTCCCCCTGCCTCAACCCCCCCACCCCCCCCAAGGCAAAACAGATTGAAGGACAGATATATAAAAGACTGGAAGAAAGATAGACAGAAAGATATTGAAAGCCGTCCTTAGAAAAGTTCAGATTGATAATGACACACCACAATGGTTTATCTTGTGAAATGTAACCATGCACTACAACCCGTCTTGTGAAAGCTGCAAGAGAGAATTGGAGGATTTTACCACAGCGGGCCCTGCTGTGAGACCGTGGGCTCAGAAAAGGAGTCAATCCTCAGAGCTGGATACCATTAATTCCCCGGAAAAGATGGCTCTATGTTTAGTTACTTGACCATGGAAATTAATACCAGGGAACTTTGAGTAACCTTTTTTCTGGATCTCAGCTTGTTCTTCTCCGACTTGAAGCAGGTGGCCTCTGGCCCCTTCCAGCCACAAACCTCCATTTCTGAGCCAAACACCACTCCCAGGAGCTGTTTTCCCAACTCTTGCCACATATCTGGACTCTGTTCTTTAGGGTTCAGAGTCTGTCTTGCTCAGAAGCATTTTAGAGGATTAAGGTTTCAAGAACACATTGCATTTTCATGGAGGCTTTCAAAGTCAGCTTGGCTGGGGTGGGGGGTGGGGGGTGCAGCATGGCATTTTAGAATGATTATTTCACTTCAGGACTGGCTCTGTGCGAGTGAGCTGCAGAGCTGGAATTACAGGGAGATGGTTTAGGCAGTGCCCTATTCTGAAATAGGCCCTTCTTGAACATTACTTTCCCCACTTCCCCCAGCGCTGCAGGCACCTCTGTGTTTATAGACACACCCAGTGCACCTGCCTAAGGAGGGGTTTAGGGGAGGCCAGTGATAGCCCCCCAGCAAACCCCACATGTGTGTTGTGCTCTGGGACAGATGGCATTCCTATAATTTCATCTATGGCAGGACTTCTCCAACCTTGGCACTGCTGATTTTTTTTGAGCTGGGTGATTCTTTGCTGTGGGGCTCTGCCCTGTGTCTAGAAGCATCCCTGTCCTCTACCTGCTAGCAGAATTCTCCCTAGGTGTGATACCCCAAAACATTCCCATATGGCCATATGTCCCCTGGGGACAGAAACCACTGGGGTGAGAGCCACTGATGGTTAGAATAGTTGACGGTTCTGTTCTTTCCTCATAACCATGCTTCTTAGTCTTTAGAAGTATTGTGTACACCATGGTCAAGCTTGGCAGCTATGTGAAAGGTCAGGCTTTTCCGTATTTGCAATTAGGTTTTTTTTTGTTTGTTTTTGTTTTGTTTTTGTTTTTTTGAGGGAAACTCTGTGACCCTTTCTGCATCACTAATTTTTTTCTCTCTGGACCTCAGTTTCTTCAACTGGTAAAAAAGAGGCATAAAGGATGAGGGTTGACTGAGTTTCTAAGTTATTTTTTCAACTCTATAAAGTTTTAGGATTTGATCTGGATGCAGACCAGTTGTTAATCTGAGCCAAGGAATGGGGACAGCGCCTTTCCTGTCATCGTGGGCATGCCCATTGTCTGTTCCCCATCACACCCCTACAACCGGAGCGAACTGCTTGCTGAACACTGTTTCCTTGTTTTCACTGCTATCTGGCCTGTTTTCCTCCTCCTCTACTGTCTGTACCCACACAACTCACCCCCCTGGGCCCATTTTAAACAGCGGCTCCTCTGTCCTGGGTGGATTCTCCATCTGATTGCCATGTGTGACTTCTTTAAAAAAAAAATAAAAAAAAATATGGATTTTATTGATTTTTTACAGAGAGGAAGAGAGAGGGATAGAGAGTTAGAAACATCCATGAGAGAGAATCATCAATCAGCTGCCTCTTGCATACCCCCTACTGGGGATGTGCCCGCAACCAATGTACATGCCCTTGACTGGAATCGAACCCGGGACCTTTCAGTCCGCAGGCTGATGCTCTGTCCACTGAGCCAAACTGGTTTCAGCAATGAAAATACATTAAAAAGAAAAAAAAAACCTGCCTATTATCATGGAAAGATGAACACCCTGGTTGCCCAAACAGTGGAGTCCCACCCCAGCCTGCGTAGCCTACCTCCCCATGCCTGTCATTCCTACTTCCCCATGTAATCCTTGTCCTACCCTGTAAAAGCAGCTGGCTTGGGGGGGTCTGCAGAGCAGATTTCCGTGGGTGGCCTGCTGCTCTCCCATTCTGCCGGCAGTGTTGGAATGAATGCTCCTGTGTGATTCAATCCTGGCTCTGCTGAGTTGGCTCAAGTAGTGACAGGCAGCCCGGACCCATTGGAAGAGCCGCTGATTGGGTCCCAGCCCCTTCGCCCACCGCTCCCTTGCAGGGCCCATTCCCCTGGTTCTGTACCAGGTGCTCCCTGGCCTTCCTCCTGCCTGCCTTCTGGAGGTGGGTTTTTGTTTTCAAGTCCAGGGCCTGGCCCGCAGGCCACTAAGGAAATGTTCCTCGCTGCTGTGTTTCAGCCTTCTCATCCTCCAACACTCTGTGGCTTATTCCTCCCGACAGCATGGTCTGCCCGTGCTTTCCTGCCCTTCCTGCGAGGTGGTAACTTCTTGTAGGGCAGGGGCAGTGCTCTCCTCAGCTCACTGCACCCACAGTGAAGTGGCGGGCAGGGCCTGGGCCGTTTGCCCAACTTGATCTGCAGCCGTGTCTCATCGTAAAGCGGGGGGAAGTGCATGCGACTTTACCCACCACGTTCCTGCTCCAGGTCAGGGGAGGTGGGGAGAACCCTCAGGCTCACAGCTCTTCCCTGAGGCCAGTCAGCACGTGGCCCCAGGGGAATTGGCTGGGCAGCCACCCGCCAGGGGATCCCTCCAAGCCCTTGCCCCATGTGTCTGTTCTGTTCCAGGCGCGGGAACAGGATGTGAGTAGAATCATCCAGGCCCTGAACGCGTGCCTCGCTGCTCTTCCCCGGCAGCAGCTCCGCAGAGTCCGGGGCATCGGAGTGTCAGGACAGATGCACGGAGTCCTGTTCTGGAAAACGGGCCACGGTATGCTGGGCCCCGGGGTGATCACACGCTGTGAGGTTTGTCCCGTGGAAAGGGCTGTCTGGAGGGTCAGCGGTGGGGAGGCAGGGGCACACACTGCCTCGTATTTTGCGTCTGTCCTGACTCGTACAGATGTGTTAGTGAATGTGAACAATCCATTCATTCGACAGCATCAGCACAGTAGCCAGGAGCAGGAGAGGGAAGTCTCTCTGGGTCTCTGTAGGATTCCGTGCAGTGGGTTTTCGTAGCTCTCTCTGTATGTCAGTGCTCAGAGCATCACTGCTGGCAGCCAGGAGATCGTACAACTGCAGGAGATGCCAACGCACGGAGGAAACACTTCTGTTTTGTTAAATTATTATTAATATAATCACAGATGTTTGTGATTTTGAAACTGCAGGGTGTGCCCTTTCTATGGGCTCAGTTGCTAGCGAGGCATTATTTAGTTGATCATCGTATACCAGGTCTGCCCTCGTGCCGAGTCAAAATGCCGACTTGTTCTGTTTGGCTCCAGGAGGAGAATTAAGCCAGCGAAACAGCAGTAAGCAATTTACATGCCAAGTGCTAGGCGAAGGATGCTACCTGCATGATCTCATGGGACTTTCCCAATCCCTGTGACGTGGGCTACATGACTCCCCCCGCTGTGCACACAGAAAGTTGAGATTCCGAGAGATTAAAATAACATGCTTGGGGCCCTGTTCAGAGTGTTGGCCTTCGGACTGAAAGGTCCCAGGTTCAATTCTGGTCAAGGGCACGTATCCGGGTTTTGGGCTCGATCCCCTACAGGAGGCAACCAATCAATGATTCTCTCTCATCTTTGATGTTTCTATCTCTCCTTTTCCATTCCTTTCTGAAATCAATAAAAAAAATATATTTTTAAAAAGTCTATATTGATGTACAAGTAAGGAAAATAGAATTAGGAACCAATACACCCACCACCCAGCTTTAAAAATACCAAGGTTTTACTGCAGGTGTTCTAAGTGGAGGATGGATGGCTACTTTGGTGGTGGTGGTGGAGGGGGGAGGTGTAGGTAAGGGCATTTAAAGTTGGATTCACCCCAGAGTCAGCGATTCTGATTCCCCTGGGCCAAGTGAGTGTGACTTGCCTCTCAGCAGCATGCCTGGCGTCTAGGGCTACATCCTTGGACGGGCTGGGTGCCCAGGAAGGCTGGTGTAGGCTCCCTCCTTCCTTCCTCCCCCTCAGCTGCCAGTTGTGGGGACAGCTGGGACCACAGGCGCTGCTTGGCTCCCATCAGTAGCAGGAGCAGAGACCGATTACGGTGTTAGAACTGACCTCTCCGAGGGAGTCCAGGTTGTAAAAGCTTTTTAAACTCCTTAATTTTGCATTAACGAGAATAAATGCCCTTTTAATACTAAAACCCTTTCCAAAGAGGACAGCAGAGATCTAATGATTGTGGTCTGGTCCCACGCCTTCCTTTCTGCCCGTCTCCTGGACTCTCACCACCGCACAAGCCATCGCTCTCGTTGGAGAGGCTGCTGAATATTTCATCGAGCCAGCCCACACGGCTTTCTGTCTTGTTTTCTGTTTCTGGGAAGGAGGAGAGCGACTGTTTGACGATGATGATACCTGCTTCGCGGAGTTAGGTGAAATCAATTTGGGATCAGGTCGTCCGGCTTTTAACGGTGGCCGTAATTCAGGTTGGGCTTAGTACCAACAGCATAGAAGGCTCTGTGCTGGGCCCCGCGGGAGCCACAGAAAGGCCTGGATGAAGCCCCCGCCTTCCAGGGCACACGCGAGGCAGTCAACATAGACGGGGACCGGTAACCTGCGCGGCGAGCTAAGTGCCTCCATGCGGGCACAGTTGAGGCGGTTGGAGGAGAGGGGAGGGAGTGACCAGCGTCTGCTGAGAGGCCTGTGGTTATGCCTGTTTGCAGATTCCACTTCCAGGCGCAGTAACAGCAGGAGAAGAAGTGGGGATCATAAAACCAAGCTAAGAGGCAAGGGTAGACGGGGAGGAGAGGCTTGCTGGTGCAGAGCAGACAGAGGACGCATATGAGTACCTATAAAGAACAAATAGCAGAAAGGACAATGTCATTAGTAACTAGGGGAGCTCAGATGAAAATAACCATGAGACATCATTTTCCATCCACTGGGCTACGTGAAGTCAAAATGCCATGCGTTGGCAGAGGAGTGGAAAATTGGTTCTCTTACATACCGCTGTTGGGAGTGTCAATCAGCAGAGCCGTTTTGGAAGACAATTAACAACAGGATAGCTTCTACTGGAAGGAAAAATATTAAGACAGCTGCTGTGAGTCCACAGCGCTACTACTTGGGAATCCATTCAGGAAAAGTGCTCGAACACGTGTGTGTGCGCGTGGGGAGGCATCATCATGGCCACCCACTGCATCCTTGTTTATGAAGTGAACACTGTGATGTTTACTGATGTTCGGGTGCCCACGCTGGAGAGTGACACGCAGTAGTTTAAAAGAGTGAGGTCCTATCGGGTATATGGACATGAAAAGAATTCCAGACCATGTTGTTGGGTGATAAACACAGCCCCTGGAAAAATAAATGCAGTAGAGTACTGTTTTTTAAAAAAACAGACAACAAAATAAAACCCCAAACCCAAATCAGACCAACCAAACCAACCAAAATATGTGTGAGCGTGAACTGCGGACGGTTACCCGACCAGTTCTGACAGTGACAGGAAGGGGGCCTGGCTCTGGGGGAGTCATCGAGCCGGCCTTTGCTTGGTCTGTAATGTTTGAACATTTTATATTGAGAATGCGTTCACTTGGCATGTGTGCAACTAAAAAAATTAAAATGGCAATTCTTTACAAAAAAAAGGCAAGAAAAAAAGAAGAAAGAAAAAACAGAAGAATCAGATTCTGTAACACTGAAATAGGCTGCGACTCTACCGCTTAGGTGAACATTGGCAAATGATTTTTAACTTCTCTGTTCTTCATTTTACTTATGTGTAAAACGAGAATAATTATCACATCTATGTTATAAGGCTATTATGTACATTAAATGAATTAATTTTTTGAAGTGCTTTGGATAATACCAGATACTCCATATTTGCTTTATAATACAAAGAAAAGAAAGGTGATAGTCTAAAAATAAAAATATCAAAAGGATTTTGGAAGCAGATGACGGTTGAAGAAAAGCCGCAGAGAGGCAGCTTTAGGGCCGGGTGAGAGCCCAGCGTTAGGCTGAGGCAGGACTGTGTTGTGAGGGAGGGGAACTCCCGGGAGGAGCCACCCATCCCCGGGAGAAGCATGCTATGCTTCAGGCGCAGCATCTGTCACATGCCTCCCTGGTCCTCCAGGTACTGGCCAGGGATATCAACCTGAGATTGACCAGATCTCTGAGTTCTGTCTATCTGTCACACACATCTCCAGATATATATATATATATATATATATATATATATATATATATTTTTTAATATGCTTTTATTGATTTGTCTAGAGAGTGAGAAAGGGAGAGGGAGAGAGGAAAATGTTGATGCCTCCCACACACTCCAAATGGGGGCCAAACTAGCAACCTGGGCACGTGCCCTCACTGGGAATCAAACCACTGAGCCACGCCAGCCAGGACTCCCCAGATATTCTATGGCTCTCTCCCTTATTCTGTTCAGGCCCTGCTCATGGTACCTCAGAGACACTTCCTTGGTCACTCTAATAATCCATCACTCTATCCTTTTACCCTGTATATATTTTCATAGGAACTAAAAGTACCCGGTATTATGTATTTGCTGCTTACGTTCTATATCCCTAGCATTTAAGTCTAGTTAATCTCATTATGATGTGAGTTCTAAGGTTAGGGGACAGGAGAGTGTGCTACACTTATTTTCTTACTGGGGGGAAGGATTATAATATCAATTTTTAAAAAGTGACTAAACGCCGAAACCGGTTTGGCTCAGTGGTCTGCGGACTGAAAGGTCCCAGGTTCGATTCCGGTCAGGGGCATGTACATTGGTTGCGGGCACATCCCCGGTAGGGGGTGTGCAGGAGGTGGCTGGTTGATGTTTCTCTCTCATCGACGTTTCTAGCTCTCTATCTCTCTCCCTCCCTCTCTGTAAAAAAAAAACAACAAAAAAACACACAATAAAATATATATATATATATTTTTTAAAAAGTGACTAAAAAGAAACATAGGAAAAGTGGGACAAATGGAGGGAGGGAGTGGCTTGCCCAGAGTCCCATAGCTGTGGATGGGGAGCCAGGTGCTCACCCAGGAGCTCTGATGGAACCATGTGGACGAGTGAAACGTTCTCATGGGTGACAGGTCTGCTGGAACCTCACTGGCCGAGCTCCTCAAGGACACGCTGCTGCTGGTCATTGCCCTTTCCTCTGACTTTGCTCATCTCCTTTGTTCCAGGCTGTGAGTGGACAGAGGGAGGTGCTGCCCCAGTCTTCACACCCGGAGCTGTGAGCCACCTGGTCACGTGGCAGGATGGCCGATGCAGCAGCGAGTTCTTGGCTTCTCTGCCCCGGCCAGAGTCCCATCTCAGTGTGGCCACGGGATTCGGCTGTGCAACCATCTTCTGGCTTTTGAAAAATAGGTACAGACACCTACCTGTTCTCTGAATCGGGCGCTGTATTTCCAGCGCTGTCTGGTCAGCATCACTCCATCCCTCAGTGAGTGTGACCCAGACTTGACCTAGAGCTGCTTCACTTCTCAGAGGGCTCTCTGTTGGTTTTCCTGTTCTAACCAGCAGGGAGAGGGGCGGCTAGAGAGGACAAGGGACTTGCCAAGGGTCATGTGGTGAGTTCGTGGTGAGGTCAGGGCTGCAGAGAATGGCCGGCCGATGTCCCCTCCCCTAAAGGCAGCTTTGCTTGAGGGCCACACCTCAGGAGGTCCAAACACGTGGGGTTTCGGCTGCCACTCAGCCCTGCCTTGTCTGATCCACACTGCCCACCGCTAGGTGCAGCCCAGGCTTTTAAGTCACCGTTAGACCATGTTGAATTATTTCTGGTATGAAAAACAGCCCCGAGTTCCTGAAGTGCTACGACGCAGCTGGCACCATCCATGACTATGTGGTTGCCATGCTGTGTGGCTTGCCAAGACCCCTGATGTCTGACCAGAATGCTGCCAGCTGGGGATATTTCAGCACCCAGAGCCAAAGCTGGAACTCGGAGATGTGAGTATAGCCTTGCGGGCTGGCTCCAGCCGAAGGGCAGGATCCCTGGAGCGGAGATTCACTGGGCTTTCCCATTGGGAACCGTGGGCATTCCCGTCGCTGGGCGTGGGTGGGCCTGGTGGTAGGTGAAGCTCTTGGGGAGGGCTGCCCTGATCCCAAAGGTGCCCGATACCTCGGGAGGGGTTCCCGGTTCTTTGTGACCCGGCTCAACCTACAGATTTCAAAGAACAACCCTCACGCTAAAATATATTTAAAAGAAAGGTTAAGAAGTGGAAGCAGTAGGTGCGAGAGATGCCTTTTAAGTTCTGTTTAAACAATCATTTGCCTTTTCAGGTCCAGAAGTCCAGTGCCCTATAAGTCCACTTCCTTCAGGGTCCCAATTCTGAGCTCTGTAATAAAACAAAAAGCACCCGGTAGTTCAGGTAAAGGACTTTCTAGCATGCTTTATAACACTCACAGCCCCGTCACTAACCCCGAGTGATGAGTGCATTTGGTGTTCAGGAGGTGCCTGATGGGTTTGACTCTGGTGTGGCCCGTGCTTACTGACCGTAACTTTGCACTGAAACTCCCTTTGCAGGGTGTTTGTGTTCCCCTCAGACACAGGGGCCAGATATGCCGCCTGCTCTTATCTAAACCTTCCTATCGCCCTCAACTGGGGATCCAGCCTGAAACCCAGGCATGTGACCTCCTGGTTCATAGGTCGACACTCAACCACTGAGCCACACCAGCCGGGCCAGTGTTCACTCTTTTAAAAATAATAATAATAATAAAAAAAAATCCCAGTCTATTTCTTGTAGTTTTCTTTTGTTGTTGTTGTTGTTTTTTTTTTTAAATATATATTTTATTGATTTTGTACAGAGAGGAAGGGAGAGGGATAGAGAGCTAGAAACATCAATGAGAGAGAGTCATCGATCAGCTGCCTCTTGCACACCCCCTACCGGGGATATGCCCGCAACCAAGGTACATGCCCTTGACCGGAATCGAACCCGGGACCCTTCAGTCCCCAAGCCGACGCTCTATCCATTGAACCAAACAGGTCCTGGCTATTTCTCGTAGTTTTCAAAAAGTCAGAGAGACCCTGAGAAAACACTGGCTTCTTCCCTCCCTTCTCCGAGGTGTACCCTGCAGTGTTTTCCTTTGTTGTGTTTTCTGGAAACAACAAAGAGCAGAAAGCCAGGCACTGTAAATGCGCTGTCCCTTCTCCTTTGCAGACTGAGGGCCTCCGGCTTTCCCGTCCACCTGCTCCCCGACATCGCCGAGCCCGCCAGCGTGGCAGGCAGAACTGCCCATGCGTGGTTTGAAATCCCGAAGGGGACACCGGTGGGCGTGGCCCTGGGTGATTTGCAGGCCTCTGTCTATTCCTGTATGGCCCAGAGGACAGACGCAGGTAAGACTTGTCCTCTCCTCAGACTTCTGCTCTGTGTGAGGGTCCAGGAAGGCACGCCTACCTGGAAGCCTCAGCATGCTTTTCACCGATATTCCTGTAAACGTGAAAAACACCCTCCCTCTGCAGGCGAAGCCCCCGCTCAGGGAGCTTACTCCGCAGCAACCCAGCTCTGCCCCTGACCCCAGTCTGGGCCTTTCCTCCTGAGGGCCAGGGCAGGGGATGATGGCTCTCTAGTTGGCTGGTTTCTGTGTAACTCCATGACCAAGGAAATAGATGAGGAGACGAGGGTTTTTGTCTTTGTGTGCTTGTCAGTGAGAGTTTTGCCCCATCAGGTTAAAAGTCTCGAGTCCTCCCTGTGTACGAGAGCCACAGGGAGGCGGCGGCAGCAGTGTAGGGCCAGGGTTGGCAAACCTTTCCTGCAAAGGGCCCGATTGCAAATACGTCAGGCTCCGTGGGCCATGCGGTGTCTGCTGTTGGGGGCATGAAAGCAACCACAGCCACTCGTAAAGAAATGGGCGTAGCTGCGTTCCAGTAAAGCTCGTTATAGACACTGCGAAGTGGATTTCATATAATTTTCACGCATCACGAAAGCTGCCGTGCTTTTTGTGACTCGGTCTCCAAAGTCACACACTGTCACGTCTGCTTTATTCTCTCACTAGAAGCAAGTCACTGAGTCCAGCCCACACTCAGGGTAGGGCAATTAGGCTTCACCTCCTGAAGGAAAGAAATAGTATTTAAGAATTTTGGACCTTTAATATTTTTTTTTTTTATTGATTTCAGAGAGGAAGGGAAAGGGAGAAAGAGATAGAAACATCAACGATGAGAAAGAATCATTGATCAGCTGCATTCTGCACGCCCCCTACTGGGGATCGAGCGTACAACCGGGGCATATGTCCTGAAGGGGGAATAAAACCGTGACCTCCTGGTTCATAGTTCCACGCTCAACCACTGAGCGTTGCTGACTGGACTGGACGTGTTTTCAAAACCAGCACACTCTCCCCCTGCCCGGTTGTGACTGTGACCTCCAAGTTAGCCCGACAGACCTAACCTTTGCTTTTCTTGGGCCCCAGTTCTCAACATCAGCACTTCGGTTCAGTTGGCAGCCTCCATGCCGTCAGGGTTCCAGCCAGCACAGACTCCAGACCCTGCAGCTCCGGTCGCCTACTTCCCCTACTTCGACAGGACCTACCTGGCGGTGGCAGCCTCCCTCAACGGGGGCAATGTGCTGGCCACGTTCGTCCAGATGCTGGTCCGGTGGACGGCGGATCTCGGTAAGATGTGGCCCACGCAGCGCTGCCTCTCTGCTTGTCCTCTCATCACGGCAGTGAACGTGCTGCAGAAGCTTCTAGATTCACGTCTCAGACCCAGAACCTCTCTTCCTTCCTTAGGAATCTGAGCCTCTTGTTTTCCTCTCATCTCCTGAGCTGCCACCCCCTACTCTCTCCTGACCTTGACTGCGGAGTGTCAGATAGTCTCCCCGTTCTCCCCTGCCCTGCTGCCTTACTTCTTTGTCAGTGAGCCCCCCTTGCATTTGGGGTTTTCCTTCTGATGACTACAGACAGCTGAAGATAAAAGGATCAAAGACGAAGGAGTGACAAATCTGGTATTTTATAATATTATAAAATCATCATAGCACTTATTCCTGGCCAGTAGGGTCCCGAGTCCCTGTCTCAGGGGGGGTCCCTGGAGACTCTGGGGTCCTCCTGCTCTCGTCTCCAGTTTTCAGGGTAGAGTTGGTTTGGCTTTTCCTCTGCTCTGCACTCACAGGGAAACGTGAAACCTTCCCAGCCACTTGTGGTAGAAATGAAATTTCTGGCCTAGGGAGAGCATGCTGATCAGATTTACTGGTTACCAGTAGGAGCTCAAAATCGGGCCATTCCAAGAACCAGGTACCCAACACAGTCATTGGGGGGGATGCCAGGCAGCAGGGGGCAGGGAGGCTCTTAGCGTCAGCCACCAGAGAGTGCCGCTGACTCACGTGGCCGTTGGAGGTCAGGGTTATGGGGAGCTCTGGCCCCTGGGCTGGGGTGTCCTCAGGATGGCTTCATTTAAATGACAGTTCTTGGATTTTGTTTTACCTGCATCAGGGGAGGGTTTCAAGATGCGGAACCAGTTATGAGAACCTTCCGGCAATAAGGCACTGGTTTAACTGGATTGGGCCTCTCAGCTGTTTACTGAGCTGGCCAGTGTTGCTCTTTCTACAGAAGTGACACGTTTTCTTGCCCCTGAATGACTTGGGGATATTCACTTTCCCTGTAAGGTCCTTCAAAAAAGCCTCTTCTGCCGAGACCGGTTTGGCTCAATGGATAGAGCGTCGGCTTGGGGACTGAAGGGACCCGGGTTCGATTCCGGTCAAGGGCATGTATCTTAGTTGCGGGCATATCCCCAGTAGGGGGTGTGCAAGAGGCAGCTGATCGATGACTCTCTCTCATCGATGTTTCTAACTCTCTATCTCTCTCACTTCCTCTCTGTACAAAATCAATAAAATATATTTTAAAAAAAAAAGTCTCTTCTGATTTCCTTGGTTCTCATTTTGAGGAAACAAAGAGTGTTTCGAAGGTTCCTGGATTCCATCTAACTTGACCGTTTATGAAAATTTTACAATTATGTCATTTTATTGAAAAACATATAAATGTAAATAAAAGACATATTTATTAACCAGAAATGGAAATATTACAGCATAAAGTACAAAAGGAAAACTCTTGCTGGATTTAGAATTTTGCTGAATTTGCATTTTGTTCCAGAGGTTAGCATATAGGCAGTTCTACACTCGTGTGGTCATTTAGAGCAGGCCCCTGGGGCTGGCGGCCTGGGCTTGAATCTCAGCTCTGCCTCGTCCTGTGTGCCTTTGGGAAGGTTACTTCACTCCTCTGCGCTTTACTTCCCTTACCTGAGAATGGGGGTCATCCTAGTACCTACCTCAAAGGACTGTGAGGGTTCCGTGAGTCAATACTGGGAAGCACATAGAACAGCGCCTGGCCCGTGGTGACAGTGAGTGTGATAGGACGCTTGTTAAATAAGGTTGGGTGGTGAGTTCAACCCAGGGCGTGACCTCGGCTCCTTGCTCTGTCTCCAAGTCACTGTGGCCTTGGGACATCCCTTCCCTTCTCTATTTTCCCAGCTCCAATGTTCTATGATTCTAGGCCCGTGGTGTTGACATTTGGCAACTCACAGCAGTTAATCTCACCCGTAGATTCAAATAAGGCAGTGAGCCAAGGCACACAGAGACAGAGGCTAGAAGCCAGATCTCCCAGGCCTCCAGCTGTGAGTACCTTCCTGCAGGTGCTCCTCAAGGCCTGCGTGGGGCCTAGGTGTTTCCCATTGAGGAAGAACACGTCCTTAGCTGGTGTAGCTCGGTTGGTTGGAGTATCGTCCCATAAACTGAAAGGTCGAGGGTTCAATTCCTGGTGAGGGCACATACCCAGGTTGCGGGTTTAGGGTGTGTATAGGGGACAACCGGTCGATGTTTCTTGGTGTTTTTCTTCCTCCCCCACTCCTCTCTCTCCCTTCCTTTTTCTCTAGAATCAATAAACGTATCTTCAGGTGAGGCTTAAAAAAAAGTTTTGAGAATGTGCTATTGCAACAAAGATAGCAATAAAAACATTTTTGAGTTCTTACTAAAGAAATACAAACACATCATTATTATTTTTAAACTGTAGATCTTATTTGTGTTTCAGTGATTTTACTACGAGTGCCATTTTTCTGTTCCAGGACTCAGTCCAGGATACACATTGCATTTAGTCATCACATCTCCTTAGTCTCTCTGTCTTCTATTTGATTGATCTGTTTTATTTATTTATTTTTTATCTCCTTTCCCTTTTTTCCCATTAGTTGATGGCTTTACATTTATAGCTGTGCTTTTAGAAGTTTCCAGCACACTCTGTTTGCTAGGACATGGAGAGACTCACTCTTATGTGTTGCTGTGCAGTGTAAGTTGGTGCAGCTTCTAAGGAGGGAGGGAGTGTTATGTGCATATCTTTTGACCTAGAAGTTCCCTCCAAAGACTCAGCCCTACAGATGTACATGCTTGTACACCTGTACTAGGTTACCACCAAGCACATGAGCTTCCAGACATTTTAGTAGAATTTCTAGAGGAAAGACACATATTTATTCAGCAGAGCTTAACCAGAGTCCTGCTGATCAAATTTTGACTGAAAATTCAGGGTATTTTGAATACGGCAAGAGTTTTATTTTTGTAATTTATGCTGTAATATTTCTATTTCTGGTTAATAAATGCGTCTTTTATCTAAATACATGTGATCGTATTTGTATGTTTTTATTTTATTTTATTGCATTTTTTACAGAGTGGAAGAGAGAGGGATAGAAAGTTAGAAACATCAATGAGAGAGAAACACTGGATCAGCTGCCTCCTGCACACCCCCTACTGGGGATGTGCCCACAACCAAGGTACATGCTTTTGACTGGAATCAAACCTGGAACCCTTCAGTCCGCAGGCCGATGCTCTATCCACTGAGCCAAACCGATTAGGGCTGCATTTATATGTTTTTCAATAAAATGACTTAATTGTAAAATTTTCATAAAAGGTTAAGTTATGTGGAATACACAAACTTTCAAAACACTCTTTGGTTCCTCAAAATAAGAACCATGAAAATGCAAAAAGACTTTTTTAAAAAGTTCTCTCTAGTTGCTGAACATGTACAATATAATTTTTTGTTTTTTTTTAATGTATATACTTATTTTTTATTTTAGAGAGGAAGGAAAAGGGAGAGATAGAAACATCAATGATGAGAGAGAATCATTGATTGGCTGCCTCTTTGGCATCCTCTACTGGAGATCGAGCCTGCAATTCAAACATGTGTCCTTGACCGGAATCGAACCCGTCAGTTTGCAGGCTGACGCTCTATCCACTGAGCTAAACCAGCTAGGGCTATAGTAAAGTTTGTACAGGTTAAATGTGCTGATGATTTTACTCTAGGTTTACTTCCCTTATTGTAATTTTAATAAGATCCCTACATGATTCCTATGCATCGTTAAATGTGAAAAGCACTGGTCTAGACTGGGGTTCTCCACTTCCGCAGCGGACGGCTAGACCATGCTCAGCCCTCTGATCCTGGGATTCTATGACTCTGCTGGTAAGTCCGGTGGAGTCATGATGGTACTTACTGATCAGTACGTGCCTGATGGCCCTCTGCGACCAAGGGTCTCATAGCTGGTTAGGGTGCATAGCAACCTTTACATGACCTCTTCCTGAAGTCTGGGCTGGGGTCTGCAGTGAGAGAGCTTGCTGAGATCTGGGACCGAGCCTGGCTAGTCAGGTTATGTGGTTCCCTGAGCAGAAAGCTGCCAGCCACATTGAGAGGAAGCAATCAGTAGACCTTTCCTTGCTTGGGGAATGCTGTACTGTCTCATCCTGCAGTGGGGGGTGCATAAGCTCACACGGTCTTCTCTGTTCCTGGCAGGCGTGGAGGTCGAAGAATCCACTGTGTATTCACGCATGATCCAGGCAGCTGCAGAGCAGAGAGACACCTGCCTAACCATCACGCCAACGGTGTTGGGCGAGAGGCATCTGCCAGACCAGCTGGCCTCAGTGACCAGGATCTCCCCCTCGGCCCTCTCGCTGGGACACGTGACGCGGGCGCTGTGCCGAGGCATCGTTCAGAACCTGCACTCGATGCTTCCCTCCCAGCAGCTCCGGGAGTGGGGCGTGGAGCGGGTGGTCAGCAGTGGGAGTGCGCTGTCCAGGAACGAGGTGCTGAAGCAGGAGGTGCAGCGGGCTTTCCCTCTCCCCGTGTCCTTTGGGCAGGATGTGGACGCAGCTGTGGGGGCAGCACTGGCCATGCTCCAGAGAAACCTCCACCGGGGGGAGTCTTAGTCCGCACCCTCTTTGGCCAAAGCCCTGTTGCCGATTTTATCTAATGAACATCCCTGACGTGATCTTGGAGCCATCCTTTTCCCGGACAGCAATGTGGGCGGCTTTCAAACAGTGTCTGTTCTCAGGCCACCGTGCTGACCACAGACTTTCTCCAGGGCACACGCTACTGATGCAGCCACCAGGTCCCCAGTCAGTGCCTCTGAGAGGCTCACCTGGGAGCCGGCTGCCAATGTCAATGTGGAAAAAAGGAAAAGAGGAATGGTCAGCCCGCTCACCTGTGATTCACCTGTAGACAAAGAGAAAATAAATGTGAGCTTCAGACACCAAAAATGCCTGGTGGCTGTGGCTCTGAGTCAGAGAGACGACCCGCCCTCCACCCCACCTCCAGCTTTTGGATTGGTTATTTCCAGGGACAGGAAGCTCTGACTCGGGTCCCATATACTATCAGAAGAGTCCTTCCCCCTGGACTGGACCACATGACCCCTTTCCAGGGTCAGTCTCCCCTGTCCGCAGCTGGCTATGTGGGGCAGGCGGGCTGAGGTGAAGATGAGGGGTCTGTGCCTGCCTTCTTGCCATGTACTCCCTCCCCCCTTCCCCCAGGAGAGGATGCTGTGCTGGAGCAGCCCCAGATCCTCACAACACAGCTAGTCTGAGGGCAGGGGACAGGGAAGGAGAGTTGGACAGCATGACCAGCAGGAGGTGGATGCTGTGTGGTCCCACCACTCACATGGTTCCCCCGAGTCTGCCCAGGCACTGCAGGGCCCTTTCTGGGAGTGGATCTGTGCAGCAGTGTGTTTTTGCCTCTGGGACGCTTATGGAGCGGGGCTCCCTGAAACAGGGACAAAGCCGGGGGGCCATAGATGCCAGCGGCCACTGTGATCCAGCAGCAAACGTGCTGCTAGGGAGACTGCAGCAGGCGAAGGCACTGAGCTGGGAGGAGAGCATTCCAAAGATGGGCCCCAGCCCAGGTTAAATGTCGGAAGAGGACAGGACAGAGAACAACCAATCCCAATGCACAGTTGCTTGGGGAATGATCCTGCCAATCCCAATCCCAATCCCAATGATCCTGCCAATCCCAATCCCAAGCCCAAACCCAGGCAGCCCAGGAGCTCCCCTAGGAGCTTGGGAGCTCCTAGGCAGACTCTGAGGCACCTAGGCATGCTCCCACCAGAGAGATGACCCATTTAGTCAGAGAGGACCCCTTATCCCGGAGGCCTCAGCTCTTCTTTCTGTTGGGGCGTGAGCCTAGCTGGCCCACCACATGTTCCTGGTTCGCAGAAACATCCCACTGGAGTCAGCATGCTGGCAGGGACCCCAGAGCATCTTAAACCTTCCCGTGGTCGGCGGTGGTGACCACGGAGTGGCTTCCAGGAGAAGGCCGCCATCGCTGTGTCTGCTTCCAGACTCCCCAGGGCCATGCCAGCCTTGGGCAGACGCCGAGCCACCCAGGCAACTGTGCATTGGGGAAGCAGTCATGTCGGTCTCTTTGTAAAGGTTGCTTTGTGAATGATGTGTTGCCTGACGCTCTTAGGTGATGCTGCCTGGCTGCGCTGATTGAACTCAAGATACTAAAACTCATTCTTCTCGAGCCTTGTTGCTTGAATAAAAACACCTTTGCTTTGGGGAAACAGATCACTCAGGAAAGCTGTATAATTTTTCTCTCAGCCAGAGGGAGGTCAGGTGCCCTCATCTTGGATCCCCTGGGGGAGAAGGCGCCCCCAGGAGAGGCTGAAGGACAGCTGGCCTCTGACTTGCAGTGCCAGGGGGATGTGGATGGAGCCTGTAAATAGAAGATTGGGAGCGGAGGGTGTCCTGCAAGCCCAGGCAGCCCAGCCCAGCGTCCAGGTTGGCCGCTTCCCCACTCCATCCTGAGGGCTGAGCCTCCCGGGGCCCAGGCTTGTCCGCAAACAGTCCTGTCGCTGTTCCTATTGCACGCGGCCTGGAGCCTCTGCAGGGTGCGAGTACCGCTCGCTCCCCTGCCCTCTGCCACACACACCCTATCCCCACATCATGTTCATGTGGCTTTCATGTTTCCGTTTTCTTCTCAAGTGGGCTGAAAAGCTCATGATGGCAGGTTAGGTGTTCTCTGCCCTGTCCTCTTCCGACATTTAACCTGGGCTGGGGCCCATCTTTGGAATGGTCTCCTCCCAGCTCAGTGCCATCGCCTTCCTCACCCGCCCTGGTCTCCTTAAAGTCAGAGACCATCTATTCACCCCACTCACTGCTGTGTGCTCGCCACGTGCATAGTGGGCCCGCAGGGAAGGGGGCAGGTGAGACTGATTTTTCGTAGCCATGGTTACAGACAGGTTACGGACAGGCTAATCGGAAAGTGAGCTATTCGTGCTATAGACATGCTCACTGGGTGACTCATAAAACATTAAGCAAATTTCTTAAAATTAAAAAACAATTAGCCCCAACCTCAAGCTAATGGCCGGATAAGCTCTGCAGCCAGCAGATGCGGTTCTCATGCTGAAATAATGAGGATGAGAGCAACCGGCATGTCTGTCTGGAGCTCTGCCGGCTCAAAGTCCGTTCACACCCAGTGTCGGGGCTAATCCCCAGCAAAGCCCCGCAAAGCAGGCCGGGCAGGCGCTCCCCGGTGGTGTGGATTAAGAAGCAGGCCCAGAGCCGCCGCCCAGGTTCATGCAGCCAGCGTCTGGCACAGCCCGGCCTTTTCTCCCGGCTTCCATTGCCTGCTCACAACCTTGGCCCTCTCATCAGATTCTCAGTCTTGCTCCAGTCCCTGCCCTGGGTCCCAGCTCAGCAGAGCAGGCTTGGCTGTCAGGTGCAGAGTCAGGTGCTGAGCGGATGCCTGACCTCCAGCACAGCCGCGAGCCCCTACCCACTTTCAGGGCGTGCTGACCCCTCTGCAGAGCCCTGCCCATCACGGGAGCTGGTCTTTCAGACTCAGTGGCACCTGGTGACACTCATGCGCAGGCCGAATGCAGAAAGGAAAGTAAGTTGCTGTCAGGGTTGTAGTTTGTCATCTGGATCTGGGACCCCGGAAGCCATTCCAAATCTGGAAGGCAAGACGCAGAAATCAGAAGTTAAAACAAGATTTAGAAAACTCAAGACCAGACTAGAGTTGTCACTGACCTTGGGTGGGTGACAGGGACCTGCAGCGGTGCCTTAATTCCTCTCCCTGGGGCTGGGGCTGGCAGCGCCCAGGTCCTGCCCTCCTGGAGGTGCCAGGCTGACGGTTTCCGGCTGTGGTAATCAGGCTTTTTGTTGCTAGCCGTGCCAGAAAGTCTGGCTTCAGATCTGTGAGGAGCCCAGGTAGATGAGGAAAATGAATTAGGCCCCTATTGCCAGGTTGAGAGCTCAGTGCAAGTCAACGTGCCCCCTGGTGGTAAGCGAAGTGGGAGAACTGGCCCTTCATGATATTAGCAATTCTAACAGAGGCCACATAAGACTTGGCCCTCCCTGCCCTGGCCCGTGTGGCTCAGGCTCAGTTCGTTGGAGTGTTGTCCCGTGCACTGGGAGGTCATGAGTTCGACTCTGGTCAGGACACATACCTGGGTTTTGAGTTTGATGCCCGACTTGGGTGCGAACGGGAGGAAACCTGTCTCTCTCTCTCTCTCTGTCTCCTTTTTCTCTCCCTTCCTTCCTGTCTCTCTCAAGTCAATAATAAAAAAAAAAGTTATAAATACATTAAAAAAAAGACTTGGCCCTCCTACCCGCTCTGCTTCTTGTCCCCATCACACACGAGCTCAGCGAAGCACCCCCTACTGGAAGTCATTATTAAAACATGATGTGTTTACAAGGGATTTTAATGGGCACATCATTACATAAACTCAAGAACACCCTGTTCAAATCAGCATCCAGAAAACCACCCTGGCGGCGGCGGGGCCCAGCCCTGTGGTCTTGTCCCTGCCACCATCTCATGAGTTTTAGCGGAGCCGCCACTGGGTGCCAGTGCCGCTCAGAGAGAGCGGGTCACCCCCGTGCTCCTCGGCCAGGCACGGGGCGAGGCTTCGAGAAGGGAAATGGAGGGCTCGGAGCCCCGCCTCACCCTGGAGCCCTTCAAATCTGTGAAGCAAGATAGGAACAGCAGAGAGATAAGAGCTCCATGCAAGCTTTAGGAAGCTCCAGATGAGAGTGGTAGCTCACCGCTGTCCTTGGGCAGGTCACATAGCGTCATTTCCTCATCTTACAATGGGGGCAAAATCACACTCATGCTCATGAAATCCTGCGAGGGCCGATGAAATGGCACAGCTGAAGTGCTACCCCAGAACCCGCACACTGCATGGGCCCAGGGAGTGCTCGCTGCCATTATTGTCATTGGGATCAGGCACCAGTGGCCACTGGAAGGCACAGTTGAGGGTTCTGCAGGAATGGGGAGGTGAGCATCGTAGGCCAGGTCCTTGGGGGTGGCAGGAGGCTATCTGAAGGAGGTGAGATTTGAATGACTGCATCACAGCTTCCATCGGTCTCACCTGTCACCTGGCCTTAGAGACGGGCTGTGACCCTGCTCTGTTGAGCTGTTTCCCCAGGACACCCTGCCCGTGGGGTGGCGGGTTTGGGAGGCCCGAGCAGCGCCCTCCTTTCCTGGGAGCTGAGGTCACAGCTCTGGCTGGTCTGGGTGGTGTGTGGCTAAGTGCAATGCAGCCCTGGCCTGGTGGGAGGAGGGGCAACGGCTAAGTGGTTTCTGAAAAAGGGCAAAAATGATGGGAAAGGCTTTGGGATCCTCTGGGAATCAGAGCTGCGGCAACAGCAGCTGCTGCCATTGCTGGAAGCGTTTTCCTTGAGTGCCAGAGCGCGCCCTCAGCCCATTCGTGCCGGAGCAAAGCAGCGCAGCCCAGGAAGGGGCCCGGGACCCTCACCCTCGGAGGCGGGGAGGCAGCTCTCCCCACACCAGCCCAACTCTCCCTTCCAGCAGCAGCGGCCTGCAGCTCCCCGCACCCGCCCCGCGGTGAGGGGGGCGTGCCTGAGTCCAGCTGGTGAGTTCCTTTTTGTTGTTTGATGGCCATTGCAGCCGTTAGCTGTAGAATGGCATAGCGAGCCGTCCAAAGCTGGGCCCGCCGTTTGCCAGCTGCGTGACGATGGGCAGTTCAGCTAGCCTCTGGACGCCTCAGTGATCGCATCTGAAAACTGGGGAGAATAACTGTCCGCCTCAAAGGCCGCCGGGAGGCGTAAGGGAAGCTGTAGCTGCACTCAGCCTGGCTAATCGCAGGCACTTGGTAAGTGATGGTCGCTGTTATCCACGGGGCGGGCGGTGTTTGCAGCAGAGTCATCTGGGCGAAGAGCCTGCAGGACCAGCGGTTTGTGGCTGGAGGTTTCAGGTGTTGCCCTCTCTGGAGGGAAGGAGGGCAGGGGCCCTGGGTTCTTGTCCCGGCTCCATTCTCTCTTTCGGTATCCAGCAGAGTCCCCCTGGCTCCTCATCCACGGGTTGGGAAGCTCCAAGCTTTCCATCTCTCCTTAGGAGGCTGAGGGGACAAGAATGACCAGGGCCTGCAGGGAGCTGGGGCAGAGAGATGCTTGGGCAAACGGGGCAGTGGGAGAGCCACGCCCTAGGATGTCTCACTTGGATTGGGGAGAGAAGAGCGGAGGCTTCTCCCAGGGGCTGGGCAGTGTCCTTCCAGGGCTTTGCCGGGCAGGGCACTTACGTTGGGACTGGCCGTTAATTCAAATGGTGAGTTTGTGAATCTGCTAAATGAGAACAACCATCTCCTTCAGACACCCCCAATCGCTGTTGGAATGAATGCCCCCATCACTGTAGAAGGTTTAACAGTGACAGGGGGTTGCCCATGGGGCTCACCTGCTCGGCACATCTCAGGCCTGGCAGTGACAGGCTGTCCTGTCCGTGTCCACCCTCCCTGCCCAGAGCAAACTGCCCCTCAGGCCCTACCCTGCTCTCTACTCTGGGAGAAGCTTGGTTTTTGCAGAGAATCAGGTGCAGGGCGTGCAGAACAGATCCGGGGCCGTTGACGGACTGCATGAGGGACTGTGTGGGCTGCTTCCTAGTCACTGGGTCGGGTTAGATTTGGGTTGGTCAGAGAAAGCAGGAAGCTGCTAAGAAGGAGCATTGCCAGAATGTTGGTAGGTGCTCTCTTGTTGGCCTGTCAAGAGCTGCTAGGCAGGCAGCAGGCTTATTCCTGGTTTTGTGACCAGCCTTACTCCAGGGGAGACATTCCTGGGATAGCCAGACCTGGCGTAGGGCCTGGGTGTTATTTATACTTCGTTTGGGTTTTGAGCTTCCTGGGACACTTGTTTGAGTGACAGGGTGGTCAGGTTTGGGGCTTCTGGGTGGAAGAGCATTGTCCCCTCTGCCTGGCCCCGGAGCTGGGGGTCTGATTGGCCCCCAGACTCTGGTGTGAGGCCGGGGGCTGAGTTTCCTAGCTGAGAAGGAACCCCAAGTCTCCCCGAGAGCTGGAGATGTTCTGGAGCCAGGCTGCTGGGAGCCAACGCAGGCTCTGTTTCTGACTGTGTGACCTCCAACGAGTGATGTCATCATTCCGCGCCTCAGTGTCCTCCTCCTAGAGCTGTGAGACTGGAGTGAGGGAAGGCCTGTGATGGTTAGAACAGTGCTCACCTTTGCACAGCGCGTGCTCAAGCACACCGGTTATTTTCATTCTTTCAGTCACCTGTGCTTGTTATTTTATTAATTAAAAAAAAAAATCTTTGTTGTTGTTGCCCTGGACATTGTCTCAGTGGTTAGAGAATTGGCCCACACACCAAAGGGTTTCGGGTTTGATAGTTGATGTGTCTCTCTCACATGGATGTTCCTCTCAATCTCTTTCTTGCCCTCCCTCCCCCTTCCTCTAAAAAAGAAAAAATATCAATGGGAAAAATATCCTCAGATGAAGGGTAACAACAACAACAACAAAAAGATTTTTGTATTGATTTTTAGAGAGAGAGAAAAGGAGAGAGAGAAGGAGAGAAATATCCACGTGAGAGCAAAACATGATCCAGCTCAAACAACTGAGCCACACTAGCCAGAGCCTCCTGTGCCTATTACATGGTGACAAGCTCCCCATACTATGAACAGTCCTTGGCAGGAAGTTATCTCCTGGAAGCACAGACTAGTGACCAGGGTCAGCTTTCTGGAGCTTTTCATGGCTTCCTGCCATCCACACAACAATACCCACATCCTGTGGCTGGGCAGTCAAGGCCAACAGCCACCTGGTTCTGACCTCGCTGCTTATGCCCCAGTCCCACTGGCTTTCTTTTCCTTGGCTCCAGGGGTCCCCTCTCTCTCTCGCCGAGTCCCAGCCCAACCCTACTCCCCTCCAGGCCCAGCTCATCGGCCACCTCCTCCAGGTAGTCTTCTTCAGCACCCCGGCCCCTCCAGCACACCCGAGCCACCCCTGGTTTCTGTCTCAGAGGGGGTCTGAGTCCTCTGGGTTTCCCCAGCGCAGGGCCAGACACTTAGTAGGTGGGTGTTGAATGATGGCTGAATGAGTGTGTGCGTGGCTGGAAGTGGGGCTTCCTGTGGCCAGGAGCACTTCCTGCTGCAAGGTTTCCACCTGATGGATGAATCAGAGAAAGACTCTGGTCCTCCGGAAAGTGGAATAACAGGCAGGAGGGGAAATGGGCCGGCAGCCAGCTGTCTGTCTGTTCACGGGTACAGAGCTGTGAGGCTGCCTCACCCCTCCCCAGGCATCGGGGCATTAGATCACAGCTGATTTATTGCATGACTCCACCATGTGCTCTGGGTTCTCACTGCCTGAACTCTCACTGGAAATAGCAAGTCTCGACAGCAAGAGCTGGAGGTGGGGTTTGAATCAGGATATGTGCGGTTTCAAGGCTTGTAGTCATACTCATTCCCTTCTTCAACATACTGCAAGTAAAACTAAAATAAAGTAATGGCATGTCTCAAGACCTAGAACCTAGGAAGTGACCGTGCAAAGAAGGCCTTCAGGGATTGATGGCCAATAAGCTGGGCCACTCTGGAGGGGAAGGGAGCATGACTGGTGCAGGGATTAAGGGGTGTGGAGGAGACTGGATCCTGAGGGAGGTGGCATCTCAAGAAAAGGAGGAGAAAGCACCCCAAGGGGAGGCACAGCAGGAGCAAAGGCCATTGAGACGTGGCAGCCCTGGTCCCAGGGTGTGGAGATGCCCCGCCAGATGGAGGGAAGAGCAGGAGGTGAGGTTAGGAAGGGGGTGAAAAACAGTATCTACACACATTTACGGCCGCACGCGCAGGCCCTCACTGCCAGCTTAGCTCCAGGTGCTCAGGCCTGAAGGCCTACCAGACCCTCAAGGTAGAAAAGTTCAGGGCCAGGATGCTTGGCCTATTATAATTTCACAAAAATGACCCAAAGGGCAACAAACCCCACAATAAAGACAAAACACACACACACACACACACACACACACACACACACACAAAACCCTCTACAGACTCAGAGGAAGACAAAGGCAGGGGAGGGCGTGGCTGAGATGGGATGCCTGGGGCAAGAGGGCATGTGCAGACTGGAATGTGAATGTGTGGACAGCCATCCTGTTTCCATGACAAGACTGCTCTGGCTCTTTGGGGGTTGAGCTGGCTCTCTGGCCTGAATGCACAGCTAGAGACAGCCACTCCCCTTGCTTCCCTTATCTGATCTTGGAGGGATGCAGAGCAGTGGTATCATTTGCATTCAGAATGCTCCATCCAGTCCCTCAGAGCCTGTGGACCCCAAGCTGTGGGCCCATCCATCCCAGAGGCTGATGCCCCTGGGCTATTACTGGGTCTCTGGGGTGGGAGGTACAGCACCCCTGAGAGCTTCCGTTCTGGGGGCCTGGGTCAGCAGCGTTGGACCTCTGGAATGTCCTGCTTCACCGGGGGACGGGGAGGGAAGGAGGGGAAGCTTTGCAAGGAGGGTAGTTAGGGGGTGGCGTCCTACAGTCCTTGAGCTGGGAACAAACCCGACCTTGGTGGTTGCCCGCAGGCTGCCTCGTGGACAAGGATGAAGAAATGGGGGAGCTCAGACTCAGGGGAGTCTGAGGACCTGCCACAGGAAGCCTCCCGCCCAATCCCCCCGGAGGGAGACCCCACCTCCAGGCCAGCTCCGGCCAAGCCCAGCATCTTCCCCACAGCCAAGAGCCGCAGCCGGCTCTTTGGGAAGGGTGACTCGGAGGAGGCCTCCCCTATGGACTGCTCTTACGAGGAAGGGCAGCCAGCCTCCTGCCCGGCCATCACGGTCAGTCCTGTTGTCGTCGTCCAGAAGACTGGGGATGGCCCCACCTGCGCCAGGTAAGCAGCCCCCGGAGCCCGGCTCCCTCCCCATCGGGAGCCCAGCCCTGGAGATGCCCGTGTGGTGCTCCAGCCAATGGGCTGAGCGTCATAGAGCTGGGGAGGCTGGGAGCCTTCACAGGTCGTCTGTTCCAGCATCTGTACTCCCAGGCCCTTCAGTGGTCACCAAGGGGTGTCGGTATCTATGCGGATCCTAGCTGCCGCCTGAACTTAGGTGTCCAGGCCTGGAATGCTTACTAGCCCCAAACACCTAGCTTTCCAGTCAAAAAGCTTAAGGACAGGATATGCTTTCAGACAGAGAGTACAAACCAGCTCCAGCGAGGAGCCCATTAGCCTTCCGGCCTCCTCCAAGGCCAACGTGAGGACGGTTTTTGAGTTAGTTGTCCCGGCGTCCAGCCCCTCTTCTAAGCCCCAGCTCTGGAGCAGGCGGAGAAGCGAGGGGCCTGCCTGCTGGAGGAAGCGGTGGCAGCAAAGACATTCTAGATTAAGCATAGCAAACTCGTGGCCCGTGGGCCACAGGCTGTGAGTTTGACATGCTTGTAGATGGTGCCTACAGGCAGGATGGGGACAGAACGGGGGGCTCCTGTACCCCCTGTTCCTGTTATATCCGCTTCCTGGACAGTCATCTCGACGGAGGGGTAGGCTTATATCACTTGTCTTCTCCTTTTGGAGTGCCTTGGGGATTTCGTCCTTCTCCCTGACAAGCTCCGAAGGCCTCGGGCCTCAGGCCCCAGGGTGCCCAGTGTAGGAGACCAGGTGTTTCTGGCCCACAGGCAGTCATCCCAGGACTCCGTCCCAGCTGGCGCCGAGAGGAAGCTCAAGCTCTACGACCGCAGGAAGATCTTCGAGGCCGTGGCCCAGAACAACTGCGAGGAGCTGGAGAGCCTGCTGCTCTTCCTGCAGAAGAGCAAGAAGCACCTGATGGACAGCGAGTTCAAAGGTGGCCCCGGAGGCGTGGGTTCTGGGCTCACCCCTGCCGTCACCTGCTCTGACCCTCGCTTCGTCTTGCAGACCCAGAGACGGGGAAGACGTGTCTGCTGAAGGCCATGCTCAACCTGCATGACGGGCAGAATAGCACCATCCCCCTGCTCCTGGAGATTGCCCGGCAGACGGACAGCCTGACGGAGCTGGTCAACGCCAGCTACACAGACAGCTACTACAAGGGTGAGGGGCAGGGGCGGGGGCGGCACAGCTCCCACCGGCACTCCTGGCATCTCCTGGCCCTGGGGTCCCTGCCCTCCAGCTGCTGGCTTGGTTCCTCCTGGTGCTCAGGGTCACCCTCCCATCCCCCCACCCCGCCCCCATGGGCCTGCAGCTCCTGACCTCTGGACCTGGGGGCTTTCTTCTCTGCTGCTGTTCTCACCCTTGGGCAATTGTGACTCCTCCAGCTTCCAGTCTGGTGTCCCCACTCCTGAAGGTCTCTAGTCCTGCCTCAGGGGATCCTGGCCTGGCTTCCTCTATTGCGGATGGGAGGGGGCACCTGCCACATTCTACCCAGGCCTCCCCAGCACCTGTCCGGGCGCCCCCTACAGGTCATGAGCACAAAGCCAACAGTACAAACCCTCCACAGGCCAGACAGCGCTGCACATCGCCATCGAGAGGCGGAACATGGCCCTGGTGACCCTCCTGGTGGAGAACGGAGCGGACGTCCAGGCTGCGGCCAATGGGGACTTCTTTAAGAAAACCAAAGGGCGGCCTGGCTTCTATTTTGGTAGGGAGACCGTGTGGCAGACCTGTGACTTAGTGATGATTGCTGAGGGGAGGCTTGGGTGGAGGCAGAGGGAGAGAGGCAGGCTGGGTGGTGCAGGGCCCAGGCTGTCTATTCCCCCAGCCCACTGTGTGCCTGTGTCGGCTGCAGGCGAGCTGCCCCTCTCCCTGGCCGCGTGCACCAACCAGCTGGGCATCGTGAAGTTCCTGCTGCAGAACTCCTGGCAGCCGGCGGACATCAGCGCCCGGGACTCGGTGGGCAACACGGTGCTGCACGCGCTGGTGGAAGTGGCCGACAACACGGCCGACAACACCAAGTTTGTGACGAGCATGTACAACGAGATCCTGATCCTGGGGGCCAAGCTCCACCCGACGCTGAAGCTGGAGGAGCTCACCAACAAGAAGGGGCTGACGCCACTGGCTCTGGCCGCCAGCACCGGGAAGATTGGGGTAGGGAGGGGGCTTCGCGTGGAGCTGGGGATGCTGTGGGAGTGGACTGCCGGCCTCGCTGTGCATGCCTGTGATCACACACACACACACACACACACACACACACACACACGGTGTGCATCCTGATGCTGTCACAGCAGCCGGCAGGGCGGTGGGGAGGCTGGTAGAATAAGCCAGTGGGAAATGAGAGAGCCCAGCAGAACCCAGCATTGAGCATGTGGCCATTTTTTTAAATGGTTTTAAATCAACTTTATTGAGCTGTGATTTACATCAAACAAATGGAAACATTTGAAGTATTTGGTCTGGCCCTAGCTGGTTTGGCTCAGGGGATAGAGTCTCAGCCTGTTGACTGAAGGGCGTGTGTGGGAGGCAATTGATGGATGTCTCTCTCACATCGCTGTTTTTCTCTCTTTGTCTCTCCCCCTCCCTTTCACTCTATCTAAAAATAAATGGAAAAATATACGTGGATGAGGATTAACAACAACAACAACATAAAGTGTTTGGCCTGATGAGTTTTGACGTGTACACAGCTGCAGCCACCACCCCAATCAACATACAGACACTGCTGTTGCCCAGTAGTGCTCCCTTGCTCTTTGCAGTTAGTCTTCCTACCCCACTTTGCCCTCCCCACTCTACACAGATATTATTTGCTTTCTCTCACTGCAAATGGTTTTTAAAAAAGTTCTCAGTTCTTAGACTTATCACAGAAGCAAACCTAAATGTAAACATAAGCATTTAATCTAATTTAATTACCACAAGAGATACTTTTATTTGATGAAACTACTGGCTCTTGTGAACTTTATTTTTATTTATGTTTTTAAATTGAATTTTTTTTTTGGTGACATTGGCTAATAAAGTTATATAGGCTTCAGGTGTACAATTCTATAATACCTCATCTGTATGTTGTGTTGTGTGTTTACTATCCCAAGTCCACATGTGGCCATTTCTTTTTTCTTTCTTTTTTTTTTTTTTTTAATATATTTTTATTGATTTTTTACAGAGAGGAAGGGAGAGAGATAGAGAGCTAGAAACGTCAATGAGAGAGAAACATCGACCAGCTGCCTCTTGCACACCCCCTACCGGGGATGTGACCGCAACCAACGTACATGCCCCTGACCGGAATCGAACCTGGGACCTTTCAGTCCACAGACCGACGCTCTACCGCTGAGCCAAACCAGTTTCGGCTCTTTTTTCTTTTTTAAAAAAAAAATCTCATTTAGGGAAATTTATCACTGAATTTTTAGACAGAGGGGAAGAAAGAGAGAAAGAGAGAGAGAGAGAAAGAGAGAGAGAGAGAGAGAGAGAGAGAGAGAGAGAGAGAGAGAGAGAGAAACTCATGTCCTTTGGGTGTACAGGATGACACTCCTACCCATTGAGCCACACTAGCCAGAGCACCATTTCTGATTTCTAACTCTGAGTATCACCAACAAGACACGGGGAGAGGGTGGGGTGCTGGGGCCTGGGCATAGGGGGTGAAATGGATGTGACCACTTGATGTGGCTGCGGGAGGCTGCTGGACGGAGGTAGGTGCCTGGGTGGGGTCTCCAGCTGGGCTGGGAAGCAGACTCATTCCTGAAGCAGAGATGGAGCCCAGTGGGGACACAGCCTGAGGCGGGCACCAGGCTGGTCCCTAACAGGCTCTTGTATTCCCATGGCAGGTCCTGGCCTATATTCTCCAGAGGGAGATCCAGGAGCCGGAGTGCAGGCACCTGTCACGGAAGTTCACCGAGTGGGCCTACGGGCCCGTGCACTCCTCCCTCTACGACCTGTCCTGCATCGACACCTGCGAGAAGAACTCGGTGCTGGAGGTGATCGCCTACAGCAGCAGTGAGACCCCTGTGCGTGGGCCGGGCTGGGACCAGGGAGGGCTTCCGGTCTCACCACGCCCCAGCCCTCAGCCCGCCTGGGGCCGGCTCACTGCGGTCTCATCAATGAAAACCCGCTGCCGGGAGGTCTAGGCCCTGCAGCCTCATCAACCCATTCATTCCCCCGAACGTTTTCCTTCATCACCCAAACACCATCCAATGACATGCCCTTAACAAGTTAAATCAGAAGCACACAGACAGAAAGAATCCTCCTTTTATCACACGCAGACAGGTTAGCTTCATTTTGTTTACACAAATGTGCTCCATGATGTAGAGCAACAATATTTTCCCTCACTGATGTGTCTTGCAGCCAATTTCCTATCAGTCCACATGGGTCTGCTGCATGTAAAAACAGGGCTGCACGGTATTCCACAGCAGGGGTGGGAGACATGTCCATAGAAGGACGTTTATTTCCAGTGTTTGCTACTACGATGCTACAGGCCACTTGGCACGGATTTGAGATTTTTTTTTTTTCTAGGAAGGATATTTGGAATTGGAATTGCCAAGTCAAAGAGTCTGTACATTTTAATATTTTAATAGCTTCTGTGAAATTGTCCTCCAAAAAAACTTTTTCGATGCATTTGGCCACCACCAATGGGTACACAGTTGCCCTTGGCCCTGCCAACTTGGGTATTATCAATCTTTTTATTGTTTTAAGACGACTTTAAGGGAATGGAGCAAACAATGCTCTCTCATTGATGTGCTATTTTAAATTGAATTTATTGGGGTCGGGGTGATGCTTCTTCAGGCACAAGTAGCTTCCCATTCCCAAAGGCATTCAAGAAGACACTGAGGATCTTATTGGAGGAGCTCAAGTTCGGGCTGGGGGTTGGCCTCGGTATTCTGAAGAGGCTGGGATGGCCTGATTTTGGCTCCTCCATCTTGGGGATATTTGAGTTTTAACAGAGATCTCCTGGGTACCAGACTTCTGCCCCGAAGCACACGTGTAAGGATGATGTCCCAGGCACAGCCCCACCCTGAGGGAAGGCTGTCTAGTTGCCTTCAGTCTCGTGCATCGGTCATTACCACTCCTGCCTGGATAGCCCGCCTGACGCAGGGCTGGGGATGTGAGAACCCAGAGGCCTCTTCATACCTGCCCTCTGCCCCTCCCCAAGCAGCCTCGTGCCAGACTCTGTCTGTGCCAGCCTCTCCCCATGATGGTGGGAACAATAAGGACGTAGGCGCTCAGAAGTGAGTTATTAAAGGTAATAATGGGCATAGAATGTCGGGCAACTCTTGGTAGTTGTGAGGCGTCAGGGGCACTTGGGGCCATGTGTACAGGTTCACCCCTCATTCACTGTACACACAGGAGCAGGAGGCCCAGAGGGGCCTGCTGGTCCAGGTCTGTGACCCTCAGCGGCTCCGTGACCCGAGGGCATGGTCACGGTGGGTCCTGTGCAGAGACGTGGGTGTGAGGAGTGCCTTCGGCTGCTGAAGGCTTGAGGCGGTTCCCGGTGGGGAGTGGGCCTCACCTCTCTCTGCTTCCCTTAGAATCGCCACGACATGCTCTTGGTGGAGCCGCTGAACCGACTCCTGCAGGACAAGTGGGACAGATTCGTCAAGCGCATCTTCTACTTCAACTTTTTCGTCTACTGCCTGTACATGATCATCTTCACCACGGCCGCCTACTACAGGCCTGTGGACGGCTTGGTGCGGCCTGGGCTCGGGCCTCGGGTGGGGTGTCGGGAGAAGGGATGGGCATTCCTATGAGACCCCCAAAGCCCCAGACCCAGGCTGGGCCCTGTACTCCTCTCCTGCTCTCCGGGCTGTCCTGGAAAGCGGCCCTCTCTCTCCTGTCTCCTGCTGCTCCCTTAGCCTCCTGGCTCCGTGCGGCTGCGGTCCCTGGTGGCAGACGGGGCATCCTCAGTAGGAAAGGATGCAGGAATTAGGGCTCAGGTGTAGCTCTCCCCAAAGCTGGGTGTCCACAGGGTCATGGGACGGCATAAGCCCTAAGCCCACTGCCATCCTGCTTACCTGCCACCTTGGGTCACTCATTGCTCATTACCCTGGACGGATCCTTCTGAGCACTTCTTCTGTGCCTGGCCCCGGGCCCTCCGTCAGCTCAGCTTAAGGCCAGATATTTCCCTCTTGAGTAGACTCCCTTGAGTTTCAGAATTAATACCCAAACACTTCATTTTGTTGCTTTTATTTCCAGGGTGTCTTGCTTGCAAATTTGATTTAGAAACTCAACTTCCTAGTTGGGTGAAACCTGATCTCTACCCACCTATTAAGGCCATTTAATGACTCCATTTTAAGAGAAAAGAGGAGTGAAAATAAGATAGGAGAGTGAACCAGTGCTTATGAAACACTGATGGGAGGCTAAAAGGAAATGGTGGCTGACACACAAGGATGACACACCCCTGTGGGACGTCTCTCTCCACCTTCCTTGGGAAGCCTTGACAGTTCTGGGAGACCAGGGCTCACCCCAACTCTCGGGAGGGGCCGGAAGCTGGTGGCATTGGGTCTGTCGGTATGCCTCCACCTATGCCATCACCCTCCTGAGCTGCGATTTGTCTGAGAGACAGCACAGTAAGGATGCTGTGCTTGGCACCAGAACTGCCACTTTGGGAATCAGTTTCCACAGAGGAGTCCATGCTGGTGTCCCCATAAGAGGGCATTGTCTTTATTTGAGTCTCTCTCCTGATGGAGGCTGAGCCTCTCGGGCAGGGGCTGGGTTTTAATCCCAGAGCTTGGCACCTGGTAAATGCCGAATGGATGAATCCATGAGTGAGTGAGTGAGTGAGTGAGAGAATGAGTGAATGGAGTCACTAACTTCTCTGCACCTTGCAGCCACCCTTTAAGCTGCGATACACTGTTGGCGACTATTTCCGGGTCACTGGAGAGATTCTTTCTGTATCAGGGGGATTCTACTTTTTTTTCCGAGGGGTAAGCATCCTTTCCCCCCCGCTGTGAATTTCCGTTGTCACCAAAACAAACAGCCAGGAGAGCCACTCAGTGCTCACTCACTGTTTAGTTCATCGGACAGGAAGTGAGCCCAGGGGTGAGGATAAAAGCCCACCAGGCATTCAGGGCTGGAGGGTGGGCGTCCGTAGGAGGGTCCCCGCAGGCCTTCAGTCTTGGATACAGACAGTCAGGGGTCGCTACCCAATGTAATATTTAATTACAGAAGTAGAGGGGAAGCCTCTTAAGAGAGAGATCACGATTGGTAATTGCTTCATTAATCAAAACAGTCCAGTATAGCTCAGAATAATGGAAGAAACCTATCGGTGTACTGGAACCATTTTATTTTAACTGAAAACTCATAGTTGCACATTCCTTGGCTGTTCTTTGATTAGATGAGCAGTCTTTTCTTTGAATGTAGGATCACTGTTACATGTACAAAGAATTGGATATTATTGTGATTTTTTCCCTTAATCTAAGCTACATCCATTTTTTTTTTAAACTAACCTTTAAAGAATCTTTCCAAATCACCGGACTCTGTCCTCCTGGAAACAATAATCTTTAATTTTCACTTCCGTAGTTTATATTGTAATAAAATACAAAGCCACTGCAGTAAGTGCAACAGGCAAAAAGCACTCGTGGCAAACACGGGCTCACCAGGTGGGAGGGTGGGGAGCGTGTGGCCTCCTCGCTGCCGGCCGTCAGCAGGGCCGTGGCTTCAGTCACGATGTTTTCAGGGAGCGGAGAGCACTGGTTAACCTGCTTAAAGACGTTTTACTATAATGCATACTTAAAGAAAATTAGGGGGAAAGCACAGTTTAAAAAAGAAAAGCACAAATTAAAAAGAAAAGAATTGCCCCATCTCATCACTCAAGCACCACAATTGATAACCTTTGGTGATGTGCCTTCCTGTCTTACTTCCGGCTATCACTGCCACTGCGCTCTCTATTTGTGCAAACAGCTCCTGACTGAGCCACCTACCATCACCCCGTTAGCCTGACCCATGCTCTCCCCCTCCCTCGAAAACCTCTGCTCTGACACCTCCCCACGGTCCATGTGGTGCTCACCACTGAGCCACATCTAACCTCTCCTGGGATCTTGCTCTCTATTCACTTGCAGATCCAGTATTTCCTGCAGAGGCGGCCGTCGCTGAAGTCCTTGTTTGTGGACAGCTACAGCGAGATTCTTTTGTAAGTGACCCTTTGGCGCTGATGCCTCAGTGGCAGACAACAGCTTGTGGCCCAGTCTTGAGGTTACAGCAATCGGCGCTCACTCATTCTCTCACATACACTCAGCCTGGACCATCGTAGGGCCTCACAGCCTGTTGAATGAATGATGGAAGGCACTTCATAAACGTTTTGGGGTGAACGAATACCGAGGGTCCACTCCGGGCCAGGGATGAAGCAGTTGCTAGGGGATGGTAGGCCTGTGTCACGGCTCATGTGGTTTATAGTCTGAGTTAGGTGTGCCCTTGTTCACTTCCCCCATCTTTTTGCTTTTCACTGGTATCTGATTAAACTGGGTCCAAAAACCCTCTCTTTGGCAACAAAAGCTCCACTCTTTCTTATTTCAGGCACCTTATCACCTCCCCTCCAGAGGCCCTTAAGCTTTTTAGGCTCCTTGGTTAAAAGAGTTGGTTCTTAGCTTCCACCCTGATTCAGATTTGGCTTTCTTGGGTCTGCTAAGTGAGTTTCCAGTTGTCCACGGCTTCCCAGCTTCCAAACCCATATATGGGGACTCTCTTTTCCACCCAAGGCAACCCTTTACCTACTTCAGCTGGCCCCGGTTCTTATTTGGCCAAGGTTCTGCAAATGCAAAGCTTTCTCTTTTCAGCAGAACTCCAATCGAGGGGCCTGTTTATGGACATCAGTGTTGGATAGACTTCCATCAGGACAGTGGCAGCATTTTGCTGGGTTCTGTCACACAGTGGGAGTGAGGTGGTCGCTGTGGTCTACAGTGTTAGTGCAGCTGGGGGAACTCTCAGGAGGAGGTCACGATGAGCAAGGAATCCTGGGACGAATAAGTAAAGAAGGGACCACTGAGCAGATTCTGCCATAGGATCGTCCGGATGTCCATCCTGTCCAGGGCTCTGACATGGGCACTCCCACTAGCCTAAGCAGGGCTGAGGGACGTTTTCCCTGGCTCTGCGCTTGTGTTTTGGGTGTGAGCATCAGACTCTACCTGTGGTTTCCCAGGAGGGCATGGCCTGTCCCTTCTCAGAGGCATAAGAACCTCCTCGGTTCTCTGTTATCTATGAGGCTATTTTCCTGCGGACTGGGCAGGAAGGCTGTTGGGGCTAAAGCAGTTTCCCAACCCTTTTATTTATTTATTTATTTATTTATTTATTTATTAAAATAAATCTTTATTGCTCAGATTATTACAATTGTCTTTCCTTTTTCTCCCCATAACTCCCTTCCACCTGGTTCCCGCCCTACCCTCTGCCCTTACGGTACTTTCCTCCCCCCATTATCCTCATCCATCGGTGTATGATTTTAATCCAGTCTCTTTCTGCACCCCCCACACCCTTTCCCCCCCTGATAATTATCAATCCACTCCCTTTCTTTGCCCCTGATTCTATTATATTCACCAGTTTATTTTGTTCCTCAGATTTTTAACTCACTTGATTTTTAGATTCACTTCTTGATAATATATATATGTATTTGTTGATCATATCCCAACCCTTTTAGATAATATTTTTACAATTGCCACTCCCATAACATGTTAATACCACAACTATACTGTATAGTGGTTTATGTATTTCTATCTGTGCTTTACGTATAAAGAGCATACGATTTCACTCCCCACCCCACCCAAAACCATCATTTGTTCCCGTCAGGGCAATACTGCTCCCACTGAGAATCATGCGCTAAAGGAGGTGGGACAGCCAGCCCTACCTCCATCATGGCTGTGCTTTGTGCCTCTGAGGAGAGACCCAGGCAGCTGGGGTCTTCCTGTCTGGGGGGGGAGAAGGAGTGCCAGGCCTCCTGGGTGCCCTCAGACAGCACTGCCTGTCACTCCCCCTCAGCTTTGTGCAGTCACTGTTCATGCTGGGGACCGTGGTGCTGTACTTCTGCCGCCGCAAGGAGTACGTGGCCTCCATGGTGTTCTCCTTGGCCATGGGCTGGACCAACATGCTCTACTACACCCGTGGCTTCCAGCAGATGGGCATCTATGCCGTCATGATTGAGAAGGTGGGTGCCAGGGCCCGAGGGGGTTCTCCACAGAGCCCGTTTCCTTCGTGGGTATGTGGGGCCCGGTCCCACAAACTCCATTCACCCTCTCTGTATTGTCTGAGGAGATGCTGGTTTGGCTGAAGATCCCCCTCCCACAGCAAGTTATACCCCAATCAGGCGATCTGGACTTACCCAGGTTTCGGAGCTTCCCTAAAACTTGACCCTCTTCCCTAAAACTTGACCCTCTGCCTACCAGACAGACCCCCTTTGCCACCAGAGCAAAGGTTGGCAGGGGGGGAGGCTGTGGATGATTCCCAAATGACATCTGAGCTACAACCCACCAAACACACTTCCTGCACATGCTCGGATTCCGCTTGGGCTGGACATTAACCCTCGGCTCTGCCTGGGCCTGGACTCGATTCTCACAAGCTGCTCTCTCCTGCAGATGATCCTGAGAGACCTGTGTCGCTTCATGTTTGTCTACCTTGTGTTCTTGTTCGGGTTTTCCACAGGTAACAGGCTTGGTCAGGGCTGGGAGTGGGGGCGGGGGCGGGGGGCGGGGGCAGGGGTGGGGCTGGGGCCGGGGAAAGGACTCTTGCTCACCTCAGCTCCTTGAGGACTCCGCAGGGGCTGGGTGGGAAGGACCCAGTGGGATGTGTGTTTACAGATGACAGAGTGGATGGGCAAAGAACACACCAAAATGAGCAGGAGAACCTGGAAACGTTACTCATAAAATGTTATAAGTAATTTTGAGGTAGCAAGTGTTACTTACCTATAGGATAACTACATTTTGGCTTTTTTTTTTTTTTTTTTAAGAATAGCGCAAATACCGCTCTATGCTCTGTCCTGATTCCTCAAAACATGCCACTCTTTTTTTTAAATCACTCTTTCTCCCTACTACACACACACACACACACACACACACCACTTAAAAAAATTGAGAGCAAGTTTTTTATGATCAGACAAGATCAGCCTTTACCACAATATAATATTTCCTAAACAACAGGATGTTCTCCTCTGTAAGCACAGTATAATGACCAGAATCAGGAAATCAACATTGCTACAGTACTATTTGCTAATCTACCAACCTTATTCAGATTTCACTAATTGCCTTAATTAGGTCTTGCACATAAATGACAATCCCAGATCATGCACTCCTTCAGTTGTCATGCCTCTTTAGTCTCCTTCAATCTGCAGCACTTCCTCAAATCTTCCTTGTCTTGTGTGACCTTAGCATTTTGACGAGTAAAGGCCAGTTTTTACAATGTCTCCCGATTTGGGTCTGTCTGACATTTCCTCACGGTCAGATCCAGGGCTGCATTCTTGGTCAGACGATCAACGAAGCGAGATGTGTCTTCCTCTGCCGTGTATTGGGGGCCCCATGATGTCTGCGTATCCCATTCCTGGTGATGTTAACCTTGATTGTTTTGTTTTGGTGGGTCTGCCAGATTCTCCCACGGTCAGGTTATTGTCTATCCCCTTGTGATTGAGGAGTAACTTGCGAGGTGGAGCTTTGAGGCTATGTCAATATTCTCATCAAACTTTCGTCCAATTCTTTTAGCATCCACTGTCTTATTCACACCCGAGTCACCTAATCCCAATGGTTGTCAAAATAATGGTTTTCTAGCTCCATCATTCCTTCCACATTTATTTGCTGGAATTCTATGGTAAGGAAGAACTACCCATTTACCCACATTTATTTATTTACCCAAGTATAGCCACATAGATTCTTTCTTTTTTTGAATTCTCTTTTTTTTAAAAAAAATATATCTTATTGATTTTAGAGAGGAAGGGAGAGGGAGAGAGATAGGAACATCAATGATGAGAGAGAATCATTGATTGGCTGCCTCCTGCATGCTCCCTATTGGGGATTGAGCCCGAAACCCAGGTATGTGCCCTTGGCAAGAATCGAACCTGGACAGTCTATCCACTGAGTCAAACCAGCTAGGGCTGGATTCTCACTTTTTAAAATTGCTTATAACGCCTTACTATTACCACAGTTTGATGCTGAAATAGTCTGAGAAATTGTCACTGGGAGCCCCTTCAAGCTGGCTCCTGTGCCCTTTTGACACACCCTCATAATTTTTTCACCCTCATCTGAGTCCTGCTGTTACCTGGTTCACATGTAACTGCCCCTGCCTTGCAGCCCATTTTGAAATCTTTGTCTGGGAATCATGGGCAGCTTTATTATTATTATTATTATTATTATTATTATTAATTTTTAAATCCTCACTAGAGCATATTTATCAATTGATTTTTAGAGAGAGGGAAAGGCAGAGAAATATCAGTGTGAGAGAAACACATCGATTGGTTGCCTCCTGCATGCACCCTGATCAGGACGCGGGCCGGGGAGGAGCCTGCCACCATGGTATGTGCCCTTGACTGGAATCAAACCTGGGACCCTTCGGTCCACAGGCCAATGCTCCATGCACTGAGCCAAAAGAGCTAGGGCCATGGCAGCTTTAACTACGGTAGGAGCTTGGACTGACAGGGATTGATAGGGGCTTCCGGCCCTAATCTGAAGGCCCTGTTTATCAATAGCCTCAGGTGGGGATTAAGCCATGTGGGTCAGATACTAGTTATGGGTCAGATACTGGTTATGGGTTAGGTAGTGGCTATGAGCTAGACACTGGTTATGTAGTAACCACAGGCACAACTGCTACAGAAGCTCTTGGGCTCTGGACTACTGTTACCACAGAAGAATGCAGAGTGTGGCTGCTTAGCCCCATAGTTCTGGCCCGGGTGGCTCTGGCCCTCTCAGAGGCACAGGCAGACGGTGTGGCCGAGACAGTGGGTGTGGGTCCAGGGCTGCCATGTCAGGTTCAGCAGGTGGTGTTCTGCACAAAACTGACTGTATTTACAATGTACAGATAGATTTGTATATTTATTTTAACAAATGTTTTATTTAAAAAATACAAGTTCTTTTAAAAAATGTTATTATTGATTTTAGAGAGAGATGGGGAGAGAGAGGAAGAAAGAAACATCGATTTGTTCCACTTTTTATGCATTCATTGGTTGCTTCTTGTTCATGCAGGGATTGAACCCAAAACCTTGGCATATTGGTAGGACACTCTAGCCAATTGAGCAACCCGGCCAGGGTAATCAAGTTCTTATTGTAACCAAATAGTATAGTATGACCATTTCCTGATAGTTTGAAGAAGGGGATGCTTTTTTAAAACATTCAAACAAAGGTGTGTGCCTGGCCAGTATGGCTTAGTGATTGAGCATTGACCCAGGAACGAAGAGGTCGCTGGTATGCTTCCTGGTCAGAGCACATGCCCAGGTTTCAGGCTGGATCTCCAGTAGGGGGCATGTAAGAGGTAGGCGATCAATGATGTTTCTCATCATTGATGTTTCTATCTCTCTATCCCTCTCTTTAAAAAAAATAAATAAATAAATATGTATATGTATATACGTATATATGTATATTTATATATTCTAGAGGCCCGGCACATGAAATCATGCATGGGTAAGGTCCCTAGGCCTGGCCTGTGATCAGGACATATCTTACCCAGCTGCTGGCAGCTGGCCCCAACCCCTGCCACCGCTGTGGTCCCCTTGTGTGTGTGGGGACTGGTGGGGCCTGGTGCCCCTGTGTCAGCCGCCACCAACCCCAGATTCCCAGTTCCCCCTATCAGGCAATTGGAGCCTGTTGAGAGAAGAACCAGAAGTTGGCCTGCAGGCTGGGGGCAGCTCCTGCATTTAGCATCTGCCCTGGTGGTCAGTGTGCATCACAGCCAACTGGTCATTCTGCCAACTGGTTGATTTGCATATTATATATGTACTAGAGGCCCAGTGCACAAATTGGGGTCAATTGGGCTGGGCCAGCTGGGCAGAGGGGCCACAGAGGTTGGTTGGCCACCTTGTTGAACTCCTGGTTGAACTCTCAGTTGAATTCCTGGTTGAGGGGACAATTTGCATATTAGCCTTTTATTATATAAGATATATATATCAAAGACAACAAAGCAAAACAAGGTGTGCTGCATAGCCAAACAGTGTCCCCGCTGCAGACCCACCCAGGGAAGTGGGTGTGTATGTTGGGGGGCCTGAGGTCTTGGCTCCCATCCAGCTGCACCCCTCCCTCCCCATGACCTGCAGCGGTGGTGACACTGATTGAAGACGGAAAGAACGACTCTATGGCTGAGACCTCATCGTACAGGTGGCGGGGGCCTGGCTGCCGGCCGCCCGACAGCTCCTACAACAGCCTGTACTCCACGTGCCTGGAGCTGTTCAAGTTCACCATCGGGATGGGCGACCTGGAGTTCACCGAGAACTACGACTTCAAGGCCGTCTTCATCATCCTGCTGCTGGCCTACGTGATTCTCACCTACATCCTCCTGCTCAACATGCTCATCGCCCTCATGGGGGAGACGGTCAACAAGATCGCGCAGGAGAGCAAGAACATCTGGAAGCTGCAGGTGGGGTGTGTGTGCAGCAGGCGGCGCCAGCGGGGCGCATGGGCCCTGCAGGGTTTGAGGAGGAGCAGAAAGCTCAGCCAGGTCCCCGGATCAGGCAGCAGCCTCTCCCTCAGCACCTCCCTCTGGCTCCTCCTCAGGGTTCCCCTGCCCAATGTCATTAGTCTGTGTTCAAAGACTCGGTGTTTCCTGTGGGCTGGGGGGAGGGGGAAACGCCGAGGGAAGGAGACAGAGGGCTCAGCCCCATGCCTGCGGTGCTCATCTCAGGGAACTTGGTTGAGGGTGGGCACCAGAGATCAGACTCTGGGGGAGCAGCCACCATGTTTTCCCGAAAATAAGACAGTGTCTTATATTAATTTTTTCTCCCAAAGATGTGCTAGGTCTTATTTTCAGGGGATGTATTATTTTTCCATGCGCTAGGTCTTATTTTCGGAGGATGTCTTATTTTCGGGGAAACACGGTACTATGGGGCAGGCCCCAACAGCGACACTTTTGAGACCCCTGGTCCATGCTTGTCTTCCCACTAATAATAGCAGCATCATTCTTACTGAGTAGCCCTGACTCGTACATGCTCTCATTTAACCTTCACGACAATGCTCTGAAGTAGTAGGTACTCACTATCCCCACTTTTCGGATAAAGGCGCTGAGGCACAGAGACGTTAGGTCTCTGTGTCCAGGGCAACTAGTGAGTAGCCCAGGCAGGAGCCAGCCCGGGCAGGAGCCAGACTGGGCAGTCTCTCACTCGAGGCTCTGCTCTTAACCTCTACTATCCCTTCTCCGGCTCCACAGGGAAGGGCGGGGGCTGGGCCGCTCCACCTCACTCATGGGCTCACCGCTCACTAGCAGGGCCTGGCAGGGTGGGAGCTGGGCGGGCTGAGCTCCTTCTGTGAAGGGGCGGCCACAAGGCTTCAGACACAAGCCTGCGCAGAGGGCACAGGTCCTGCTCCAAGGCGCCGGGCCCGGGAGAGACCCGGGGGAGGCTGACCTTGGCAGCGCCGTCAGTCAGGGTGGCCCCGGGATGAGCCCTCTGCCCGCTGCCCTGTGCCTTCCTGCAGAGAGCCATCACTATCCTGGACACGGAGAAGAGCTTCCTCAAGTGCATGCGGAAGGCCTTCCGCTCTGGCAAGCTGCTGCAGGTGGGGTACACGCCTGACGGCAAGGATGACTACAGGTGGTGTTTCAGGTAAAGCCCCAGCGGGAATCACACAGCTGGGAGGCTCAGATCAGCTGTGGATGTTGGGGACCTGCCTAGAGGGGTGCAGGGGTATAGAGGCCTGCCTTGGAGCTCACCTGTGGGCATGGGGGCTCACCCAGAGCCAACTGTGGGTCCAGGAGCTGTCCCTGTGCTCAGCTGTGGGCATAGTGGACCTACCCACCTTTGATCTCAGCTGGTGAGACCCAGACACTAAATCCTGGAAAATGAGGTGTCCAGAAGAGGTCTCCTGGTAATGAGAGACCAAACCAAGAATCCAATGTTTAAAGTCCCTGGAGCCCGTGGTGTGGTCTGAGGACATGTCCCCAGGGTGGTGCCCAAAGAGCAGGCTGTCTCCCTTCCCCCACAAGCTACGTCTCCCCATCCTGATCGCTGGGCTTCTTGGGTTTGGCCTGTGGGGACAAGCCCTCCACCCGGGAAGCTGGCCAACGCCTTAGGCCGCCAGCTCCCTGCTCTCCCGTCTCCTCGCCCCACAGGGTGGACGAGGTGAACTGGACCACCTGGAACACCAACGTGGGCATCATCAATGAAGACCCGGGCAACTGCGAGGGCATCAAGCGCACCCTGAGCTTCTCCCTGCGCTCAGGCAGAGGTGAGTGTGAGGGGGGGATGCTGTGGCATGCTGGGTAGGTGGGGCCTTGGCTCCCCCCATTCCTTGCAGGTTTTCCTCACCCTGCAGGCAGGCGAGGTGCTAGAATTGCCCCAAGTGTCAATCACCCTCATACTCAGTCACGGGCACTTTTTTGTGTTCTCATGTGCACCTGCACCGCTGACTGCTCCCCATGCCCAGGCACTGGCTCAGACACCGGCCCAGGCTCCTGTCCTCAGTGCCCAGAGGAAGCACGTGGATGGCTGAGCTCTCGTGGGCCGTCTTGTCTTTTCTGCCCCGGGCCTCACCCCCAGGGTCTGCGCTCAGCTCTGAGCGGCCTGTGGGCACCAACAGGGCACGCGAACACTCACCTGTGTGGCCACAGCCAGGTCAGCAGGGGAGGGAAGGGTGTCCCCTGAGCAGAAAATCACCACCAGGAAAAAAGTCCTTTGTTCACGATAGACATTTAATAGTAGACATTAAAGGTCTAATTGAAGATATTTACTTAAAAAGGAAGCTAACTTACCTTACCTGGAGCACATTTTGAGTTATAAGTACAACCCCTCACTAGTGGTTGCACTAGTCTGTATTCCCACCTGCAATGGACTAGGGTTCCCTTTTCTCTAAATCCTTGCCAACACTTGTCGTTTGTTATTTTGTTGATGGCAGCCATTCTGACAGGTGTGAGGTGATACCTCATTGTAGTTTTAATTTGCATCTCTCTGATGATTAATGATGTTAAGCATTTTTTCCTATGTCAGTAGGCTATCTGTATGTCCTTACTGAAGAAATACTATTCAGGTCTTTTGCTTAGTTTTTAATTGGATTGTTCGTCTTCCTGGTGTTGAGTTGTATGAGTTCTTTGTATATTTTGGAAATTAACCCTTTATCAGATGTATCACTTTGGAATATGTTCTCTCATGTAGTAGGTTCCCTTTTCAGTTTGTTGATGGTTTCTTTTGTTGTACAGAAACTGTTTGACGTAGTCCCATTTGTTTATTTTTTCCCTTTGTTTCCCATGCCCTAGGTGATGTATAGGCGAAAATATTGCTCTATGAGATGTCTGAGACTTTACTTGGGGTATACGTTTTTGTTTGAATCCTTGCTTTTAATTCTTTTGGGTAGGAGTGGAATTGCTGGATTATATGATAACTCTATGTTTACCTTTTTGAGGAATTGCCAAACTATTTTCCAAAGCAACTACATCTTTTATATTCCCCCCAGCAATGCATGAAGGTTCTATCCACATCCTCACCAACATTTCTTTTCTTTTTACCATCCCAATGGACGTAGCATTTCACTGCACTTTTGATCTGCATTTCTCTAATTACTAATGGATTTGAACATCTTTTCATGTTCTTACTTTCCATTTATAGATACTTTTTGGAGAAATGCCTACTCAAGTCATTTGCTTATTTTAAAAATTGTGTTTTATTGTTGTTGAATTATAGGGATTTTTTTTACCTACATAAGATATTAATCTTTTATCAGCTATATGATTTGCAAATATTTTCTCTTATTCTTTGAGTTTTCTTTTTACTTTCTCAGTAGAATCAATTGACATATGAAAGTTTTAAATTTGATGAAGCCCAAGTTATCTTTTTATTTTGTTGCCTATTATTTTGATGTCATATCCAAGAAATTATTGCTAAATCCAGTATTATAGGAACTTAACTTTTATATATAATCAATTAGCCTATGATAAAATTATTTTCATTATATGTTGTTTCACTTAAAGTCACAGAACCTATTGACGACCATGTTAAGTGAGGACTTACTGTATAGATTAGTTTTTTTTTTTTCTATGACATAATGCTTTTTATTTTTTTAAGATTAGTTTTATATCAGCTTTTATTTAGCTGAAAATGTCAATTTCATTTTTATGTTTGAAAGGTATTTTCACCAGGCATAGAATTCTGAGTTAACAGTTTATTTTTTCCTTTAAACATTAGAATATTTTAGGAATGCTTTTTTTCTGTTGTCTGGCCTCCATTGTTTCCGATGAACAGTAACCCATTATTTGCATTGTTTTCCTCCTGCTAATGTGTCATTTTTTTCTCTGGCTGCTTTCAAAATATTTTTTTCATTTTTGGTTTTCAGAAGTTTGATAAGGTGTGTTTAGTTTTTTTTTTTCCTTTTTTTAATTTTTGGTCTTATCTTGCTCAGGATTTGCTGAGATTCTTGGATCTGTACATCAATGTTTCATCATAGTGGGGAGCTATATATATTTTGCTTTATCTTCTCCATCTTCTCCTTTTGGGATTCTAATTATATGTATGTTAGACCATTTGATATTGTCCTATAGGTGTTTGAGGCTTTGTTCATTTTTTCTCTTTTCCCCCCTGTTTCTCAAATCTGATAAACAGATCTGTCTTCACGTTCACTGACCGTTTTCTCAGTCATCTTCAAACTGCTATTAAGCCTGTTCAATGAATATTGCATTTCAAATATTGTGCTATTTGGTTTTAGAATTTCTATTTGGTTTTCTTTTATAGTTTCAATTTCTCTCTTGAGATTCCTTACCTGTTCCCTCAATAATGCCATAATATATATATATATATATATATATATATATATATATATATATATATTTGCTTCTATGAGTATATTTATACACAGTGAGGCACCAGTAACTTTATAGTTAGTTGTGAGTATGTGAAACGCAGTTTATTCTTGTATTATTTTTTATTAATTATTTTCCAAATATTCCCTCAATAACACCATATTTTTTTGTGAAACACAGTTTATTATTGTATTATTCTTTATTAATTATTGTATTATTTTCCATATGAACAACTGTAAACCTACTTTTGACAACCATGCTTTAAATGGTCTGTCTGCTAAATTCAGCATCTTGGCCATTTTGAAATAGGTTTCCATTGATTGCTAACTGTGTGTCACATTTCCTTGTATCTCTCTCTTTTTAAAAATTTTTTTTCTGATTTGTATCTTCTGTAATATTTATTTATTTAATATATTTTATTGATTTTTGTACAGAGAGGAAGGGAGAAAGATAGTTAGAAACATCGATGAGAGAGAGTCATCGATCAGCTGCCTCTTGCACACCCCCTACTGGGGATATGCCTGCAACCAAGGTACATGCCCTTGACCGGAATCGAACCCAGGACCTTTTAGTCCCCAAGCTGAAGCTCTATCCACTGAGCCAAACCGGTTTCAGCAGTATCTCTCTCTTTTTAAAGCCTTACCCAAGGATATGTTTTTATTGAAGAGAGATAGAGACCTCAATATGAGAGAGAAACATTGATCAGTTGCCTCTTGTACACATGTCATGTGGGGATTGAATCTGCAAGCTAGGTATGTGCCCTGATGGGAAATTGAACCCCCAACCTTTTTGGTGTACAAGATGATGCTCCAATCAACTGAGCTACCTGCCACGGCTCCTTGTCTCTTTTTATATCTAGTAACTTTTAGTTGTATACTGGACACTGTAGATAATACATTGTAGAGACTTATGACTGTATTTTTGTTCTAGTTGGCAATTCAGTTACTCATGAATCACCTTGAATTTTTGTAGGGTTAGATAGAAGGACACTCTAAGGTATTTTCCAATTCCATAAATCTGTGGGAGTAGGCATCCAAACTTCCCACTGAGGAGCCTGTGAGGGTTTGCTTTTAGCTTTGGTGGGTGGGTCTTGAGTAGACTTTAGATTGTAGATCGTGTAGAGTAAGTTGGGTATTTCTGGTATTTTAGCTTAATTCTCAGTAGGGAAAGGGTGTTGGGGAGGTCTCTCCACCCTGGCTGGGTTGGACCTCTGTTATCCCTTAGTACTGCTCATTTTCTAGTGTCCCTATCCCACTTTCAGCCTCATCGTGGTAAGACCAGTGCAGTCTCACCCTGTGCAATCATAACTTAGCTCTAAGCCAAGGACTATGGATCTCTACATCCAAGTTCCCTTCTTCCTCTTTGCCTGTACCCTGTTCCATAGATTCTAGCTGCTTCAGCTCAGAGGCACTGCCCTGTTCTGCTTGGACTCCAACTCACTGTACCACAGTCAGAGAACTTGTCCCTAAGCAAAATATCATGGTAATCATGGGGCTCACCTTGTGAATTTCATTTCTCTCAGTATTTCAGCTTTTCACTTCTGTTGTCCAATGCATGACTGAAAACAAGGTGTGCGTTTGCTGCATATATTTTGTCCAGTTTTATGGTTGTTTACAACAGGATGGCTGGCTCAAACTAGACGCAATCAGAACTGGAAGTGGAAATCTATATTATCAAGAGACTTACTTTTGTAAAACTACTTAAGGGCTTTATCAGTTTTCCCAAGGGCCTCTTGCAATCCTGTAATTTCCCCATGAGTCTCATTGGAAGAACTCCCTGTGTCATTTCATAATACTTGATAATCTTGTCTTCAATTTTTTAAAAAAGTATAGTTTATTGATTTCAGAGAGAAAGGGAGGGGAGAGAGATAGAAACATCCATGATGAGAGGGAATCATTGATCGGCTGCCTCCTTCATGTCCTACACTGGGGATTGAGCCCACAAGCCAAGCATATGCACTGACTGTGGATCAAACCATGACCTTCTGGTTCATAGGTCGATGCTCAACCATGGAGCTACTCCAACCAGGCTTGTCTTTAATTGTTAATTGGTCTATTAATCACAGAGTCAGGGAAGAAAAGTGGTCAGGAACTGAGTTAGGGTGAGCACATGAGGAGATCTTGGCATTAGGAAAACCCATACCTCCTTTGAGGGCCCTGGAGCTGGAGCTGGACCAAGCAGTCCCTGAGGCAGGGTCTCCCTACCACCTCATCAGCCAAAAGGTGGTGTCTCCGTGAGCATTTGGCCTGTCTCCCATAATGCTCTCTTGCTTCTATCTCCGGGTTCCCCAAGGGATTGTCTTTCAGCGATTGGTGCTTAGTATCAAACTGGGGTTCAGAGACAGGCCCGTGGCAGCCCGGGACCTGAAGTATTAAGCTGGCGTAGCCACACAAGGCCCAGCCTCCGGCATTCCTGATGCCGTTGAGATGTGGCCAGTGTTGGACTCCAGCAGAAGGACTTGAATCGTGGTCTGGGGGTGGGAGGTGTGGCCACCAGAGGGCTTGGCTGACCAGGGCGCTGGCAAGAGGAAGGAGTGCACACACAGCCTTCCCTCCTGCCTGCCATTTCTCTGAGGTGGCGGAGCTGGAGGAGGCTTTGAGGGCAGGCCCTCTCCAGGAGCTTCCTGGGATTACAGGTCCCATGTGGGATCCCCCTGCAAGGCCCAGTGTCACCCTGGTTCCTTTGGCATTGTCCCCAATCTGCCAAGGCCAGGTGGAGCCTCCACCCAAACCTTGATTCTTCTTTGGCTGGTGTTTATGACCCTATACCTGACCTGGTGCGGAGCAGAGCATGGGGCAGGCCCTAGAATTGCTCTGTGGAGATCTGCTTTCCCTCCCACGTGGGCAGGAAGGAGGTGGAGGCAAGAGAGGTAAGCAGCGGACACTCGTGAAGCAAGTCAGGGTGCGGCGGAGGGAGCAAATTTAAGGAGCTGCCAGAGTGGAGGAGGCCCCTGGAGCAGCGGAGGCCAGAGGGACTGGCTCCGATCCGGGTGTCTCAGGAAGCCCCGGCATGCCTGGGCCCCCCTTTATCTGGAGGCTGGTAATAATGGATGAGATTGGTAATAATGGGTGAGATTGGTAATAATGGGTGAGATTGGTAATAACTGGTGAGATTGGTAATAAGGTGAGATTGGTAATAACTAGTGAGATTGGTAATAATGGGTGAGATTGGTAATAATGGGTAAGATTGGTAATAATGGGTGAGATTGGTAATAATGGGTAAGATTGGTAATAATGGGTGAGATTGGTAATAATGGGTAAGATTGGTAATAATGGGTGAGATTGGTAATAATGGGTAAGATTGGTAATAATGGGTGAGATTGGTAATAATGGGTAAGATTGGTAATAATGGGTGAGATTGGTAATAATGGGTGAGATTGGTAATAATGGGTGAGATTGGTAATAATGGGCTTATGATTGTTGTGCTGTATCCAAGGCAATCACAATGCTTTCCCCTTTAGTTTCAGGGAGGAACTGGAAGAACTTTGCCCTGGTCCCCCTCTTAAGAGATGCAAGCACCCGGGAGAGGCAGCCCGCTCAGCCTGAGGAGGTCCATCTGAGGCACTTCACGGGGTCCCTCAAGCCAGAGGACGCGGAGGTCTTCAAGGATCCCGCTGTTTTAGGGGGGAAGTGAGGGCCCCCCACGGAGAGCTCTCCCGGAGGCCTTAGACTAGCACACAGTCTGGGGTGTGTGCGTGTGGGGAGCACCTGTGCCGGCTCAGCCGCCCGGCCCCTGGGCGCCTGCCCGGCTCCTCCCTCGGCGGCGCTGGGTGAGCTGTGAGAAGCGCTGCTGGGTGCGTGGGAAGAGAGACCCATCCCACCCTCCCCGTCCCCCAGTGGATCTCCTACCAGGAAAGGATCTTGCGTTCAAGGTTTTCCTGACTTTGTTAAACATCACGTGTGATACACCTCTGGGACATGGGTGGTGGCCCGTCTCCTTTGATTTTGTGTTATTCATGGTAAAGCTCCACGAAGGCCAGAAAAACACCTTTTAGAGCAAAATGCGTCCCTCGGTGTAGAATGCTGCCTCTGCCTTGTGCTTCCTCTCTGCCCCCGTCCGAGTGGCCTGGGCTAACGTCACTTCCTCTTCCTCAGAGAAGGCGGGAAAGGCTGGTCCCATTCCCAGCTCTGCCAGAATCAGGGTGCTTTCAGAGTGACTGCATCTTGTGGTGAGACATCCCAGTTCCAAACCTCTTAGCCCTATTGCTGTTCAAGTGAAAAGTGAAGAACCACGTCCCAACGCCAGGCGGCAAGAATTTTTTAATGATCTTCCATTTGTAGTGACCTTAACCCTGCCTCCTGCAGTGGCACCTGCTTCCGCCTCCACCCATCCCGTCATCCATCGAATCAATAAACATATATCAAGTGTGAACTTTATGCCGGTCGTCGGCTCTGTGCAGTGTGTGTGTGTGTGTGTGTGTGTGTGTGTGTTCTCTGCGTGCATGTGTTTACCTCATAGGGCTGGGAGCCTCCGTGACCCTTTCGTTATTACCCGTGGGTGAGGGCACTCTTTTTTTTTTTTTTTATAAGAACACAAAGACCACTTTAAAATATATATATATTTTATTGATTTTTTTTTTTTACAGAATGGACGGGAAAGAGATAGAAACATCTATGAGAGAGAAACATTGATCAGCTGCCTCCTGCACAACCCCTACCGGGGATGTGCCCGCAACCAAGGTACATGCCCTTGACTGGAATCAAACCTGGGACCGTTCAGTCCGCAGGCCGACGCTCTATCCACTGAGCCAAACCGGTTTTGGCTGAGGGCACTCTTTCATGCATACAACTACGATGCGCAGCAAACCATGGGCTGTGGGCCAGATCCAGCCTGCCAGCCGTTTTTGTAAACACACTTACATGGGGACACAGCGTGGCCATTCACCTCCGTTCTGTCCATGGCGGCTTCCAGTGCAGGATGGAGCCAGTTGCAACAGAGGCCAACGGGGCTGCAGAACCTGAAATAGTCACCATCTGGTCCTTTGCACGGAAGTATGCTGACTCCTGCTTTTAGGAAACAGAACTCGGCAAACAGCGATCCAGGAGCTGGCCCGGTCGGCGGGTGGCGTTAATGTCTGTGGGTGCGGGATGAGCTGCCCAGGCATGGAATTGTTGGATGTCAGTTCATGAGAACAGGGCTGGCATCAGCTGAGGCTGGGGCTTCCATGACTGCGAGAGAGGTATCTGGAGGAATCAGTGGGATTCCTTTACCATGTTCTCCAGCATCATATCTGTCTCCACACATGAGGCCTGACGGAGGTGCATGGGGGCTGCTGGTGAGGTGTGAGGTGAGCCGAGGCCAGGCCATGGCAAATGGACAGAGAGGAGGGAAACTGGTGGGCAGCACGTACTGTTTATACAAAGCACATTAGCCTTCAGGCTTCCTAACAGCCTATGAAAAGCTATCATTTTATAGGTGAGAACAACGAGGCTGGGACAGTTAGTAAAATTACACACCCTGTGAACAGCATTGCCTGGTCTGAGCCCAGGCTGTCTGACTCCAAAGCCCAGAACTGAACTGCGGAGCTGGGCTGCCTGGCAGGGCAGGAGTTGGCCAGGGGGAGGGGGGAGGCACTCTGCCAGCCATGTGAGGGCCTCTCACTTCCTGTTGTGGGCCTGGGACACCCTGCTTCACCTGTAGGTCTTCCTCAGAAAAAAATGCCGTGTAGATGTGAGCTATCCATGCATTTTTGCAAATTGGATCAATTTTAATATATATATTGGTTTCAGAGAGGAAAGGAGAGGGAGAGAGAGAGAGAAACATCCATGATGAGAATCATTGATTGGCTGCCTCCTGTAGGTCCCCTACCTACTCGGGCATATGTCCTTGACCAGAATCGAATCTGAGACCCTTCAGTTCACAGGCCAACATTCTATCCACTGAGCCAAACCAGCAAGGGCTGGATCAACTTTTGAACTGACTTGTGGGTACTCTTTTATAAAATGAAACTTTTGCTGTGAAGCTGGGTGGTTTGTGGAGGACACACCTACAACTAGCCTTTTTCTTTCTTTCTTTTTTAATCTGTTGCTATCTCTTTTATAATTAAAAAAAGTTTTCAATTACACTTTATTTATTTATTTTATATATATATATTTTATTGATTTTTCACAGAGAGGAAGAGAGAGGGATAGAAAGTTAGAAACATCGATGAGAGAGAATCATCGATCAGCTGCCTCTTGCACACCCCCTACTGGGGATGTGCCCGCAACCAAGGTACATGCCCTTGCCCGAAATCAAACCTGGGACCTTTTGGTTCACAGGCCGACGCTCTATCCACTGAGCCAAACCGGTCCTGGCTTCAATTACACTTTACATTCAATTTTATTTTATGTTAGTTCCAGGTGTATAGCATACTGGCTGGACAACCATATCCTTACAGTGTTCCCGCCAGCATTTCCAGTACCCACCTGGCACCATACAGAGTTATTAGAACGTCATTGACTCTGTTCCCTCAGCTGTACGTGACATCCTCCTGACCGTTCGGTAACCACAAATCTGTACTTCTCAGTCCCTTCACCTTCTTCTCCCCGCCTTCCGACCTTCCTCTTCTCTGGCAACCACCAGTCTCTGCTCTGTATCTGTAGTCTGTTTCTGTTTTGTTTGTTCCTGTCGCTGTCTCTTTATCTCTCTGTCCCCATGTGCCCCGCTCCATCACTTGGAGGCAGGAGGAGCCACAACCCAGAATTAGCAACAACCCAGCTCAGTCCAAGGACGCTGGGGAGGGGGTGGGGAGGAAGGGAAGGGCAGCACTGCCAGGACGCTGACCACCATGGAGTGGGCCCAAGGCTGTCGATGGAGCTCCGCCTGGTCCCTTCCTCACCAGTGGGCGTTTCCTAGAGTGGGTCAAGGGGTCAGCCCCCCCTGGTTGCACCCACCCACCCACAGAAACCTCTTCTCTCATTCCTCCCTCTTTGCGGGCATCTTGTGGACCTGCCTGGGGCCTGATGTCTGCAAGACAGGAGGTGCGGGGACAGGGGAGGGACATCTGGGGTGTCATCTGTCTGTGGGCCATTGAAATTCCACAGCAGACAGAAGTGGAGCAGACATATACCACGGACTGAGGCTTCCGCTCTGATCTCAGCCTGGAGAGGAGGAGGTGGGCACGGGGTGTGCTGGCAGATGTCTAGGGCCGCCTGAAGTCCAGGTCTCCGGCTGTGGGGGGAGCGGGACTGGGTCAGGAATATGCAGAAGCGGCCCTTTTCCTCTCGCATCCTGCCTCCCTCCCCGGCCTCTGGCCCCTTGTCCCCTGCACTCCACAGTTTGAAAGGTCGCTCCTGGGACCGTGTCTCACCTCAGAGAGGGAGCGCAGGCCACTGATGAAGGGTGTGCACAGCGTAGCTCACGGCTGCACCAAGGACTGAGGAGCTGGATTGTGGGGGTAGCTTGTTACTCCCCCTCTACCCGCAAGGCGCCCTGGTTCCCAGGTGCTGGGCTGCTGTGAATGAGCATTCCAGGGCACCCCATGGCAATGGAGGCAGAGTGGGCAAAATGCGCGTCTGCGGGGCGTCCAGACTTGGTAAGAAGAGGCAGGACTCCAGGCTCCACAGTCCTGCTGCTGGGCTGCGTGGGCCCTCACACAGCCAGGAGTCCCCCTGGGCAGGCAGCAGCGGCGTTTACATTGGCAGAGGCGCTGCCTTCGGTATGAGGTGCTAGCTCAGCCCAGCTGGTCAGTTCCCTGCCAGGCCACGGTGGTGACAGCATCCCCTGGTGCCAGGAGTCAGGGCTGACCTGGTGGCCTGGGTCACTCCGTGGGCTGCAGCTGGACTCGGCAGAGCATCTCTCGACACCCCATCCAGTTCAAATGTCGTCCAAGCTCATCACCACTGTGTTTTCCGGCCTCCGAGTCCCTGCTCCTGTGGCTCTCCCTGTGGAGACGGCCCTCCCTCCTTCCACACCCAACCTAGACGCCCCCTCTCTCCTGAACCCCCCTCCTGCCTCCTCATCAGAGGGACTTCATCCCTCCTTGGTGCCCGAGTCCTTTTGTCCTGACAACCTGCCGGGTGGGGTGAGGGCTCCACATTCCTGGAGGGAGACCCCCTTCTCCATTTCTGAGCCCCATCTTGGCCCCTGGCTTCCCTGCCTCGCCTGTCCCGTGGGCTGTCACTGTGTGTGTGTGTGTGTGTGTGTGTGTGATTAAATGGGATTGAGCGCAGACAGCCGAAGGGCTGGAGCTGCTGGCTCCACATGTTTGGGGTGCGTGGTGGTGGTGGTGGGGTGGGGAGGGGGCAGGGCTCTGACTCTGGCTGAGCCGTGGCCCCTGCTCCCGCACCCAGCAGCGCGGGTCTGCCTCACTCCGTGCTGAGCTCAGTGCATGCCTTTTGGGTGGGAGATGGGCCTCATTAACCAGCTCCAGCCTGGCCTTGGAGAAATGTGCTGACACCGGGCACAACATAAACACTGACATTTGCTGACAGCCTTGCCCCCAGGGCTCTTAGGCCCACAGAAGCCGGCCAGGAGGGGTGAGGGACTCAGCCAGGAGGGGCAATTAACTGAGTAATAGAGGGAGGACAGAGGCTTGGTCCAAGATGGGGCTTTCATGTGGAATTCCAGGTGGTGATGAGGTTTTGAGTTGTGTGCGCGCGTGGGAATCCGAGACCCCCTTGGCTGACACAGCAAAAGCAGCCCCTGCATCGCACACGCACACCGGAGGCCTGCTGGCCCCAGCCAGGTTTTCTGCGCCTTCCTGGGCACAGCGCCTGCTGCCCCAGGTCAGAAGCTGGGCCCCGCCTCCGGCCCCGCCCCAGGCTGGCGGGTTGGGGCAAGGAGGGATCAAGGGGAAGTCCCTGCTGCATCAGTCACCAGTGCTGTCCCTGTCACCAGAGACTTCCTGCTCCATCCCGGTTCCATCTTGCCTGTGGGGACAAGTGTGGAATCCCCGAGAGACACGGGGACAGGCAGGGCCTGCCGGCCTTGCTCCGCCCCCTTCACTGCTGCGGTCAGAGCGCAGGGAGAGCAGGAGTCTTCCCTGATGCTCTCTGGCCTTGGAGGCCGGTGTCCAGGGCAGCTGCTGGGAGAATGAATCGGCATGACAAAAACAATCATAGCTAATAGCTGTCACCACTTACTGAGTTCTTTCTGGTCTCTCTGGGCTTTGTTTTTTGCGGTCTCCCATGTCATCCCCACAGGAGCTCGGTGACTGGGGACGGTGGTTTAGTATGCACATTTCACAGGCGAGGAAACTGAGGCTGGGGAGAATGACTTGTCCGGTCATACAACAGGAAATGGGTGAGGTTGCCTGACTCCAAGGTCTGTGGCGCATAACTTCTGGTGGGAGCACTGATGGGGACTTCTGTCTCTCACAGGACCTGGTTCCAGACCTGGAAGGACTGATACCAAGGCTTGGGGCTGGCCGCTTTGAAGTCACTCAGTCCATCCCTCAGCTGTGGCTGGGCCTGGAGGGGCCAGGACCGAGCACTTGACTGTGGGTTAGGCCTTCCCACCAGCAGGGTCTCTGACTCCTCACAGCATCCTTGGGAAGTAGGCAGGATGGTTCCCATTTCTCAGGTGGGGAAACGGAGGCTCACGATGGGAAGACTGGGGACCGGAACTCTGGCCTCGACACCTGCTGCCTCCTCACCTTCTCCTGGGTCAGGGTGAGGCTGCCCTGTGGGCGTGGAGGTGACTCAGGCACGGCACGTGGGCGGGCGGGCACTGCAGCTGTGGCTGGTGGGTGTGGCCTGCCTGGCGCCAAGGGCAGGTGGCCCAGCCAGTTCTGCCTCTGAAGCCTCATTCCAGCCATCTCTGTACCTGTGATGAGAGCCTCCTGCCGCCTCAGCCACTGCCCCGCCGGGGGGCCTTGGGCCCCGGACATGCGGTGATCTCAGAGCAGGGGCCGCCACCGCCACCCGACCTCACCAGGTGAGTGGCCACACAGGCAGCCAGTGCCCTTCAGAGTCCGGGGGAATCCAGGGGGGAGCCCAGCGAGAGGACCTCAGAGGTCCTCTGGACCATGTCTATCCTTTGTTGCTAGGCCTCTGGGAGTGCTGGAGGGAGTGTGAGCCTCTAGCAGGGGAAGCAAAGCTAGACTGGAACTGAGCTCTTGGCCATGGGGATGTGCCAGAGCACGGGGTCTGATGGAGCCAGGATCCTTTCCCTGAGGGCTGAGGGCCAGGGGTCTGGGAGGGAGAACCCCCCCCATAGCTCCCAGAGCCAAGATGAGGTGCGCCTGTCTTTCTAGCAGGCTCAGGGATGTGGCTCTGTGGGCAGGAGTGATGGGACTTCGGGATCGGGGAGGCGGCTCTGAGCTGAGAGGGACAGGGCCCAGGCACTCATTCCACAGGTGCTGGCCCAGAGGCGGGGGCTCCCTGTGCCTGTGGACAGTGTCGGGGCTGGGGAGGCACAACCTCCTTCTTCCCAGGTGGAAGGAAGCCTGAGCCAGAGAGAGGGATGCTGTGGCAGCGAGAGAGTCTGGCTGGTGAGAACGCCGGGCCAGCCGAGTGACTCAGGGAGCTAATTACAGCTGCTGATGTCCCAGTCCGGAGTTTTCCCGAACCACTTTGCCTAGCTGCCCAGTGTTGCCTACACCCATGGGAGGGCCCAGGGCAGAGAGGATGGAGCAGGCAGCTGCGTGCATAGCGATACAGGGTCCTTGGGGGCCATTCAGCCCATTTCTCAGAGTAGAGGGCAGAGGCTCAAGGAGGTATGAGAAACAGGCCTTTCCTCCCTCTTCTTTACTCTTGGTCATCAGTTCCATGCATCTGGCTGCTTACAATGGCCTCTCAGTGGGCTGCTGCACCTGGTGGGCCCTGAGGCGCTTCCTCAGAGCTCCCTGCCCTGAGGTGCCCGTGGTCTGGGCCAAAGGCCTCCGGGGAATGACTCCTCCTCTGCCCAGGGTGCTCGGGTTAGTGTGTGTGGATGGGGCTATGACCGCACTCCAGTCTGATGACAGCCTGCTCCAGACACCTCCTCCAGGAAGCTCTCTTCTTTGGGGCAGGATCACCAGTGGCCCCAGTTCCACTCCACCCAACTGGGCTCTTACAGAAACCTACCCCTCACCCCCATCTCCCTGACTCCGAGGGAGTTCCCTCAGTGCTGCTCGAGCTGAGAATGGCCCCTGTAAACTACAGCGTCACCTACTCTCCACACTGAGAGGGCAGGGCGGAACACACACAACCCTTTCCCATGGCCAGCCCACCCTTCCCATCCGGATGGCCCCCACAGCGTCTCCCCGGCCCCCCGCCTCTGGTCTCCCCTTCCCACACACAGCCTGCTCTCTCTAAGACAGCTCTCTCGGCTGTCTTCTGTGTAACCGGGGCTTCCTGTGGCCCCCACTGCCCTGGGGAGCTGCCAAGGCACCGGGCTGGCGTCCAGGTCCTCACAACTCGGTCCATCCTGCTCCCAGGCCTCTTGTTGTCGGGGCTCCCTGTGAACAACCGCTCCAGCTCCTTACCGCTCGCTCAACTCTGTGACCCCTGGTCCTGGCTCAGGCTGTCCCGTCTGCTTGGGTTGCCCTTCCCCAAGTCTCCTTAGAAAATGTATCGGTCCCTCTTTCCTGCATCGCCCTCCCACCAGCACGCAATCCAGCCACATTGAGTGTCAATAAAGCAGGTCTGGACGGAGAGAATGCCTCCTCAGTTGCTTCCTCTAGGCGAACAGACAGACACGAAGCTGTGCTTTGTGTGGGTAAGAGAGAGATGGTCAGTGTGTTAGCCACAGAGACCACCAGGTGCTGAGAAATCCAGGAACCAGAGGGGGCTGAAGCTGTGTCATTAGGAGCATAGTGTCTAGAGCAAAGGAGGTGACAAATCCTGTTCTATCACAGAGAGCTCTGAACACGAAATCTGAAAGGAGCATTGAGAAAGCAGCACTTGGCATGGCTGGTGTTTCTCAGTGGTTAGCACATTAGCCTGTGGCCCAAAGGGTCCCAGGTTTGATTTCCTGTCAAGGGCAGGTACCCGTGCTGCAGATTTGATACGCTGCCTCAGTTGGGGCACGAGCTGGAGGCAACCAGTAGATGAGTCTCTCCTCTTTCTCTCTCTCTCCCCTCCTCCCCCCTTCCTTCCTTCCGCTCTAAAAAAATCAATGGAAAAACATCTTCAGGTGAGGATTAACACACACACACACACACACACACACACACACACAAACAAGAGAAAGCCAAGCTTATTCTCAGCAATCCACCTGGAGGTTGGCGGGCTGGACATGAGCAGGGAGCAGGGAGCAAGGGAGCAGGGAAAGCTTCGGGGACAGCCTCCCTGTCCCTGAGAGGGGGTGGTGCCCTGGGAAGAAAAGAGAGTGAGCTCCCCATTCTACGGGGCCCCAGAGAGTCTGAAGCCCCCTGAAGCTCCTCCATGCCCCTGGAGCATCTGTGCTGTGATTGTGTTCTAGCCATGAATGCCCACACCAAGGAGATGGTGCCCCTCATGGGCAGAAAAGCCACCGTCACCAGTGGGAACCAAGTCGTCCTACAGGAGAAGAGGCCGGCGGAGATCACCCCCACTAAGAAGAGGTAGGACGGGCAGGCTTGGGCCTGGGTGCTGTGCGGGAGTCCTGGAGCTCACTCTCAGGGAGCCCTTGCCTGGACCAGACCAGAGAGGTTCAGCCTTATCTGCGGTGGCCTGGTGCCCAACTAAGTATAGATAAATATAACCGGTGGGTGGGGAGACCATATTGTAGACCCAGGGGGCCAAGCCGGGGAGTTCAGTGTGACTGGAATCATCAGGGAGTTGGCAGGGGCCACTCAGGCCAGAGCCTTTAGGAAGACTCCTGGGGAAGGGAAGGGATGGCTGGAGCCCTCTGGAGACAAGGAGCAAAAGGTGGGTGGACATTACAGGGGGTCGGGACCCCATACTGGGTACTATTTTCATGCACATCCATTGTGTGCCCAGCCAGGCCAGTCACCCTAACGCCACCTGTGTAATGGGGACACCAGCAAAGGCACCGACTCATAGGACCATGGTTAATTGGAATCGTGCCATCCAAGGACTCAGCATGGTGTCTGACCCGCAGTCAGTGTCCAGCACGTGTTGACATTGATAGTATTTTTGTAACCTTGAGACTCATTGCATCGTCGTCATCGTCATCATCACGACACAGGGCCCTTGGGAACTGGGCAGGGCTAGGATGTTTTGACCACTTCCCAGTTGGGAACATGGAGCAGGGAAAGTACTTCTCTAGGGTCACACCTGGCCCCTGAGCTGCCTCCACTGTTGTCCCCCCACCGCCTCGGCCTATTTGGTGCCCCTTAAGCCTGAATGCCCCTCCTCTACTCCAGCTGTGCTTCCCGTGGCCCTGGGGTGGGCCCACTGGTCTAGGCTGGCCCATTTGCCTTGCCTCCTCTGCCCCTGTCCCAGGCCCACTCTTGGCCAGAGGTGAGCTTGGTGCTTTCCCTTATATTGGTTTGAGTAATAATCCCTGAGGTCTTCTGTGTATCAGGTCTGGGGCAGGGACCAGTGAGGAGACCCAGGTGGTTGAAGTGCTGGATATGTGGGGGGATTTGAGGAGATGAGTTCCACTGGGGCTGGGTCTTGGTGTCAGTTAAGGAGAGTGGACAAAACTGAGTGGGGAGCCATAGAAGGTTTTGTGTGAAAGGAAGAGTATGGTGAGATTTGCATTTTGGAAAGGATACTCTGGGTGATCTGCATGGATGACGGATTGGAGAAGAAACTGTTGGGAAGTCCAGGTGAGGTCTGGGCCTGGGTGGTTAGGGGTAGAGAAAAGGGGACCAATCAGAGAGGCATTATGATCATGGGGTCCAGGGGATCAACTATGGAAGGGGAGGGAGAATGAGGAAGAAAAGACATCCCCTTCTTCTGATGGGGGGACCTGGAGGGATGATGGGACCATCTCTGACAGGAGCACATCAGAGGAGAAGGAGCAAGGTCAGCAGGAATAAGCCAAGTTTAGGTGTGAACTGTTGGCTGAGAGGTGCCCATGGGACCTCCAGATGGAAGCTCCATCCCAGAGCACAGGAGAGAAAATTTGGAGATCAGACAGGTCTCATAGGGCCATGGGGCGGTTTGGATCTCGGTGGCCTTGTCTGAGGAAGAACAGAGAGATCCTTGAGCCAAGCCCCCAACCACCACCCTTCTGCCTCTCTTCCTCTCCCCCTCGCTCTCACATTCTCAGGGGAGGTTTGTGTCTCAGGGAAGGATTGAGGGCAGGTTTTCAGGAAAATCCCAGGGTCTTCCAGCAGTCAAGCTGTGATTTTGAGCCCATGCCTGCTCATGAACTTCACTCTAGGCTCCACTCTGCCGATGGCCTTAATCAGCCAAGAGCCTAGGTGTGGGATGTGACTTTTTTCTCAGGAAGTGGTGGCCCCTCTCCTTCTGGAAGGCTTTTTGAGAGCCTTTATGTGTGCCTGCTTTTCCCAAGACCCTGAAAATGTGGGCATCTCCCTCAGAACTGAGTATAGAGCTCCTCAGGTCTAGAAAGCAAAAGAAAAATTATATGTAAATAAATATGGCAATTGTGACCACTTAAGGAAATATGAACTAAGTGATGGAATTGAAGGCATCAAGAAATCTAGATCGGAGAGAGATTTTTTCCTGAACCATCACCCACTCCTGTGAGTAGCTGGCACGGTGACCATCTTACTGGGCAAGGTGATGCCCAGGGACAGAGATGAGGCTAATAAAGGCTGTGGAAGAGTTGGCCTCCTGGCTCTCAGAGCACTTGGGCATTTATTAGGACAAAGAAGGGAGACAGGCTCCTCCCTAGCCCTGGGGCTGCTTGAGGGAGTAGCTCTTTGCCTTCAAAGAGACAGAAATGTAGGAGAAATGATGCAGAGCTGTCTGCTCACCTGTGCTAACAACATCCAGGTAGTGCCCTTCGGTCTGGGCCAGTGGTCGGAAACTCATTAGTCAGCAGAGTCAAATGTCAACAGCACAACGATTGACATTTCTATTGAGAGCCAAAATTTTTTAAACTTAAACTTCTTCTAACGCCACTTCTTCAAAATAGACTCGCCCAGGCTGTAGTATTTTGTGGAAAGAGCCACACTCAAGGGGCCAAAGAGCCGCATGTGGCTTGCGAGCCGCAGATCATGGGTCTGGGCCAAAGGTAGAAATAAGCAAATAGCATCTGCTACAGGCCAGGAGCCAGGATGTCACAAGACCTTGTCATCTGCTCCTGATGGAGGGTGAGAGGTGGCACCTGCAGTGGCAAATAGGATGGGCATGGGACAGGCCTTCAGGGTCCAGCAGCTCCCTGCCCCAGGAGGTAGATCCTTGCCCACTGTTGAGTCCTCTCCACCCTGGCTCTTACCACTCTCCTAAGCCCCCCAAAACTTCCTTTCTCAGGAACTCTTACCATTTGCAGCAGCATGGGTGGACCTGGAGAGCATTGTGCTAAGTGAAATAAGCCAGTCAGTGAAAGAAAAATACCACATGCTCTCACTCATTTATGGATCATAAAGAACATTATAAAGTGATGAGCAAAAATGGGCCTTGCTCCTTCTCCTCTGACATGCTCATGTCAGAGATGGTTCCATCATCCCTCCAGGCCCTCCATCAGAAGGGGATGTCTTTTGTTCCTCATTCTCCCTTCCCTTCCATAGTTGAGGGTGAGGGCATGTGCCTGGGTGTAGGGAAGGCCTGGGGAAGATCAATGGGGGGGGGGGGGGGGAGAAGGAGACACATGTACTACTATTTGTAATATTTAAAAAAATATATAATTTAAAAATTAAAAAAAAAAAAGAGTTCCTTTCTCAGACACAGCCCCTACCTCCCTTCCCAGCGCTTCTCTCATGCTGCTCTTCCTGCTTCCAGGGCTTTTCCCAAACCACAGATCCATTTCAAGATCCTGCCCAAATCTTACCCAACAGATCACAGAACCTTCCCCAACCCTGTCCTCAACTGGGAGGACCTTCTCCCCTGAGCTCCCATAGTCTCTCTGAACAGGTAGCATAGTTAGTTACTAGGACAATATCTCAGCTCTGGTTGAGATCTCTGAGGTCAGGGCCTCTCAAGAGGTCGTCTCTTCCCTCCCTGCCCCCAGGTTTCCTATACAGAGCATACTCATAGTTATGGAGTAAGTGGGTGAGTCAGTGAAGGAGCAGGCAGGACAACGAGAGGAGTGGGAGTGGGTGGGTTGATGAGTAAGCAACCTGGTGGCTCAGCACAGTCCCTCAGCATCAGTGAGAACACTTCACGGTGAGATGAGGACACACTTCTTCCCTGCCCTTGGGCCCTCAGTCTCCAGGCCTGGAGTGGATAGATACTTTCATGATTTGATTTTCTGGACCATTCTTAATACCCTTGTGGGATCTTGGAGGAGGCCCTGAGAAGGAGGAGGAGTGGAAGAGAGGCAAAGGACCCCTCCTCAACTTCTTGTGCAAAACTGGGAATGGGAAGTGAAGACTTTAGGCAGCTGAGAGCCCAGTGGGAGCCACTTGAGGGATGCAACCCCCAAACAGCATTTGCAGTGTAAGGTTGTGTTGGTCTGTTTGCTTATTAGTCTAGTCCACAGTCTCTCTATCTACTCACATATTTATGCTCCCAACTAAGTCTTCAGCCTTCCTTCCTTCCTTTCTTCCTTCCTTCCTTCCTTCCTTCCTTCCTTCCTTCCTTCCTTCCTTCCTTCCTTTCCTTTCCTTTCATCCATTCATGAATTCAACATCTATCCATCTGTTCATCCATCTACTCATCTGTCCATCTATCCCACCAGCCATTCTTCTTTTCATTCACTTATTTTTCACTCATCACCTATACATCTCCTTGTTCATCTATTTAGTTTCTTCTGAGAATCAGGACCAGTATTGAGTGCTCCTTCACTGACTCACCCACTTACTCCATAACTATGAGGATAAAACAACTGTAGTTTCTGCATTGAGAAACTTGTAGTTGAAGGATAGTGCATTAGAGCAAGAAAAGCAATGGCTGCCTGGCTGGTGTTGCCCAGTGATTAAGCGTTGACCCATAAACCAAGAGGTCATCAGTTTGATTCTAGTCAAGGCACATGTCTGGGTTGGGGCCTGACAACTAGTAATAGGCTTGCAGGATGATTTTCTCCCATCAATATGTCTATCTCTTTATCCCTCTCTCCTCCTTTCTAGAAGTCAATTAAAAAAGAAAAGAAAAGCAATGGCCGCATTGTGCTGTGCCCTGGTCTGATCATTGGGGCCAGTTTTGGCCAACTCACTAGAACAGTAACTCTGTGAGGAGAGAGATTTTCCTCACAGAGGAAAATCCACTATATTCCCAGTCCCTAGAACAGTGCCTGACACATTGTAGGTGCTCAACAAATATTTGTTGAGTAAATGTACTACTGAGGAGCCCAGACAAGTCGGGAGAGCTTTGGGGTGGCTATTGTGGGGGTACTGTAAGGGGCAGGGGAATGGTGGCTGGATTCGATGACCTCTGATGTGCATTTCATCTGGACAGTCCATAAGTGATTAACCCAGTGCTCCCCTGCTCCAGAATCCAAGCCCTGAGGGTCATCTGACCCTAGCTGTTCTCTACCCAGGTGAGAACCGTTGGCCCTGCGATGGCAAGAGACCACCTGGGGTCACATAGGAGGCAGAGGCATAGGCAGAATAGAACCCAGGCCTCAGGATCCCAGCCAGGGGTTCACTCCTTCCTTTGTCTTCTCTTTTGGAAGAAGGATCTGCTTTTAGGTCAGACAGAAAGTTCCTCTTGGTGGGCAGGAGACAGGAAGGTGAGGGCCAGTGTATCAGCCAACACTGTCCCCATCCCCCTTATGCCCATTTCTGGATTAGTTGAGCCTTCCAGGCTTGTCTGTGGCTGGAGGAGAGGAGAGGAGAGAAATTCCCCAGGCTAAGCCTCGGTCTCCCTCCTCCCTGCCCCACTGCAGGAGTGGCTGTGTTGGGTGGCCTCCCTCTGGAGCTAATTCCTGGAGCTAGTTTGGTGGAAACAGACCCGGAGGGCTGAGAGGAGAGCAGAGCAGCATGGAGAGTGGCATGAGCTGGAGGCTGGACATGAGGAGTCAGGTTCTCTCACTAAGTTGGCTCAGGGATGACTGTGAACGAGGGGCTTCTCCATACTGGGCCTTGGTTCTCCCTTCTGTAGAATGGGGCCACCAGCCCTCTTCTGCTCTCCTCCCTTGAACTTGAAATGACTGGGACTGCACTTTGGGAGCTCTTCTGTGGTCTTGGGTATTGATCCTCTAGGCCTGGGAGGGAGGCAGGCAGCGAAGATGCTTAGGAGAGAGGCCACCTGGTCAGGAAGCCCAGCCCAGGCCAGGTTACGGAGCCGGGTCACAGCCAGCACTTACACTGCAGCGGCCATGGGTGGGGTGTTGCTGCCACCGAGGTCATCCTCAGCCTGATCCTCACCATCCTGGTTGTCATGAGAAGGCGTGTCTCTGAGTGTGTGATTGTGGGTTCTGAGAGCACGCGTGTCTGCATTTGTGGGTGTGTCTGAAGGCAGGCCCCTCCCTCACCCCTCCACTGCTCCTTACCTCCTCTTCCAAAGTGCTTTCCTGTGTTTTCCTTCCTAACAAGGATTCCCAGCATGAGAGACGATAGAAGGGGGTGGCATGGGGGGAGGGGACTGTACCTGAGCAGCCAGTGTAACTCCAAGAAAGGCCCCTGTAGATCTCAGGGACTTGGGACTTCTCGGGAAGGTTCAGCTTCAGACCTGAGGTGGGAGGGGCAATGGGGGTGTGTGTGTGTGAGGATGGAGGAATTAGCTCTCATTGGCATGCTCCCCATCCCTGCTGAGTCCTTTGCACCTGGAGGCAGCTGCAGACAGGAAAACCCCTCTTCAGTGGTAAGCCACCCCAGCAGAGACCACTGGATCCATCCAGCCAGTATTTCTAGTGAGAAGTCACCCAGAGCAGCTTTGAATCCAGGCTCTGCCACCTACCTGCCGTGTGACCTCAGAGCCTCCACATGCCCACCTATTTAACGTGGGTGAGAAGGACAGTACCCACTTCTGTGAGGGCTAAGCAAGAGTCCAGCATGAGCTGGTGGAGTGAGTGGCACCCTGGCAGCAGGGCTGCAGGACACGCAGGGGGAAGGCCCTGCCCCCGCCCTAATGGCCTTGCTTGGTTGTCCCTCAGCGCACACTTCTTCCTGGAGATAGAAGGGTTTGAGCCCAACCCCACTGTCGCCAAGACCTCTCCTCCCATCTTCTCCAAGCCGATGGATTCCAACATCCGGCAGTGGTGAGTACCCCCTGCTGCCCAGCCCCCTGCCCCGGCCGGCCCTCAGCTCCAGAGGATGGCAGTGACTGGCCCTGGCCCACAGGGCTGGGCCTGATTGTGTCATGCTAACATGGTTCATTCTCCAAGTCATCCCCTTTTCCTCTCTTCCCTCTGCCCTCCAGCCTCTCTGGCAACTGTGATGACATGGACTCCCCACAATCTCCTCAGGATGATGTGACAGAGACCCCATCCAACCCCAACAGTCCCAGGTGAGCCGGCCCTTCCCCTCCTCCCAGTGCCCAGCAGGCCGTTGCTGGGAGGACAGGCACTGGAACCCCGAAGAAAAGAGAAGGAAGCCGCCATTCTTGGGCGCTGGGACAAATGTCTGGGCCCATGGCTGTGACGTGTAGGAAATTTATTGGGGGAGGGGAGTGTTACATTTGATACCCACCCGTTACAGTAGGCAGCGCAACGGGAACTTAAGGCAATACCATGTATGTTAACTTAAAATGCATGGTCTGCCTATTGCCTGGAGGATGGTGGTGAAACACCAAGCAAGTGTACATTTTGCAAGAACACACACAAACAAAGGATACACGCCAACACATTGCCATGGTTGCCTGTTTGGCGTCCGGGGGCAGGGAGGGATAGATAAAAACATTCAAACAACACAAAATACGAAAATGAGGTTTTTCCTTCCCCTAATCCCATACTTTCAAGGTAATTACCCGTATCCTTCCTATTCACTCCTATGTGTATCCAACCACGCCTTTTGATAGATGTGGTTGCATTTGGAGTTGAAAGGGAGACTGCGTAGGCTGCCTTGGATCCCAGGGGCCTCGGGTGCGAATGGAGAGGCTGTTAGGCACTGCGACAGGCACGCGGAGACATTGGGGGTGCAGTGTGGGAAAGGAGGGAGGGTAGGGGTGGGCATGCACGTGTGGTGAGCTGGAAAATGTTTCTGGCTTCAGCGCAAACCTGGCTAAAGAAGAGCAGAGGCGGAGAAAGAAGAGGCTGAAGAAGTGCCTCTTCACGGCCGTGTCCGAGGGCTGCGTGGAGGAGCTGGTGGAGCTGCTGGTGGAGCTGCAGGAGCTTTGCAGGAGGCGCCGCAACCTGGACGTGCCTGGTCAGTGCCAGGCCCTGGCAGAGGGTGCGGGGCTGGGGTGCCCGCTTGGCTCCTGCTGTCCACCTTCCCTCCCACCGACCCTTGGGGCTGGCGTGTGAGGAGCCTTGAATGACGGGTTAGGGACTTTGAACCTGACTCTGAGGGCAATGGGGAGCCATGGAGGAGCTTAGACAGGTGAGGGGCGTGGTCTGGCTACTGCCTGGAGGATGGGGGTGAAGCTGGAGGAGACTGCTGTCCGGGTGGAGTTAGGACCCCAGCGGAGGGCTGAGGGAGGGGAACAACATTCAGGCAGCGACACTGGCAGGACTCAAGGACGTAGGCAGTGAGGGCGAGGAAGGAGTTGGGCGGTGCCATTGGTGACTTGGTGGATGCTGAAGCCCAACCTGTCCAGGGCTGTGGTTGGCAAACTGCGGCTCAGAAGCCCCTTGAGCGAGGCTCTTTCACAAAATACCACGGCATGGGCAAGTCTATTTTGAAGAAGTGGCGTTAGAAGAAGTTTAAGTTTAAAAATTTTGGCTCTCCAAAGAAATGTTAATCGTTGTACTATTGATATTTGGCTCTGTTGACTAATGAATTTGCCGACCACTGGGTTAGGGAGCTTGGGGAGTAGCAATTAGGGCGAGTCATTGAGCTCTATTTGAAGGCTACCAGGAGGGGGCAGGCTGCAGACTTCAGGGTGTCTGTCTGCTTCTAGACAGTGGGAAGCCCTGGTGAGACTGCCTCCTGCCAGGGAGGGGTGAAGAAGCCAAAGAGGGAAAGATGAGGCTCTCCTGGCCTCTGGGGAGGAGGAGCCAGCGAAGGAGGTGGAGAGCAGTGTGTGTGGGCTCAGGGAGGCCAGCGGGGGCCATGCAGGTCAGAGGCTGCAGCTCCCCCCCTGTGATCTTGCCTGCAGACTTCCTCATGCACAAGCTGACGGCCTCCGACACCGGGAAGACCTGCCTGATGAAGGCCTTGCTCAACATCAACCCCAACACCAAGGAGATCGTGCGGATCCTGCTCGCCTTTGCCGACGAGAACGACATCCTGGACAGGTTCATCAACGCTGCGTACACCGAGGAGGCCTACGAAGGTACCTGCCTGGGGGAGGCGTGTGTAGACAGCGGGTGGCGGCCAGGCCACACAGATCACGGAAAGCCCAAAGCACATAGCGTGGCACTCGGCTCTTGTCTCTTCCTTCCCTCATTCGGCAAATAATTTTGAACACCGACCACATGCCAGGCATTGTTGTTGGCACCGGGGTGCGGTGGAGAGCATGATAGAGGAAGGCCCTGGCTCTACAGAAGGTAATTTTATATGGGAAAACACTTTGAACATAAAACGCAAGAAGTCCATGTGACCCAAAGTAACTGGGTTAGTGGGGGGCTGTGGGCAACGTTAGAGTGGATGGTGAGAGAGGTGGCCTTTGACCTGAGATCTGTCTGATGAGAAGGATCCAGAACAAGGCAAGGGCACTGGCTTGAGATAGGAAGGACCCAAGTACATTTGAGTGATGGAGAAAGAAACCTGGAGATGAGGTGAGAGAGCTGGGCGGGGCCAACACATGGCAACTATTAGTGTCACTACTGTCTTTATTATCAACGGCCCCATTTGGGTCTCAGCTTTGTGGCTTCTCTCTCAGGTGGGCCAGGGAGGAGCTAGGAGACCCGCTGGGATAGTGTTTCCCTGCCCAAGAAATACGTTGTGAATAATCTGTAAGGTGGATCCTCATTTGAATTTTTGAGTCAATAAACATCCCGTTGGGATCTAAGGAGATGCTTGTGGCAAAAATGTTGGCCTCAGGGATTCCTGATGCTGCCTTCATGACATGCCAGGGGCACGAGACGTCTCAACTTCTTGCAGGTTGGGGGTCTAGGTCGGGCCCTTACCTTTTCTCATGGGATAAGGCCATTTCATTATTTTTTAAATTTATTTAAGCTCGGTAGAGTTTTGTAAGAATTTTTGTTATATATAAAAAAGGCAAGGATTATGAAAAACTAAAAGCTACCCATTGGAAGAGAGGAAAGTCTGGGAATATTGTAACTGAGTGCAGAGCTGCACACTGAGTTCCCTGGTAGCCAAAGCGAAGAGAGAAATGGGATGAGCCGCATCATGTTTCCGCCTGTCACTAGGGAGTTGATATTAGCCCTGTGGCCAAGGAGGGCCAGGCCACTGCCTCCAGCTTCTCTGTCCTGACCGGTCTCCCCTTTCAGGCCTTTCTCTCCCCTCTTTTCTTCTTGTCAGTCTGTGGGGACTCACAGACTCCTGTTTCTAGCAGCATCTTCTCCTGGGTGGATCCTTTGATGCCCTTGGGGCCTCACATAAGAGGTCCTTAATAAATATGCTTTGAATGAGTGAATAAATGGAGATTAGTGTCTCTATGAAGGCTTTGCTGTCCTGGCTGCAAATCCTACCCATCTCCTTCCTCAGCCTCCCCTTGTCCTTTCCTTCTTGCATGGATCTATGTCTTGCTGGTGGGTTAGTGAGGGGCTGTGGGCATCCAGTCTTTCCCTGCGTGGTGGGAAGAACCATTTATCCCTGTCTTCCCAGACACAACCCTCTCCCCCACTCTCCCTCCTGATGGTGTCTGCTGATCCCTTCCTTTCCCTGTTCTAGGCACTACTTGCACCAGGGACCGCACGAGCAGCACTTTTCCTTACCTTGGGCAATCAGCTGGCCTTTCTGAGCCTCAGTTTCCCCACCTGGCAGAGGCTGATATTTTCTCTCTATACTGCTAAGAGGATACAATGACAGCTTTTAAAATACTGTTTTTAGCATTTTATCAGAGGCCTTCAATCAGACCGTCAAACCTCAGAGGGAAGGTAGGGGAAGGTGGAGCGATAAGGACACATATGTAACACTTTAATCAATAAAGAAAAAAAAGGGACTAACTTTTTAAAAAACAATTTAATTAAAATTTTTATTGAAAAATTTAAACATACATTTGAAATATTGGCATAATGAACTTCTAGATATTCATCATTGAGATTCAGCATAACAATTTATTTTTAATTACATAAATAGTACATGAATAGAATTTCATTGTAAAACATTTGAATATTTTAATTAAGTTAAAGAGGAACGCTTCACTTGTTTCTCAACCTCCTCTCCAGAGATGATTACTATAGGGTGTATGCTTTGAGGACTTTCCTAGGTTTTTTGACATATGTGCAGATAGAAATAGATAGCTTTATTTATTCATTTATCTAGAAGCCTGATGCACGAAATTTGTGCAAGAGTAGGCCTTTCTTCTCCTGGCTGCCAGCACCTGCTTCCCTCTGGCACCTGGGACCTGGGCTTCTCTTGCAGTCCTGGCTTCCTCTGGAAGGTCATTCAGAAGGATGTCTGGCCTAATTAGCATATTATGCTTTTATTATTATAGACTAGAGGCCCCATGCATGAGATTCATGCACTGGGGGTGGGTCCCTGTGCATGAATTGCCTGTGCCCTCTCACAGTCCAGGAGCCCTCAGGGGATGTCTGACTGACAGCTGAGGCCCACTCCATGCAATCGAACATCCATAATGCTGCTGCAGAGGTGGGAGAGGCTCCCACCACCACCGCTGCTGTGTTTGCCAGCCATCAGCCTGGCTTGTGGCTGAGCTGTGCTCCCCCTGTGGGAGTGCACTGACCACCAGGGGGCAGATCCTGTGTTGAATGTCTGCCCTGTGGTGGTCAGTGTGCATCCTAGTGATGGGTTGTTCTGCTGTTCGATTGATTTGCATATTAGCTTTTTATTATATAGGATTACATAGGCTAGAGCAGTATTGCACTGTTCTACAACTTACTTTTTTGCAGATTAACTATACATCTTAGACAACATCTCATGTCAGAATATGAAAGTCAGTCTTCTCTTTACCTGCTTAGTCTGAGTGTAATACTGTGGCTAATTTCACCATTTTCCCCTGGTCGTTTCCAGTATTTTGTATGACAACGTCTAGATGCACACTCTTGTCTATGACCTTGTGCCCAGGGTACAGGTGTTTTAGGGAAAGACTTTGAATTGGCCTTTCTGGGCCCAGAGGCATGCACATTTAAAATTAGAATGGTTATTGCCTTGGCTAGTGTGGCTTAATTGATTGGGTGTCATTCTGTGCACTGAAAGGCTGTTGGTTCGATTCCTAGTCAGGGCACATGCTTGAGTTTTGGGCTCGATCTTTGGTAAAGGGCATGCAGGAGGCTGCCAATCTATGTTTTGCTCTCACACTGATGTTTCTCTCTTTCTCTCTCCCTCTTCTTTCCTATCTAAAAATAAAAAATAAAATAAAATTAGCATGCTTGATAAATTTTCCATCAAGAAATATTACTTTAACTCGCCCTTCTCAAAAGAGTACAAAGATACTCCTTCCCCCTACTCTTAATTAATCCTTTTTTTTAGTCTTTAACTCATTAGGTTCAAATTTTAATTTTCCTGATTACCAGTGATTCTGAATATCTTTCAGTTTCTTTATTGGCTATGTGTATTTTCTTTCTGAGGGGTTCTTAATATGATTTTCTTGTTTCCTTTTAGCCTGTTTGTCTTTTTTTTATTGATTTGTAGGGCTCTTAATGTATTATGGACTTTAAAAAACACTTTGTCTATTTTATACGTCTCAAATATTTTCCCTGGCCTACCAATTGCCTTTTAAGTTTCTTTTAGGATGTCTTTCAAAATACAAAAATATTTAATTTTTATGTAAGCAAAAATTTTTATGTCATTTTTTAATTTATGGTTTCTGCATTTTGGATCTTGCTTAAGAAGGTTTTCTGTACCAAAAGGTTAGTTATAAGCAAATTTTCCAATAATAATAAAAAAAAAAGCGTAGTTCTTTAACCCACCAGGAATTTCTTTTTATGTATGGCAAGACAGCAGCTCTGGGAAATACTGTTTATGATGGGACATTCAGAGATACAGCCCCTCTTACCCCCTGCTTCCCCCCCCCCCCCACACACACACACAGGAAGGTTCTGAAGGTTCTACCAACAGGGTTAATGTCCCTTCTCCACCCCCTGCTCCTTGACTCCTGTTCCGTCCTCAGTCCCCAGCACCAGTCACTCAGCTCCCAGGCCAGACACCAGACCTAACCTGAGACACCCCTTCTTCCCCAGGCCCCAGAGACCACCCTGAGGACTCTTTCTCCTAGGGTTCTTCGCTCCCCGGAGCAGAGTTCCACATAAGTCTGGGATCTTGTGAAGGCCTCCTCCAATTTTGCAGCCAGAGTGGTCTGAAAACGCACATGCACTGAACCCCAAACTCGGGTCATGCCACTTTCCTGCTTCCACACCTGCTGTCTCTCCTGGCCCTCAGGGTCACCCGGCTTATCAGGCCTTGAGCTGGCCCCAGCGACCTTGTTAGACGTATTGGATGGCGGCCTACAGGCCCTCGGCCGGGACTGGGTGCAGAGCCCCTGCCCCGGTCCTGGAGCGCCCCCGCCTGGGTGGTAGCGAGACTGTGCTGCTGCGGAACGAGAAGCCAAACTGCATCCCCCTGGGCACTGTGTTCCCAAGCCCAGGCGGGCGGCTTACTTCTTCATAATTCCGTGGAGGGCGGGAAAGAGGCCAGATAGGGGGTCACCAGGGTCTCAGCGGCTCGCTGACCGCCCCCCCGACACCCCCTTGTCCTCCACCCTGTGCGCAGGGCAGACGGCGCTGAACATCGCCATCGAGCGGCGGCAGCGAGACCTCACCGCGCTGCTCATCGCGGCCGGCGCCGACGTCAACGCCCACGCCAAGGGGGTCTTCTTCAACCCCAAGTACCAGCACGAGGGCTTCTACTTCGGTGGGTGTCCGGCCGGGCTGGGGCTGGGCTGAGGCGGGGTCCGGGAGGAGGGCAGAGGGCGGGCCGCCCCCAGACTGGGCCCCCAGAGGGGCTGGGGCTGGAGGCCGGCTCTGAGCAGTTCCAAGTGGGAGCCGGGCGACCCTTGTGAATTGGGACCGTGAGGGTGGGGCTGGGGGGTGGCGAGCCTGCAGGGAGGGAGTTTCTAAGAAGGCACCCAGTGGTCTGAGAGGAACAGGGACCTGGAGGGAGAAGCAGGTCGGGCTGGGTCACAGGCGAGGAGAAGGCTCTGAGCAGGGGGTGAGCTGCCCAGGGAAGGAGGACAGGTGTGGGCGTCCCTGTCGCCAGCTCTGGCCTCTGGCCTCTGTGCTCAGGGTCTCGGGACTGCAAACCTAGTCAAGAGGGTGAGTATAAAAATCCTCTGACCGACAGGGTAGGGAGTCCAAAAGCAATCGGGGCTGGGATGTTATAGGTCAGTGGTCTGCAAACTCATTAGTCAGCAGAGCCAAATATCAATAGGACAACGATTGAAACTTTTTTTGGAGAGCCACATTTTTTAAACTTGAACTTCTTCGAACACCACTTCTTCAAAATAGACTTGCCCAGGCCGTGGTATTTTGAGGAAGAGCCACCCTCAAGGGGCCAAAGAGCCGCATGTGGCTCGCGAGCCAGTTTGCCGACCATGGTTGTAGGTGAACGATATTTTTTCAGTGTGTAATTTAGATAGGGTGAAACTCAGCCATTTTAATTTACAATTCTGTTTGTTGCCACACATGCATAGCACCAGGCTAGGGCAGGGAACACACAGCTCGGTCACACCAAACATCTTCCTGGGATAACTTTGTATTCAGCCTTGCTTCCCACCCCACCCCAGCCCCGACTGTCTGACAACCACTGACCGGTTTTCTCTTTGGGTGGTTTTTGCATCAGCAGGGCTAGATGGGTCTGGATGGCCATGAGGACAGGCCTTGTCCAGTCTATTGCCCAAGATCGGGTCTCGTTGGAGCCGGTGCTGGGAAACGTGTGTTGGGTGGGATGAGAAAGGGGGCAGGACCGAGTTTGGGGGGTGAGCCGCAGGAGACCTGCGGTCCAGTCCTGGCTCCGCCTCGGGCTTGCTGTGTGACCCGGCGTGTGTCACCTGCCTCCATTCTTAAGTATTCCTCGATCACTCACTATACACAGAAGGTACTGTTTCTTCGCGTTTGAAATGTTATCGCTGAGCAAAACAAAAGTCCCTCCCTGCATGGAAGCTAACATTCTAGATGGGAAAGAGAACATCAGTGATAAACACAGTGAAATGTTAATTAACGTGCTAGAAAATGACAAATGCTATTAGAAAGAAAAAAAAAAAAGTAAAGCAGGACAAGTGGAAGCAGAGTGCTAGGGCAGCCAGGAGGTGGGTTTCAGTTTTAAATAGGACAGTTAGGGTGACTCATTGAAAAGGTGACATTTGAACAAAGACTTGGAGGGATGCAGATATCTGAGAAACAGCATTACAGGTAGGGGAACAGCCTGTGCAAAGGCCTTGAGGCAGAGAAATGCTTGGTGTGTTTTAGAGACGGGGTTATTGCCATGGTCGGCAAACTGCGGCTTGAGAGCCACATGCGGCTCTTTGGCCCCCTGAGGGTGGCTCTTCCACAAAATACCACGGCCTGGGTGAGTCTATGTTGAAGAAGTGGCGTTAGAAGAAGTTTAAGTTTAAAAAATTTGGCTCTCAACAGAAACGTCAGCCGTTGTACTGTTGATGCTTGGCTCTGCTGACTAATGAGTTTGCTGACCACTCGCAACCGTTATTGCAATGATCTAGCTTCAGTTTCTTCCCATCAGGGGGAGCTGGGGAGAGGAAGCCTCAGGGGTCTATCTTCCTGAGATGGTCAGGATAGGGGCTTCAGTCCTGGGACCTGGGGAACACTACTCTGGTCCATGAGAGAACCGAACCCCAGTGTTCTCCCTCCGCCACCTCCAGGCGAGACACCCCTTGCCTTGGCAGCGTGTACCAACCAGCCCGAGATCGTGCAGCTGCTGATGGAGAACGAGCTGACAGACATCACCTCGCAGGACTCCCGGGGCAACAACATCCTCCACGCCCTGGTGACGGTGGCCGAAGACTTCAAGACACAGAATGACTTCGTCAAGCGCATGTATGACATGATCTTGCTGAGGAGCGGCAACTGGGAGCTGGAGACCATGCGCAACAATGACGGCCTCACCCCGCTGCAGCTGGCCGCCAAGATGGGCAAGGCCGAGGTGGGGCTTGGGGGCAGGCGGGAGGGCAGGGAGCACTCTACCGGCTGCCAGCCTGAGGCCCCATAGGTCACGCCTCGGCCAGGGGAACGTCTTAGGTTCAGAAGGGCAGCTGTGGCCGAGCGGGGCTTGTTCTGATGGCCGCAACGAGCCGCCGAGAGGCAGTGCGCAGGCCCACCCTCTGGATTTAGGCCATCACACTCCCAGTTTCTTCTGTCTCCTGCCCTGGGAACCCCTGCTCCGGGGCCAGAGTGGGGGAGCCTTAAGGCTGCATGATGCAATCTCCAGTGCCTGTGGCTGAGGATTCCTGGGTGGTGGGTGCTGAGTGTGGCTGAGTGTCTGACCCTGGGGGGCCTTCAGCCTCTCAAGAGGACAGGAGCCCCAGAATGGCTGCTCGGGATCCGGAGCCGATGGGCTGCTAGTCCCGTCTCTGGAGCGATCCCAGCCTGCCCCTCGGGTGGAAACGCTGAGCCAAGAGCCCAGCAGAGCACGTGACTGCTATGGCCCTTTGTGCTCGTGTGATGCGGCCGTGGAACCCAAGGCTTACCTGGGAGCCTTGGTGGAGACTGGAGCTGGGGCGGGCTCACACCTCCTGGTGGTTGGAGCCACGCTTGGTCTGAGATCACGGTGGGGGGTGGGGGTGGGGAACGGGTGCCCCAAGGGCCTTGGGCCCTGGTTCAGTGGTCAGGGCTGGTCCCACAAGGGACCTTTTCATTGTCTTGTTGGGGGAGGAGGGAATGGAGGACAGCTTTGACAAAGGAGGAATTGTGTTGCCCCCTCCCTCCCCCCCCTCTTTCTGTGCTTAAGACACAGACACTGAGTTTGGGGAGCTCTCTGCCTGGGCTGTGCAGACAAGGCTTCTGTGTGAGAGGAGATGGGAGCCCCACTGACTCACGTGAGACCAGGGCTCTGACACTGTCCTCTTTAACAGGTCCCTCCTGCCGGGCCTTGGGAAGCTAGGATACCCCAAAACGCAGCTTTCGGGGCATAGTGAGCTGGATGGCTACCCATCCGGCCTGCCCCTTGGAACTACCCAGGGAGCTTTACAAGCTCCAGATGCCTGGGCTCCCTCCAGAGACTTGGATTGAGTCAGTCAGAGGTGTGGGACTATGTATGCATGTATTTATTTATTTACTAGAGGCCCGATGCATGAAATTCGTGCAAGAGTAGGCCTTCCTTCCCCTGCCTGCCAGCACCGGCTTCCCTCCGGCACCCGGGACCCGGGCTTCCCTCACAGAGGGAGGCCCCGTCCACCCATTGCAGCCCGCCAGTGGGTGGCCTGCGCCTTCCTCTTTGGGGAGATTGTGGAGCCCCTCGATTGAGCGCCCCACAGGCTCGTGGCCTGGGCCTCCCAGTGCGGGGCGAACATGGGGCGATGGCTGGGCCCCTGACCAATCGCATTGCACCCGCCTGGCTGGCCTGGTGCCAGAGGGTGTCATAGCGTGTCCCAGATGGTTGTCAGGATGGTCATCTGGATGATCGTTCCACTGTTCGGCCGCTGGGTTGATTTGCATGTTACACTATTATTATATAGAATTTTTGGAGAGAGCAGGAGGGGAAGAGACAGAAAGAGAGAAACATCAATTCGAGAGAGACACATTGATTGGTAGCCTCCCAACCGGGCCAGGAATTGAGCCTGCAACTGAGGTACGTGTCCTTGACTGGAATCGAGCCGGGGACCCTTCAGTTCACAGGTCAATGCTCTCTCCACTAAGCCAAACCAGCCGGGGTGAAGTGGGATTTTTTAATGTTCCCCAATGACCTACTATGCAGCAGAGTTTGAGAATCACTGACTTAGAGGCCCCCTCCCCCCCGCCACCTCTCTGTAAGGCTGGTGTCTTACATCTCCGTGTGTCTGGCCAGAGCAGGGAGCCTCAGCTGGCAGGTCTTGATTGAGGGTGGGATGGGGAAGCTGGAAGACTTCTAGTTTCTCCTCAGATCCAGGCCTAGCAGAAATTATCTCCCATAATTGTAGGTTCCCAGATTCTTCACTGAACTGGGTTTTAAGAGCCTCTTCCTGGCTCCATTCTGTGGCTGAGAGTTGTCCCACTTCCTGTCCCCAGATCCTGAAGTACATCCTCGGTCGTGAGATCAAGGAGAAGCCACTCCGGAGCTTGTCCAGGAAGTTCACCGACTGGGCATATGGGCCCGTTTCATCCTCGCTCTACGACCTCACCAACGTAGACACCACAACCGACAACTCGGTGCTGGAAATCATTGTCTACAATACCAACATTGACGTGGGTCTCCCCGGGGGCTGGGGAAGGGCCCGGGGCAGGGGCGGGCTCTGGGGACACTGGGAAGACCCCATGCCTCTAGCTGGACATGCCTGCAATCCCCCATTCCTTTGCCTCAATGGGCAGAGTTGGCACAATATGGCAGGGCCTGTGTGGGGTTCTCTTGTTCCCAGGGCTCCTTGGGTGAGGGTCTCCTGGCCCCAGAGTCCTGGGCCATGTGGATCTGGTGGTGGGAGTGGGGATGGCTGGTGTTGATCTCCGCTCCCCCTCCCCACCCCCAACACACACACACCTTACTCATTCTCTGTGGCCATGCTTAGAATCCCTTTTTCCCCCCCAAACCTGGCCCCAAGTGAGGGACAGGGAGTGCATAGTTGTGGCAGTCAGGGAAGCCTCCCCGGAGGAGGCAAGAAGGGGCCGTGAGGGGAAGTGATAGGATCAGCAGTGAGAGCTTTTGGCTTTGGGGGAAAATGAACCTTCAGTCTTTACATTTTACCAAGAATCATGCTTCCCAGAGCTTGCCTGGTCTGGGTTCTTCATGGACCCTCCGGGCAGCCTAGTGGGCAGGGCAGCTTGATGGATATCGGTTGTACAGATGAGGAGATGCAGGACCAGAAAGGTCAGGGGCTTTCCTAAGGTTGCACAGCGAAGAGGGGCTCAGTTGGAGCCAGACCCTCAGGCGTACTCCTTCTCCCGTCCAGCCCTTGCTTCCCACGGGGCAGACCAGCTCCTGAGCCATTCGGCTGCTGCCTGGGCTCCCTGGCAAGGAGCCTCGGGAGCTGGAAATTGCTCTCCTGACATTTCCTGCCAAACCAGTCCGTTGGACAGAATGACTGCCCCCTGCTGGGCAGTGCTGCCTCAGAGCTTCCTTTGAAATGGGGGCCTTTGACAATGGTTCCCCCCCACCTTGGTCTCCGTGGTGACTGTGGCCGTGTACCCCCAGAACCGGCACGAGATGCTGACCCTGGAGCCCCTGCACACGCTGCTGCGTATCAAGTGGAAGAAGTTTGCCAAGTACATGTTCTTCCTGTCCTTCTTCTTTTACTTCTTCTACAACATCACGCTGACGCTCATCTCCTACTACCGACCCCGGGAGGAGGAGGTACGTGGGCCCCTTGATGGGGAGGGTGGGGGGGGGGGTCAGGGCTGCAGGAGCGTGGAGCCGCCCCATGTGCAGATGGGGAAACCGAGGCCCAGAGAGGCCCAGAGATTTTCTTGGGCTTCCCTAATTAATGGTCATCCCTCACAGTTCCTGGTTATGTCTCCGGAGCTTAGCTGGGCCTAGCCCCAGGTGCTCAGCCCCAGGCTGACCCATGTTGGGAGGAGAACTAGAGGATTCGGAGACCCAGAGCCCAGGCTCTGTCTAAATCTAGAGCTGATTGGGTGTTTCTGATGTGAGGGCCACAGGATATGGGAGTGGGGCAGTAAGGGGGGTGGGGGGTGGGGGGGGGCGGGGCAGGTCACTTACACAAGACTTCCCACCACCCTGGGCCTTAGCTTCCATCCATTATCCCAGGCACAGAGTTTCAGCTTTATTTGGCTGTGATGAGGTCCTGTGAGTGTCTGAATATGGATGGGGTCCTGTAAGGAAGTGTGAGGGCTGTGAGCATATTCCTCGCTGCGGAGATCTGGATTCCCAGCGTGGGTGGGGGAAGCAGGGCCCGGGTCTGCCATTCCTCCTCCAGCCCTGTGCAGAGATCGGGCTCCCTGCTGGCTCCGGCCCAGTCCGAGGGCTCTGCAAGTCCCTCCAGAGCTGGCACTACCCCTGCCCTCCTCACTCCCCATCCTGTACCCTCCATTCCTCCCCTTCTCCCCAGGCCCTGCCACACCCCTTGGCCCTGACACACAAGATGGGGTGGCTGCAGCTCCTGGGAAGGATGTTCGTGCTCATCTGGGCCATGTGCATCGCAGTGAAGGAGGTGAGTGGGCCACGGAACCCTCCTGACTGGCCTGCGATGCAGGCAGGTGACAGCAGGCTTGGTTTTGGTCCCACCCTACACTGCCATTACTACTGGGGGGCTCTGGGGAGCTATCCCCCTTCTAGGCTTTAGATTTCTTAGTCACAAAGTGGAAATAAATAATTAAGCAGGTCTATCTTACCTACTTCATCTATGTACCCCTCCACCCATCTGTCCATCTATTTGCCATTTATCTACCCATCCGAGCCACTCAGTAACCCATCTTCCTCTCCGCTCTGTCCACTCATTGAACCACCTGCCCTCTCTCAGTGACCCAGCCACTCATTCATCCATCTGAATACCCATTCATCCTTACCCTCTGTCCTTCCATCCTTCCATCTGTTTATCAATTGATCACTTGATTGGTCCATCCATCCAACCAATGAGTCAACAGGTAGATTCTGAACATCATCTCATGTGGAGCCCTGGGGGCGGTGATAGGGAGGGAAGAGCTGTCCTCTTGAGCTCACGGTCTGGTAGGGGATTTCCAAGGGACCCAAACTTCTAGACTTTGCGATAGACTGTGAAGAGGCCCTGCACTGGGTTCGGTGCTCAGAAGAAGAGATGGCCTCTACTGGGGGCAGGGGAAGGAGGGAAGGCTTGAGTGCAGAGATGGCACTCCTCATGGTAGAAGTGGGCCTGAGGACACGGCGGAGAAAGTCATTCCCGAGGGGGCGTGGGGAACAGTCTGAACTAAAGTTACAAGTTGGTGGGCAAAAGTAGGTCCACAGTTGTGAGTACTTGAAGCACAGAGCTGATTCCTGTATCATTATTTATTAATTATGGTATTCTTTATTATTATTATTATTCACCTACTTTTGCCATCCCTGTGCTTGAGGGATGGCAGGTAGCTACATGTTGTGCTGCCTCGCAGGTTCTGGGGTGGGGGTGAGGGTGAGGTGAGAGATACACCAAGATCGGAGGAACCTGCACCCTGGCCTCACCTCTACTCTCCAGGCACAGGGCCCCTCAGTAGCCCTCACTTGGGCTCTGGCTGGGCCTTCACACACTGAGTCTCAGGCCTGGGGACAGCCCCCATCCTCAGACCCCCCTCCGCCCCACAACTGAGAGACAGGAAGAGGCTGAAGCCTTCCTTTCCTTTCTGGCCTCAGGGCATCGCGATCTTCCTGCTGAGACCCTCAGATCTGCAGTCCATCCTCTCGGATGCCTGGTTTCACTTTGTCTTGTAAGTAGGCCAGTCCCCTTGGCCGCCAGCTCACAGGCAGGGCTGAGGTCCTATGTGGTGGTCGCTGTGTCCCTCTGAAACAAGTGCCCTCCCACACCGCCCGGTCCCAGCCAATCTGCTACGCTCCCATGGCTAGGGACCGCCTTTCTCACTTCTGGTAAGAGAGACACATACCTAGATGCCCAGAGAGAGGCCCAGAAAACACTAAGACTAGGACAGTGCCCTCATCTGGCTGCAGGGATGGCTGACTCCACCCTGTCCTGGAGCCCCAGGTGGCAGGCAGTGGGGGAGGGCACGGAGAGGCTCAGCACTGCTGTTTCCCTTCTTTTATGGAGGGTTCCTGCCCAGTTCCTCCAAGTTGCATGGGGTCTAGAAGTACCATCTTGGACCCTGGCAGACCAGAGCTGGAAAGTGTTTGAGGAATCACTGAGTCTCATCTGCTGGTATGGAAACTGAGGCCCAGAGCAGGGAAGCTGAGTCCCTCCCAGTCACTCGGAACGTCAGTGGTACTGAAGCCAGTCCCGCTGCATCATCCCTTCCTCATGCCAGTGCAGGCTTGGCTACCATTGGGCTCTTGCCAGAAAGCCTAGCCCAGACCTGTCTGAAGGAGGTCGTGTGCAGCTGACCTCAGAGGACCTGTCTCTGAATGAGCAGAGGCTGATGGAACCTGCGCATGCGTTTGAAGAAAGTTGGCTTCATAACTGCGTGGATGCCCTGAAGGTCCTGCTCCGAGTTCTTCGGGAGGCTGGGTCTGTAGGACATGGAGGCTTTTTTTTTTTTTTTTTTTTTTTTAAATTTTTAAATTAATTAATTAATTAATTTATTTTTTTAACCAAGCTCTTCATCCATGTGGGCAGGTGGGGCCCTCAGACACTGCAGTGAAGGATGGGCCGGGCGGCACTGCCCCACGATGCAAGTCACGGGAGAGTTTGTCCCCTTTGAGAAAGTATGGTGGTTCCAGAGAAGAACCATTTGTACAGCCAGTGGTTTCAGTGCAGACAAAAGGCACTGATGCCTTGCCACGCTCTTCTGCTTGTTGGCTGTTTTGATAGCATAGAGAAAGGTGTAGATGGGCTTCTTCCCTTCAGGCCCCAGTGCACCCAGCACCCAAACATTTGCCTGTCACTGCAGGAGAAAAACAAGGTGGCCTGTGCCCTAACTTTAACCAGTTATTTTTTAACGGTGGGGACTGTCTGATGGAAGAAGCAAGAGATTTTTATCCAGATGCCTGAATTACTGAGATCCTGTGAGTGTAGATACCACAACACACACTGTTTAGGAGTAGATTTCGATCTTGTATATTTGGTATATATGGTATTTGAAATATTTTAAGTTGTTGTGGGAAAATACACATAACATAAAAGTGACCACCTTAACCATTTTTAAGTGTTCACGACACTGTGCCGCCAATCTCTAGATTTCTTTTCATCTAGCAAAACCAGAACTGTTTTAACAACTGTTTATAGCCATTAAACAGCCCGTCCCGATTCCCCTCCCCCAGTTCTTGGTGACCTCCATTCTGCTTTCTGTCTCTATGAATTTGATTTGACCACTCTAAGGACATCATATCAGTGAAATCCTACAGTATTTATTTTTTGGTGACTGGCTTATTTCACTTGGCACAATCACCTCCAGGTTGGTCCATGCTGCTAAAAGATTAAAAAACAAACAAACAAAAAAAGTAGGTTGGAGGATACTTTTGGTATGATTGGCTTATAAGTATAGATGTTTTCAGCTTTTATTATTTTGATTACACATGCAATTACCCATTGTATCCTTTCTCTACCCCAGTGGTTCCCTAGTCTATGTGAGAATCATAGAGGGGTTTAAGAAGGAAGTCATGTGGGTGATTTAAAAACATACAGCCTCCGTCCGGGGCTGCTCTCCAGGTCCTCTGAACCAGAACCTGGTGGGGCCTTGGGGATCTGTGCTTTTAAAAAGTCCGTTGCTCCAAGTAAGTAAGGCCCTTGTCTCCTGTGTCTCCTGAACAGTTTTGTCCAAGCTGTGCTTGTGATACTGTCTGTCTTCTTGTACTTGTTTGCCTACAAAGAGTACCTCGCCTGCCTTGTGCTGGCCATGGCCCTGGGCTGGGCGAACATGCTCTACTACACGCGGGGGTTCCAGTCCATGGGCATGTACAGCGTCATGATCCAGAAGGTTGGTTCGGGGCCTCCGAGCATCAGAGATGTGCAGGCTGGGAGGGCCCTCAGAGGATGCTCACTTTTCAGATGGGGAAACTGAGATCTGGAGAGCAAAGGGGGCTGGCCCACAGGGCAGACTGCTGCTCTTTATTTATTTAAGCCACTGTCTCCATTTGCCTTTGGTCAGCTTTAAGTGTCCAGACCCTAAAATGCCTGGGCTTGTTGGGCATTGAGAAGGGATACACTTGGGGAAGGAATGTTCTCAGCTCCAGGTAGTGGTGTGCTGGGGAGTATTTAACAACTGGGAGACACACACACACACACACACAGAGATTCATAAATGGTTATTATAAAATTTATTATTTAAAGGATGTAACACACAGTTCCCTTTCTAATAAAACATACAATACTATCTTAGTAAATTCCACATAGCTAGTAGAGTCTCACTGAGTAAGTTGTTGATTTAAAAAAAATATATTTTTACAGAGAGGAAGGGAGAGGGAGAGGGAGAGTTAGAAACATCGATGAGAGAGAAACATCAATCAGCTGCCTCCTGCACACTCCCCACTGGGTATGTGCCCGCAACCACGGTACATGCCCTTGACCGGAATCCAACCTGGGACCCTTGAGTCCGCAGGCCGATGCTCTATCTACTGAGCCAAACCGGTTAGGGCAAGTTGCTGATTTTTGTTGAGTGCTTATATCTGTTGCTAACCAATGGTTTCAACTGACAAACGAGTGTTCTTCTACAACATAAGTGTTGGTTGATATTTTTCTCTAAGGAATAAAACGAAGGTGAAAATGAAGACATGGCAGAACTTTCAGTTGTGGTGTGAGCCACTTCTTTTCTGAGTTGGATAATGGTATTCAAATATTAGAAGACCATTTCATTATTATTGTGTTATTCACAATGTAGCAGCTACAGATAGGACACATTTTTAAGTTTAATTTGCTTTAACATTTTCTCCATGGATCTCTTACCTAGATCTAGGCAATCAACAAAAACAATGAGTCAATCTCTGATTTGTAGCTTTTCCAATTTCTTTAAAAAATATTTTTATTGATTTTAGAGAGAGGAAGGGAGAGAGAGAGAGAAGGATAGAAACATTGATGATGCCTCCCACATGCAATGGAACCCACAATCCCAATGTGCCATGACCAGGAATTGAATCATGACTTCCTAGTTCATGAGTTGATGCTCAACCACTAATCCACACCAGCTGGGCACATTTACCAATATCTATGGTATAATTACTCCCACCCTAGTGGTTCCAGCTACCAACATGACATCTTTGAACACGGAGCTGGAAAGAGATGCACAGTAACACTGTTAATAGTATTACTACCATATAGTTACATCTAGTATTACTACCATATAGTTACTACCATATAGTTATATCTATGTAACTATACATTGAGAGCATAGGTAATTCTAAAATGTAGTAAGATAACTAAGAAGTGATGAGTTTTGAGTATTATCTCTATTTTTCATATAATATATTTACTTATAAGTTGATATGATTTAATTTTTATTAGTGGCCATGTTTAACAACCAGCTCACACAGTTCAGGAAATTGTAATAGGCAGCTCTGGTGAGCTGGTATGAGCTGGCTCCAGCACACCACTGCCCCAGGAAGAGGGAGGATCCCAGATGTGAGACTGTGAAGAAAGGTGCTCATGGACAGAGTGAATCAGCAGGGACAGAGACCGACTGTCTTCCAGGCGGGAGCGGGGAGGAGGGAGGAGAGCAGAAACAGAAGGCTTCTTGGAGAAGGTGGGGTCCAGAGCTGAGCTTTGGAGCAGCAAGGGGACATGGCCAAGGGTAAGGGAGGAGGGCCTGAGTTGAGGCCATGGTTAGGGTGGGAGAAGCAGCGAGAGCGGGGTACGGTGATTATGTCCTCAGATCTCACTCTCAAATCATTATTTTTTCTTTATAGGTCATTTTGCATGATGTTCTGAAGTTCTTGTTTGTATATATCGTGTTCTTACTTGGATTCGGAGTAGGTAATTGATTTATAGAGAATAGTAACTCCCACATTTGTAAAGCACTTTATACAGATGTCAGAATGACAAAGCACAGAGCAGCCTCAGCAGCAATTACATCAGCAACCACAGAGCCTTGCTGTGCTTAGCATTTTCCAATCATCTTTTCCTTCTCTCGCATCTCAGTCAAGGGAGAATCATCATCCCTGATCATAAGGTGACTAAGACTTAGACTCTAGGGTGCAATCAGGTCTGTCACTGTCATCCATCCCCACTGTGGGATGTGCCTCCCACTTTCACATGCACCCACGTGACCCTCGCAACCGAGAGAGGCTGGGCAGGGGTTTTTGGCCCCATTTTACAGATGGGAAATGAAGGCACAGAAATTTGATGATGGCCTTTGAAAACTAGTAAGGAAGTAATGAACTGAGGTACTCCCCTTTGGCCCTCCACTTTATGTATTCTCAGAGTTCTCTTCAGACAGACCTGTGAGAGCCTTTTGTCTCCCAGGGATGAGAAGCCTCCTCTTAAAACCTCTCCATTTACAACAAGTAGGAGCAGCACAACCTGGTTCTATTTCTGACCTCTGCATGGGGAGATTAGGTCTTATATTTCCATGCCGGCTTCCCCCCCAGTGGTCATTGGCATTTGAAGCTAAGCAGCTGTTTCCATCTGCCTGCTACCCTTTCTGTGTCATAATTTGCTTATTTATTTGATCTTTCATTATCTTGTTTATTCATCCATCTATTTACTCATTCATTTGACCAGCCAGCCAGCCAGCCAGCAAAGAGCCACTGCTGTAGTGTGTTGGAAAGAAGAGAAGAGAGGGCTTCAGGCCTTGGCCAGGGGGTCTCACTACAGAGCATTGGGGGGGAGGGAACATTCAGGACCTCAGTCTTGTGGAGAGGACCTGGGCTACAGGAAGTTGGGAGCTCAAAGCCTGAATGGGGAGCCAGGGTCACACATAGATTACAATTAGCAACTCTGCAAGGCTGCGAGCGATCAAGGGCTGGACGGTGGGTAAAGGAGGCACAGAAGGGCATGGGCTTTGTTAGGCAAGAAGGGCTTTCTGCAGAGAACCAGCTCTTCTGGGAGAGCTGGGGCTGGAGATGGAGCTGAAAGGGTCAGAGGAAGCGGGCAGGAGGCAGGCCTGCAGTGTGTGGGGGCATGTGTGGACCTGCACGTAGGCATGAGCTTGTTGGGTAACCAGGCCCAGAGGCTGACGAGAGCACCCTGGTATGTCCTCCCAGCCCTGGCCTCGCTGATTGAGAAGTGTCCCGAGGACAACAAGGAATGCAGCTCCTATGGCAGCTTCAGCGACGCCGTGCTGGAACTCTTCAAACTCACCATCGGCCTGGGCGACCTGAACATCCAGCAGAACTCCAAGTACCCCATCCTCTTCCTGTTCCTGCTCATCACCTACGTCATCCTCACCTTCGTCCTCCTCCTCAACATGCTCATCGCCCTCATGGGGGAGACCGTGGAGAACGTCTCCAAGGAGAGCGAGCGCATCTGGCGCCTGCAGGTGAGCCTGGGAGACCTGGTGCGGAGCCTTCATGGGGGGGGACTCTGTTCACTACACGAAATTGACCACCAGCACTGGGGGAGCTGGGGCGGGGCCTGGGGATCTGCATAAGCTCCCTGTGCTTGGCCAGGTTTGAAGAAGCATTGGCCTCAGTTCCTGGAGTATAGGGTCAACACCAGGTGTGAGAGCAACTCAGGCTTATGGGAGTGCTCTGCTCAGAGTCATGGTGTGACATGTGGATGTTGAAATGTGACCTTAGGTTACATTCAGAGGAGTATAAGGGCATAGCACAAGGGAGGTGATAATTCTGCCCTCCTCCATCCTGGCCTCAACCGTCCTCACCTACTGCGGGCCTTGCATGCTGAGGACACACACCATCACAGTAATGGCCGGAGGTGGTGAGCAGGCTTTGGCGAGGGCGGGAAACCATGCCTTATGAGAAATGGCACTGAGGCTAGGCTTGAGGAGGTGATATCTCTTCAGATACCTGCAGAGCTTGTGAAAGAGGGAGCAACTTCCCTCTATGACGCCAGAAGACAGCACTGAAGTGTATGGGGCAACTACAAGAAGAAAGCTTTGATTTGACACAAGGAAGTTTCTAGTTAGTAGGGCCTTCCTCATCGGCTTATCGATAATATTTAGGAGAGATTGAACAAATTATTGCCAGGAAAGCCGCCGCCGAGGGAATTCCAAGCCTGGGATGGAAATGGGACCACATGACGCCTGCACTTCCCGTCACTGTGGGACCCAGGATCCTAACATTTCAGTTCTGGACTCCCAGAAACATTGTTTATGTCATGTTTAAAGCAATTTGGACACCTTCCTCAAACTTTTTGGTTTTTCATTTTTGAATTCTGTAGATTAGCTGAATCTCAGGATCCATGCACTAAGCTTCCAGTGGGGTTGGAGTGGGCTGTGTGCACATGCATTTGTGTGTGTATACGTGCATGCACTTGTGGATGTGTACTTTACATGTGTGCTCTTGTGTATGGACTTGTGGGTATGTAGTTTGTGTGTGTGTGTGTACTTGTGTGTGTATGTGTGCATGCACTTGTGGGTGTGCACTTAGTGTGTGTGCTTGTGTGTGTATGTATACATACACTTATGTGTACATGTACTTGTGTGCGCGCATTTTGTGTTTATGTGTAAATGTGTGTGTGCACACTCACACACAATTGTGTTCCGGGGCTGGCTCCTCGGTGACGTGCTTAGGCTGGTTTCTGTCCCCAGAGAGCCAGGACGATCTTGGAGTTTGAGAAGATGTTGCCAGAATGGCTGCGGAGCAGGTTCCGGACGGGAGAGCTGTGTAAAGTGGCGGAGGAAGATTTCCGGCTGTGTCTGCGGTAACGGAGGGGGGAAGGGCCCTCCGGGGCGGCCTCTGGGGGGTCAGGAGGGCAGGTCAGTGACTGCTGGAGAAGCAGTGCCGCCCCTGCGTGCCTCCCACAGCCACGCTCTGTGCTGGACACTCCAGAAGGCCATGTGTCCTTCCGGGGTTGCTGCCCGGGCCGAGGCTTCCTGAGCGGCAGGAGGGACAGGAAGGGAGACTCTGCTGCCTCGGTCCCCTCTCTGTGGGGGTGGATGGCCTCCACAGCCCCTCCCTTTCCAGTGGAGGGCTTAGGGAAGGCTTTCCAAGTGGCACTCTGTCCTCTGGCCACCCTGCGGGTCAGTGACATAGGGGATCGGAGGCACACTGTCACTGGCGATGGAAATGAGACAGCTACCTTGGGCAAATGCCAAGTTTTTTTATTTTAAAAAAGTGCTTGCACCTGCCATGACTGTCTTTCCTGCCCAGTCCATCTCTTCCTACCCCATCTGACTGCCTGACCCTACAGACCACCTTCCTTTCTACTTCTCTGACTGAAACTGCCCCCGCCATCACTTTCCTCTGTGATTGTCTCTGATTCTGACACATTCACTCTAGAGATGGTCTCTGAGTGTGAACTTTATTTATTTATTTATTTATTTATTTTTTAAAAATATATTTTATTGATTTTACACAGAGAGGAATTGAGAGGGACAGAGAGTTAGAAACGTCGATGAGAGAGAAACACCGACCAGCTGCCTCCTGCACCCCCCACACTGGGGATATGCCCGCATCCAAGATACATGCCCTTGACCGGAATCAAACCCGGGACCTTTCAGTCTGCAGGCCGACGCTCTATCCACTGAGCCAAGCCGGTCCCGGCTCTGAGTGTGAACTTTAGCTAGACTGCCGCCGCCAGTTGTGATCCAACACCGTAGACACTGCTCACTCTTTGGGGGTTTGAATCCCAACCACCTTCTAGTGCCACCTTAACCCTAGTTAACCGTCTATGCCAATGGTCGGCCAACTGCGGCTCTCAAGCCACATGTGGCTCTTTAGCCCCTTGAGTGTGGCTCTTCCACAAAATACCACGTGCGGGTGCGCACGGACAGTGCAATTGAAGGAGTACCCTAATTAAGTTAATGACAATGTACCTACCTATATAGTTTAAGTTAAAAAAGTATGGCTCTTAAAATAAATTTCAATAGTTGTACTGCTAATATTTGGCTCTGTTGACTAATGAGTTTGCTGGTCTATGTTTTTCATTCTCACACTCTCACATCTTCTCAGCTGGGGTCCTAACTCCTCCCCGCTCCTCCTTTACTGCCCTCCCTCCTTCCCCAAGAACTGCCCCTCACCAGTCAGGCACACTGCTGCTGTCTTTTTTTTTTTTTTTTTTTAATATATATATATATTTTTTATTGATTTTTTACAGAGAGGAAGGAAGAGAGATAGAGAGCTAGAAACGTTGATGAGAGAGAAACATCGACCAGCTGCCTCTTGCACACCCCCTACTGGGGATATGCCCGCAACCAATGTACATGCCCCTGACCGGAATCGAGCCTGGGACCTTTCAGTCTGCAGACCGACGCTCTACCACTGAGCCAAAACGGCTTCGGCTGCTGCTGTCTGAAGAAGTCCCGTTCTGCCTCTCTGAGTTTTGGGGGCTCACACACTGGGAGGAGACTGAGCCCTGGAGGCCTGGGAAAATGGGGACTTGGGCAGGTTTCAAACCCTGATCCCTGGGAGAGACGGGGGGAGCTGTCTAGGACCCCCCAAATGCCATGCTATTTGTTTGTGTTTAATGAGGTGCAGTTGTGAATAGTGCTAATGATTATTACATCCGCAGGATCAACGAGGTGAAGTGGACTGAATGGAAAACACACGTCTCCTTCCTCAATGAAGATCCCGGGTCCGTGAGACGGGCAGGTAGGACGTGTGACAGCCGTTCCTGTCTGGCCATGTGACCTTGGGCAAACTGAGTCTGAGGGCCCTGATTTTCCCCATCTGTGAAACGGGAGGATCGAGTTAAATTGGTCCTCCGGTCCCTCCCAATTCTGATGCTTTAGAACCCTCGTTGGAATATCTTCTAAAAGTCCGGCAGCGGCAAACTGGGTGGTGCACTGAGACATGGAATTACCGACCTTGCAGACTGCTGTATTTCTAAGAGAGTGTGTTGTGTGTGTTTTTTAAAAGCAGATTTCAACAAAATCCAAGATTCTTCCAGGAGCAACAGCAAAACCACCCTCAATGCGTTCGAAGAAATAGAGGAGTTTCCGGAAACTTCCGTGTAGCAGCAGAATCCGGAGCTGGTGTGCGCATGGGCGCTGCAGGCTGTCCCGGGACTGCGAGCTGAGGGCTTGGCCTGGTGATGGAGCCTGGCTCTGCCCGCCTGGAAGCAGAAGGCACCCTCGGGCTGAACCGAGAGGCAGTTGCCAGTTTTGCTGAGTGGAAAACACCCTGGATTTTGTTACTTGGTGAAGAGTTTGTGTAGACGCATGGCCAGCAGTCCTGAACCTGCGGTTTCTGAAGTCCCTGGGTTCACCCGCTGGTGACCAGGTCAGCTTGGCTGGAAGAGGAGCTGTAGGAAAGGGGCAAGGTCCGAGGAATGGAACTTTCTTCCTGCCAGCTTCTCCTTGGGAGCCCCAGCTGGGCCACACATCCCTCCTCTTCCCTGCTGTGCCTGGGGCTTCTGAACGGAAGGGATTCTTGGTCCCATTCCAGAACATTCAGGGGACTGAGCAAGTCCGATCTCCTGGGGGAGAGGGGGTGTGAGTTACGGAAATGCCCTTCCAGAACCTTCAGGGAACAGGAAACTACCCTTGGAATGAGTGCCCATTGGCACCCCAAGGCTCAAACTGTCTCAAAGTGAGAGACATTTTTTCGTAGTGTAATTAACACTGTTTTTTTTTTTTAATTATTATTTTATTTTCAATAGAAAAAGGACATTTCAGTTTTAAATGAGAATTACTTCCGATGAAGTACATGATTTTAAAAGTGGAGAAGTAGACGTTAGGGTTTGGGACTGGATGTGAGTGTTATGTACTAGGCCTCAGGGTGGCCGGAGCAAAAACAAAAAGCTTTTCTCTGCGCACACAAAAGTCCCCGATGAGACATGCACAGCGTGAGGCGGCCCCTGCGCGTCTGGCTGACTCCGGAGCCAGCTGGAGGCTGTGATGGGGAGAGAGGCCTGGCTCTCCTCCTCGCCCGCCCTGCCATAGTGCCTGCCTCCGAGCTGGATCCCAGCTTCGTCTGAAACAGAACTAGCAGCTGCTCTATTCCTATGGCCTACCACCCCAGAGGTTACTCTGACACATCCGTGTTTCTCATCGGAGGGAGTCAACAACATACCCGAAGTGCCCTGGCACTCAGTATTTGGCTAACTGTGAATTTGGAAGCTGGGGAAAAGGTGTGTGAGAAAGGCGCATTTGCCAAGATGGGTTGCTTTGCTTTTAGATCCTCATCCTCTGATTTCCTCCCCCTGAAGTCACACGGAGCCAGTTTGGGGGGCAGAAACGCAGTAGAGATGGAAGACATGTTCCCGATGGGTGGGTTGCCTGGTAAAAGGATTCATGTGGGAATTGTTGAGGTGGAATGATAACTATATTAACCATGAGTTTAATTTGAAATGGCACAAAAATGAATCTGGCCTTTAGGCGACGTGGCGATTGGCTAGTTAATTTGACTTGCGGCCAATGGAGAAGTGCAAACCAAGCAGCCTCTGTGGGCTGTTCTGGGTGCCAGCACCTGGGTGAGTAGAAAAGTGGCCTTTGGGCCTTTGTGCCCCTGATGGGCCGGATCAGGGACGCAGCCTGAGAGTCACACAGTCTGCAGCTGCCCGTGCCCTTCCAGCTGACTCAGGCGCCAAGCATGCTCTGCAGCGCAGTGGTCAGGCCAGGCTCAGGTGTGAGCAGGGACAAGGTATGTCCTCTGGAAAAGGGAAGGCCTGTCACAGAGGCGGGAGGAGCAGGTGTGTTCCAGATGTGGGCAGAACTAGTGCCAAAGGTGGGACATTTCAGGGGAGAGATTTTGGTTCCATTCAGTCCTGCAACTGCTCTAGATATTGGAGATGTTTAAGTGGAAGCTGGTTGAGAATCTATTAGGGACGATGTATAAAGATCACAGGTGAACTTTGAGGCCCTTTTAGCCTGCAGATCAGCGTCCTGTATCTAGAGTTACCCGTTTACATACAGCGAGAACCGATGTCTTGGTTTGAAGGGAGTCCATGGTGCCGCGCTCTCCATGATGAAGGTGGGGATTCCAGAATCGCTTTGATTCCCATATGCATGGGTTAAGCCACTTCCATTTCTTGCTTGAAGAAAAGCTGGGAGGTTAGGGACGTAGAAATCAGTCACGGGATCTTTGTCTTTTCACAGGTACGGAGAGCTGTGGGGCTGGATAGATTTCGTTGGCAGGGCCATTGCTGTGCTGGATAATCATTCCCAGAAGGCTTTCAGCCTAGCTAGTCTGAGTCTAGATGGGTTTTCTCAGGTGAAGGGAAGCAGTGGGCCAAAGAGCATCAGGTTAAAAGGACGAGTCCTCTTATTTTAAAACTAGGACTAGAGCTCAGAAAGGAAAGCGCACTCACTCATAGGCAGGAAGTCATAGCTCAGCGGTTGAAACTGGAGTGTTTGGGTTTCTGGACCACAGACGTCCCCCCTGCACCATCATCTTAAAAAGCAGTTATTCAGTAAATTTGAGTCTGCCTTTGTGGCTGGCATATGTCAGCGGGCTATGGCTTTTTGCTCAGGCGATTCATGTTGACAGGTTTGAAAGTCAAGTGTGACTACAGATGTCGTACAACAACAACAACAACACACACACACACACACACACACACGGGCATATTAGGGCATGTTAAAACGCCATGATTTACATTTCAGCAATTTAAGGGGAAGGCATTTTCCAGGGATAGAACCTCCCATGCTCAGGTAACGGTTTGAGCTGGAAATTTTCCTTTGTCTAAACTCTGCCTCAGGAAGAATCCATTATTCTGGACATCACATGATGTATCTATTTGGAGTAAAAATGGTGCTTACCTTCCTCCCTGGGGTGGGAGAAGGTGTGTGAGGTTGTACTGTGAAGTCATTAAGCTCTTGGAAGGCTCCTGCCTGAGAGAGCCCAGTATTATTGACGTTCCTTTCCTTCCTCAAGGCCTGGTGAGCTGTGTCCCGTTGCTTCGGGCGGGACCCAGGCAGAGGGGCCATCATCCTGGCCTATACGCCATACTTGATTTCTGCATTGATTTACATGTTGTTGTTGTTTTTTTTGTTTGTTTGGTTTTTTTTTTGGTTTTTTTTACTGTGATCTCGGTTCCAAATGCAGAATTATCATCTTGTTCTCACTGAATGTGCCTTATCCTTCTAAATTCTTATTTACTTACTTGTTCTTAGTATTGTGTGTGTGAGACTCTATGTTCAAGAAAGAGTAAGAACATGTTAGTGTCCTTGAAGAAATGCTTTTATGATTTCTAATAAATATTTATTTTGCCTTGTTATAATTGTGTCTTATTCTTGTACGAAGTGTGCCAATATAAAGACCTACTAGGAATCCTAGAGTGTGACTCAGCATGAGTGGATAAAGGGAGAGCCACCATTTGGACCCAAAGCATTAGTATTGGTCCCCGCTCTGGGGCAGAGCCAGCACAATAAAACAGGTCGTCTTTGTACAGTGTTGACCTCTCAGAGTGCATTCACCTCCAGTGCCCCATTGAAAGCCCTCTACAACTTTGGAAGGAGTTTGAATAAAATGAGACCCAGGGAGTTGAATGACACGCTCAAGGAATCACAGCCAGAAAACATTAGTGGTTCATGGCCCCCAGGCCATAATCTACCCATCATGGCCTGCTGGCTCCCCCACTGGTTCTCAACTTATTTTGTATGAATAGGAAACCATGGCTCCACCTGGAGACCAGAAAGGACAAATCCCTTCTTTCTAGCTGAAACCGGTTTGGCTTAGTGGATGGAGCATTGGCTTGTGGACTGAAGGGTCCCGGGTTGATTCTGGTCAAGGGCATGTACCTTGATTGCAGACACATCATCAGTAGGGGGTGGGCAGGAGGCAGCTGATCGATGTATCTAGCTCTCTATCCCTCGTCCTTCCTCTCTGTAAAAAAATCAATAAAAATATTTTTTTAAAAATCCCTTCTTTCTACTCACAGGACCTTTGTGAGGAGGCAATGAGGACATTGATATGGAAGAGCAGATGTTATTACCATTATTATTATCCAACTCATGTATATGCACTTTTTCATTCTTTCATAAAGATGACAGTTCTTAACTTAAATGCCAAGACAATGCTGTGTCTTGATAGGTTGCAGAACTTCCAAACAATTTATTAATGAGTGAAATGCTGCATTTGGTGAATTATTTACTTAATTCAAATTCTTCCCAGAATAACATCTTTTAATGGAATGTGTTTTCTTTAGTGGCAAGAAATGGGAATTGTACATAATCCACATCCTAGATCAAATAGGCTTTAGCTATAAGATAGGAATAGATGTGCCATCTATGGGAACATTCTGGATGGACTGCTTTAAAAAAGGGTGGAAATCCCTGTTATTGGATATATCCCGAAAGTGTGATGCCTAAATCAATGAGTGTGAACAGTTTTATGGCTCTTGATATTATGAAAAATTACCTTCCAAAGGTATTTTGCAATTTTTTTTTTAGCCTTTGATATTGTATGATTTCCATTTATAAAACTGAAGTTTACTGGTGCTAGTCTAGTAGTGTCAGTGAGCTTGGATAACACATTTAAGAATAAATGTTACTGCCCTGGCATGTGTGGCTCAGTTGGTTGGAGCATCATCCCATGCACCAAAGGGTTGCCGGTTTGATTCCCAGTCAGGGCACATACAGGAGGCAAGCAATCCACATTTCTCTCTTGCATTGATGCCACTCTCTCTCCCCCTCCCTCTCTCTAAAATTAAAAAAAAAAAAAAGTGTCGTCCAGGTAAAGGGAATGTGGGGGTGGAGTAGCGTTTCAAGAAGAGGGAATAGTATGGGCAAAGACCCCAGAGTACTAGGGAGCTCAGGGTAGTCGAGGAGGGAGAACTCTGTGTGGCCAAATTGCTGGGAGCAAGGGGACAAGTGACATGAAATTGGGCTGGAGAGGAGGGTGGAGGCCAGAATCCAAAAGACCTGTCTGGCCTAGGTGAGGCTTTGAGATTTCCTATCAAGGGTTACGGGAAGCCATTGAAAGTTTTTGTACAGGGGGAATTGTTGAATGTGAATATTTATCTGTTTTTTTTTTTTTTTTTTTTTTTTTTTTTTTTTTTTTTTTATGGGGTTGCCGGCTTATAAGGGTGTATTTTCCTCCCTGCCATTCTTTGGGACAAAGTAACAGTCTGAAAGGTGTGGAATGGAGTGAATTTCACTTGGGAGATGGGAGTAGTCAGGAAAGTGACTGAGAAAGAAAAGAAGGCAAAGAGAAGACATAGACAGGGATGTAATAGGAAGACTTCTCAGTAGAGAAAGGATGTTTGAGCACACTCAGTTATTCAATTAAACTTTGTTTGGAATTTTTAGGTTGCACACACACACACACACACACACAAAGACACTGGTTATATCCTCGAGATGGGATGGAAGCAGAGAGAAGAAAGGAACAGGAGCAGAAGGCTTTATGGATGAAACGAGTTGAGTTGCTATTTATTTATTTATTTATTTATTTATTTATTATGTTAATCCTCACCCCAGGGCATTTTCCCATTGATTTTTAGAGAGAGTGGAAGGGAGGGGGAAAGACAAAGAGTGATTGAGAGGGAAAGAGAGAGAGAGAGACATCAATTGGTTGCTTCCCACATGCAACCAATTGGGGATCAAGCCTGTACCCGAGGTACATGACTTTGACTGGGATCCAACTCAAGACCCTTCAGTCCACAGATCAACACTCTATCCACTGAGTCAAACCGGCTAGGGTGAATTGAGTTGCATTTTCAAGGAAAAATAAGAATTAGCTAGAGTGAGGTCTGAGGGGGGGTGGGGAGGAATGGAGAAAGGAGGAAGAAAATTTGAGATGGAAGGACCATCTTCTGTGAAGGAATAGGAAATAGCTGACACAAAGCTGACTGGAACAGAGAGGACCTGAAGGGAGATGAGTCTAGAGAGATAGTGGGGGAAGGAGGAGCTGATCATAAAGGGCCTTTTGTGTTAGATATTTGAACTTGAATAATTTATTAATCTGTGCTAGGCACTGTGCTAAGTGCTTATATGCATTAGCTCACTTATTCTTCACAAAGATCCTAAGAGAGGGGCATTGATATTATGATTATCCCCATTTGATAAATGAGAAAACCAAGTCTGCAGGCTTAGAAATAAAACCAAAATACACTAAAACTAAGGTGGCTAAAGCCACACAGCAATGTGTAATAGATTTTTAAAAAATCACACTTAATTAGAAACTCTGAAGACTATAGGCTTTGAGTCAGAGAAAATTAGACTTGCTAGAAATAATCAATACAAAAACTGAAACCACAGTGGCTTACATTGAATCTTGCAATTTTTAACATTAAGTCCTTAATTTATTTCATTAACGCTGTTATGCCCAGACTTCGTGATCCCCAAGGACCACCAGGGAGCCGAGTCCGATGCAGTAAACAAAAGAGCCTTTTCCATGCTAGCATGGGCTCTGTCCCACCTACGCCGGCAGCATGGCGGAAGAGAGAGAGAATTTCTCTCAGTCCAGGGGTTTTACTCGGGTCGGTGGTGATGTCACTGCCTCAGCTAACCCTGATTAGGCTGGATCCAGTTTCAAAATGGAGGATAACTCCACCCTGCCCCACAGTGGAGTCAGGAGCTCATCCTCGCCCCACCCTGCCCTCTCAAACACAAACAAACAAAACATTGAAGCCTGTAAAGAATTTTTGTGAGTTTATTTGAGCCAAACTGTCGACATATGCAGGGAAGTAGAACCTCAAAGAATTGAGATAATGCTCTACAGAAAATGGCAGATTACATTGCAATCAAAGGAGGGACTTAGGTGGGTTACATGAAATCCATTGGTGATAGATTAAGGAGGTGGGATAATGCAAAGTGGGGCAGGGGAACCCTGGGATTGGATAAAAAGTAAAATGATGGACACATACTTAGGTGAGTGAGAGACAATTAACATGATAATGAAGGAATTTGTGGCATCTGTCCTGGCGCCAAGCACATTAGGTTGTGCCCCAAGGGGTCCAGAAAAAGGGAAGTTACAAGTTACCCAGACATTTCAAGGGTATGTTATCATAGATGCAAAAAGACAGATAGGCTCAGGTAAGGTAAAGGTTGACCTTGTCAGTGAAGATATCTGCCTAGGATGGAACTACCCACCATAACTGCTTTTAATTAAAGTTTAATTTCAGAACATCCTTTGTAGTTAGTTTAGGTCTCTGAGTTTGCAAGACAGCCATGCAGGCCTCTCCTGAGCTAGTCAGTTCAGCATGGGGCCCCTTTTATCCACACTTTTCTTTTAAAATCTTTATTGTTGTAAGTATTACATAGGTCCCTCTTTCTGCCCATTGATCTTCTCTAGTTCACACTTCCCCCAATCTCCCCCTCCCTGCCCCAGGCCTTTACCACCCTATTGTCTGTGTCCATGGGTTATGCATACAATGAGCCTTGTAAAATTTATAAGTAACTAAAATTTGATGGAAGAATAAGGTATACTTGCTAAAATTTACATCTGGAAAAAAACTGACCCAGGAAAATTGGACTCAGGCAAAAAACACAAAGGAACATTCACAGTGGGAAAGGAAGCTTGGCAAAACTTGGTATGTACAAAAACTGATAGATAAGTTGAAGTTTTATTAAAGAATTCAGAAGGAAGAGAGTTTATTCCAATGAAAAGGATATTGTTAAAGTGCAAAAATAAATATGGAAAAAAATTAAAGTTTTTGCTCTATTCCATTATGTATGTAATGAAATTGGCTTAATGGAATTTGCTCTGGAAGAATGAAAATGAGTATGTATATATGCTCCACATGATGTTGGTATGATTTTGGTAAATACCTTGGAAACCATATATAGGGGTTCTGTGGTGTTTAAATCTTGGGCTAACAATGTTCTTTACTTGGCTGCTGTGACTTAGGGTAAAGAGAGGGGAGGCTCCTGGAGGGGCTGGAGAGGAAGGAGGCAGAATTCCAGCCCGAAGATCTCTGGGGAGAAGAATCATGGGAGGTGAGGGGTGTGGGCACTTAGGACGAGGACGATTTCTGGAAAGAATGCATTTAAGAACCAGAGACTTGGGTCTGGGCACATTTCCACTAGTGTCCACTCTTCTCTGCTATTTCTGTCTTTACTGCTCACGCTGTGGGGACCCAGAGACTTTTCCTCATATGTTGGTTGCAAACGAGGGCAAGTGCGTTCTTTCAAAAGGAGAAGGGACAGCTGTGAGGAATTGGCCTCTCCCGACTCTCCCCAATTGGGAAGAACCTTAGCTTCTCAAGAAGGAGGCTCTCAGCTCCCTGAGGTCAGCGCAGAACAAGTGGACAGGCCTGAGCAGCGACGCTTTGTGAGGGTTACTGTGTGTGGACAAAGGGCGTTCAGAGAATTTTATTTATTCATAATGTCTCCTTTACAATTAGCCCTCATTTCTCATTCACACTTAATCTTCAAAAGAGCATTTAAAAATCTCTTAATGGTATCACAACTAAAGTTCATTCTCATTCAAATATGGAAAATTTAAAAACTGTAAGTCTGCATCATTGGTTTCTAGTAGCATTATACATTACTTAAAAATATACATTTAATTGTATGCTTTTTGTATATAGTATCTATTTCAACTTAAAAAATTGAATTTAAAAACTTTATTAAAAATGTTAAACAATCGCCGGGACCAGTTTGGCTCAATGGATAGAGCGTCGGCTTGGGGACTTGAAGGGCCCCGGGTTCGATTCCGGTCAAGGGCATGTACCTTGGTTGCGGGCATATCCCCAGTGGGGGGTGTGCAAGAGGCAGCTGATCAATGACTCTCTCTCATTGATGTTTCAAACTCTCTATCTCTCTCCCTTCCACTCTGTACAAAAATCAATAAAATATATATATATTTTTAAAAAAATGTTAAACAATCGAAGTATAATGTATAAAAAGCTTTACCAAAATAAAAAATGCACTTCTTTGAATAAGCTATGTACACAATATGCTACCTTTAAAAGATATCCATTAATTAATTTATTCATCCATTCGAGAATCTGCCCAAATGCCCACTTTGTGCAAGGGTCCGGAGAGGTGCCAGGGATATGAATAAGGCACATTAAATCCAGCAGAACTCTGCCCTTTGGGGCTTACAGACCAGTGGAGCTTTTCCAGATATTGCTTACCAAGCGAACCGGAGGTGATGTCTAATGTAAAGAGGAGCGAACACTTTTTGCCTTAAGTGTTAGTATAGTTGTCTTGGCAAAAGCTTCTTTCTTTTCATAATAAGCGGCCTCATTTACAAACGTCGGGTACACAGTACAGTCTCCACCTAATGGAATTGTCTTCCCATCAAGAGTTAAAAACACAGGATCCCCAGGGCGCAGCGGTTTCCAGTCTTGATCCTTTCAGGGAACAAAATACATAAATTACATTTGGTTTCTCTCCTACTCTAAAGATTTTTGTGTGAGGCTGTAGACAATTGAAACATTTAGCACTGGATTCTGTCAAAAGAGATACTTGAGAGATACGATGAGAGCTTGTGAGCGATCTGACTAAACAGGCTGAGTACTAATTTGGCAGCAGTTTTAAGAGTTTCCCTTTTAATATTTATAACAGAGTTTGCCTTGAATGTTGCCAAAAAGATTTGCGATTTGTTATATTAAAAGGGAAATCTCAATGCACGTCTCCCTCAGGGTATAGTCTACCTCTCGTTGGCTGAAGTTAAATTCTGTTCAGCAAAATTTAGAAACTATCCATTAAGAGCCTTCTGCGTGTAAGACATTCTACTGTTGGGAACAGAAATGTGAGCAAGGCCGGGCCTGCACAAGGAGAGCCTGTCTGGTGGGTCCGGTGAGAGAAGGGGGGCGGTCTGGGAAGAGTCGAAGGCATGGGGGATGTTTTTCATACGTGTCCCTACATTATGATAGCATAGGAGTTAACTGAAAGGTCCCATACCGGCAGTTTAGAACTTAAATACCACTGTTGTCACGCCTTAGGAAGCTGAGAGCAGATCTTCTCAAACACTGATGTGATTGAGATTCACGCAGGGATTTTGTTAAAGTGCAAATTCAGATCCTATAGGTCTGGGGAGGGCCTGAGAGTCAGCATTTCTAACATTTCCCAGCAGCAGCGGCAGCAGCAGCAGTACTGAGTGTCGGCTAGAAAAGCGGAATTCCATTCTTCACTCACACCCACTCAGTCAAGATCTTCACGTTAACAAATGCCCCAGAGTCACAGGCTCAGCATTCAAGTCTGAGAGGTGCTGCCTGAGAGTAATTTCCTCAACCCCTGCTGCACGTGGTCATTACCTGGGGCGTTTACAGACGAGTAGAGCGACTGGACCCATCCCAGATATGTCAAATCAGAGTTTCATAATTTTTAAAAAATTTACATACAGAAAAATGCATTCATTTTTGTGTATAGTTCTGTTATACAGTTAGACATGAGCAGAGCAAGGATGATGGGCCAGGTATAGAACCTCACCAGGGCAGAAAGCCCCAGATGCTTAGCAAGGGGCAAAACTGGGAAAACAAGGACCTCGCCTCCTGGATAACCTTTTTCTTTCCTAGCATATCACTGGCCATGTCTTTAGACTCCTTGACCTTTCCCTCCATAAGGATAACATCTAGGCCTCCGTTGTATTCCAGCTCCAGGCCCAGAAAAGCAGCAAAACCAGACTAGTGATTCTGTGGCTACATCAGGACCAGCTACATTGACTAATGACCCCCTGCCCTGGCTCCGGCCAATCGGTGGAGACCAAGACCTTGAAAAGGACACACCTGGAAAGCTGATGAATATTCTATTGAGACTCTCCCCTGAGACCTCCCCTAAGATTCCCACCTGCAAGAGAAAGATAAATACTTTCATCACAAAGGACCCAGTGCCAGCTGTCCCCCAGGAGAACATTCCAGCACTATTCCTCTTTCCCCCTTCCCTCTAAAGGACCCCAGGAGACTTGCAACCAGGAGAGCAATGGGCAGTGGCAGCTTGTCCTGAGCTTGTCAGTGAGCCAAAGCAGCCCAGCCTCGGCTCTCCTGTTTCATGGTCCTACATGTGTTTTGGCTGCCACCAATCAACTCTTGCTTGCTTTGCTTTGCTTTACTTTGTCTCTTAATCGAAATCTCTCCTTCAAGAAGACAAGAACGGAGGTCTTGTCGTCTCATCCGTAACAGTTCTATGAGTTTTGACACGTGCACAGCGTAGAGGCATATAGCCATTAACTGTAATCAAGACATAATTCCAGCCAAAACTGGTTTGGCTCAGTGGATAGAGCGTCGGCTTGGGGTCTGAAGGGTCCCGAGTTCGATTCCAGTCAGGGGCATGTGCCTTGGTTGCGGGCACATCCCCAGTAGAGGGTGTGCAGGAGGCGGCTGATCGATGACTCTCTCTCATCGATGTTTCTAGCTCTCTATCTCTCTCCCTTTTTCTCTGTACAAAATCAATAAAATATATTTTTAAAAAGACAAAAAAAAAAAAAAAAGAGAGACATAATTCCATCACAAACTCCCTCTAATTCCCTCAGGCTACTCATTTAAAGTTCACTGTTTTTCTTTACTTAAAAAACCCCCAAACGATTCTATAGAACAGCATGGCTGAGAACTGCTGCTCTGGACCAGTTGTTTCCAGGCCGAGAGGTACCCCAGAATAACTGCAGGTGATTCTTTAACACACAGATGGCTACTCCCACCTGCAGAGATTCCAATGTAGCACAGTGCTACACACACCTGAGCCACAGGAAAATCAGCTGGTGGACCTCATTGATATCCTGTCTCCACCTTGATGGATCAAATCAGAATCTTTGGGGACCTAGGGATTAGGATTTTAAAAGCTCCTCGGGTGGTTCTCCTGTGTTTGAGAAGCACTGCTTTAGTGCTCCTCTCATAAGCTCCAGATATTTGTGACGACATTCCCTAGATAATTTCAGTGAACATCCCTAATTAAGAAGCATGATTCTTAGAACAAAATCTGAATTCGTACCCAGGTCCCTGCCTGTGTCTCTGTCCTGTTTTCTCCAATGACACTGGTCCTCGTGCCGTTCAGCAAACACTTCAAGTTTCTTTGGGGCCTTTGCACTTGTTCTCCACGTAGCTGACTTATCTCCCAGGTTCTAGCCCCAATACTTTAGTCTCAGAGGCGGCTTTTTCTGATGATTCCATTGACTAGGATCCCTTTGCTAACCTGCACTCTATCATTCTGTTTAAATTTTTATGTAATTTAATACTATTAGAAATGATCTAATTTACATATACTTACTCATGGTATGTTCTCTGTTAGTATGGAAGCTCCCTGAGGGACTTTGTCTGCCTAGAATCTCAGGGCCCAGAAGAGGCTGGGCCTGAATTATTTTAATTATTTATTGAAATAATTAACCAATCAATCCCTCCGAGAGAATACTGAGCCATTCCTTATTGTCTATCAAATCAAAGCTAACCTTTCTAACTTTCAAGACCTATCACTAACCTTGCTCATTGCTGATTTCATTAATCTCACTTTTCTGCCTCCCCAGGATGTCCTTGAGGAATATAGAACTTAAAAAGTCCCATGTCACCTGAAGTGCTTCCCTGGCCTCACCCCCAATCTTTTCTTTTTTCTTTCCTCCCTCCCTCCCTTCCTCCCTCCCTCCCTCCCTCCCTCCTTCCCTCCCTTCTTTCTTTCTTTTTCTTCCTTTTTTTCTTTCTTTTCTGCCATTTCCTGACTCTCCTTGGGTCCCCAATATTTGCTGCTTGTCTGGTTTGATCTCACTTTTGTTGCCTAAAGCTCCCTCCTCGGGTTCCTGCCTGGATAGAAGGCACAGGACAGGATTTGCTCACTAGTGTGTATTTTTGGGCAGGCTACTTTATTAAGCTCTAAGTCTAGATGACTATTATTAGTGTCTTTAATTGGAGTTTGAGTGGGTTCCGTGGTTTTCCACACTGATCACCCAGGTCAGAAATCATATGACCTCACAGTGGGGTCCTGGCATTGTATTTTTTAAATTTATTTTTATTGTTGAGAGTATTAAAGATGTCCCCCATTTTCCCCTCCACCTGGTTCTCTAGGTAACATGTAGCAGGGCTGAAAGCTCTGGATGAGGTAATCCACCAGGTATCTTCCATCTCTGAGGTCTGAGTGTTCAGGGTACACTCAGTGGGAACAGAGGTGTTAGCTTTTTTTAGAATCTGCTCCTCTTGCTTTTACCTTTGCCTTTTCCAGATTCAAACTTTCTACATTCTGCCAAGACCCTTTTCCCCCTCTTTCACTGGTTATTGATCAAACCAGACATGCAGCAGATATTGGGGACCCAAGGAAAGACAGGAAATGGCAGAAAACATTCCAAAGAAAGAGGCTTTGATTGTTTTGCCCTAATTACTCAGTGGTGATCACAGGGGGGTGGCAGCAGTGTGGTGAACTGCAGAGAACATTAGCTCTGGATCTGCCACTGATAGCTCGATGGCTATGGGAAAGATCTAACTTCTGAGCTTCTGCTTTCTTATGCTAAAATGAATATAATTCCTACCCACTGCCCTTGGCAGGAATTTTGCCTTTTTTGACAGCTCTTGTCTGACCACCCCTCCTAACCTCATTAGTCTCTCAGAGCATTTGGTTTTCTTTATTTTAACCCACACTTTAGACTTTAGAATATCTAGACTGTGAATGTCACAAGAATATAGACCATGTTCAATGATGTATCCTACAGCCAGCACAGGATGCACTCAGTAAATATTTATCACACGAAGGTATGCACACCTTGCTTACACTGCACTGTATTTGAGAATACAACAAAGGAGCCAACATACATAAGATCCTTTATGATCTATAAAACTCTACTCACTGGGACGGGGGTGGGGTGGGGTGGGAAGAGGGTTCATATTTTGAGTATTTTAAAGAAACAGTAAACGTTACCTGCAGATTAGGATGGATAATAGCAGCAATTTCTCCATTTTCATTTCTGGGATAATCAACTTTCTCGATTATTTTATAGACTTCAACAGCACAAGGAGGAAATTCTTTCCCTATGGCAAAAACAAAATGTATAAAATGGCAACTGAGAAAAGGAAGTTCATACTCTAAGGGTAGAACAATAACCAAAAAGTGAAGACATATAGTTGCAGGTTGAATGTCAAATGTAATTGGGGAAAAAGAGAAGACAGTCACAGGGAGCACACCATGTCAGTTGGGGATGTTCATAAACAACACGAAGCCAAAAGATATTCTCGAATTATTCCTATTAACACACTGTTCACAAGTACACGGATGGACGGTGGAAGAACGCACCTTAAAAAGCCAATGTGAGAGAAAAGAGCCTGGGGCTGGGAGTCAGGACCCAGGGCTCTAATCTCCTCACTGTGTAACCCTGAGCAAGAGCCGTAACTTCTGGAGTCTTGAGTTCTTTACCTGTCAAAGGAAGGTTTGAACCAGCTGGTCTTGGAGCTCCCATCCAGCTCTGACATTCTATGTCTGCATATGCTCAGGAGACTTGTAGCAGGTTAGGTGACTTTAGCATCATGCTCCTTCTCTTAATTAAGTACATTAGCCGCTGGACAGATCTTGGGATGCAGGTAGTCTGCTACCAGTGGAGTCTAACTTCCAAAGATGTAGCAACATGAAGCAATCCAATGCCCAGAAACTTGAAAAAGGAGTAGTTTACATGCACCAGGCAATGTCTGAGCAAACAGGATGAACTTTCATTAAATGTAGGGCCCACAGTGTGCTATGGTTGCAACGCAAAGGAAATCTTCCTTTTCCCTTAGAGCAGAAAGTACAGCCAGGTTGGAAGGTGAATATCCTGTGGTCACTTCAGTATCAGTTAGATTTGGCTGCTTAACACACTATCCCAAAACTTAGTGGCGTAGAACCATGATCCTTTAATTTATCTCATGATTCTGTGGGTTGGTTGGGTGGCTCCTCTTGTTTAGGCTGGCTTGGCTGATTTCTAATTGGCTTGCTCATACATTTGAGATGAGCTGGCAGATCAGCTGGAGGCTAGGTGATCTAAGATGGTCTTACTCTCATGTCTGGCATTTGACAGGTGTTAGCTGGAGCTACAGAACTATTGGCTAGGGTATCAGAGTCCTCTACTTCACAGCTTCCTATTATCCAGAAGGATAGGGTAGACTGATTCCCATATGGCAGGGTGGGGTTCCCAAGGGCAGCAAGAGAGCAAGCCCCAAGGTGCAAGTCTTTTTCAAGCCTCTTCTGTGACACAAAATAAGTCACGTGGCCAAGCCAAACTCAGGGGGTTAGAGAAATTGACTCCATTTCTTGGTAGAAGGATTTAAAACATCACATTGTGCCGAAACCAGTTTGGCTCAGTGGTAGAGCGTCAGCCTGCGGACTGAAAGGTCCCAGGTTCGATTCCGGTCAAGGGCATGTTCATTGGTTGCGGGCACATCCCCGGTAGGGGGTGTGCAGGAGGCAGCTGGTCAATGTTTCTCTCTCATCGACGTTTCTAGCTCTCTATCCCTCTCTCCTCCTCTCTGTCAAAAAATCAATAATATATATATATATATAACACACACACACAAAAAAAACAAAACAAAACAAAACAAAAAAACAACAACAAAAACACACACATCGCATTGCAAGGACATGGATGCAGGGAAGGAAATAATTTGTGGTCATTTTACAATCTACCAAACCTGTCAAGGTGAAGATAGAAATTTATCAGATGTTACCTTTTTAAACCAGAAGGTCCATTGGGAGGGAAGGAAAAAGAGGTAGGATACCAAGGAGTATGTTTGTTGCTACTTAGAATCTCAGAGTTAGAAGGAGCCTTGAATTCCTGTTCATCAATGCTTGGGTATTCTCCACATCTTTCTGGCCAAGTGTGGGCCATTCCACTGTTGGTCAGCTTTGTTAATTGGAAATTTCTTTTTTCTTTTTTAAAAATATATTTTATTGATTTTACACAGAGAGGAATTGAGAGGGACAGAGAGTTAGAAATGTCAATGAGAGAGAAACATCGACCAGCTGCCTCTTGCACATCCCCCACTGGGGATGTGCCCGCAACCAAGGTACATGCCCTTGACCGGAATCGAACCCGGGAGCTTTTAGTCCGCAGGCCAACGTTCTATCCACTGAGCCAAACTGATCCCGGCTGTTAATTGGAAATTTCCGTCTCCAGTTAACTTGATCCCACTGATTCCATTCTTCCCTCTGAGTCACAGAAAACATGTCTAACTGCTCTCCAATAAAGCACTTCTGAAACTCTAAAATAAAATTATCCTTAAGCCTTCTTTTGGCCAGTCTCAGTATTCTGAGTTCTATCTATCACCAGCCACATGTGGCAGGTCCATGAGGATATATGTGAAGGTACTTTGTAAACTGAAGTTCTTTGTGCATCCGAGGGACTGTTTTTATCATGGTTTTCAAACTTTTCAACATTCTCAACTCTTCTTGGATAACCTCTACTTTATAGACGTTCCTCCTGAAATAGGACTCAAAATTTATTCACAATTCTCCAGGTGCTGTTTAGCCAAGGCAAAAAAAGCGGCCATCACTGCCCTCATCCTGGGATTTTTTAAAAAACATAAAAGCAAAACTTTGTTCCAAACATTTGGTTTAGACAATTGTTAAAGGTTGTCAGGATTTTATGGATCCACCTTCTGAACATGTTTTCCTGCAGGCTTCCTGCCACCTGTCACTCATATAAAGGCATGTCTCATCCAAGTCACTGATAATAATGTTGGGTAGCACAGAGCCAAGGATGGAGCTTTTCTGCACATTTCCAGAGACTTTTCTCCAGGTGGTTATGATCAGCATTCTTTGGATAATGCTGCTTTTCCACACTAGGTAAAAATCCACTGAGATTGATAGTCTAAATTAATAGTGGCTTAAAATGTTCAAATCACTGAACCCGTTGCTTAAAAGAAATATTACAGGGTAAGAGCAATAGAACAGATAGAATTGCTCTGATTAAAGGACAGGGGTTTGCCTGTCTTGGAGCTACTAAGACAACTAACTACTAGATCCCCACCCCTCTGATAGGAATCTATGGACTATGATTTGAAAACCATGTTTTTCTGCTCAGGTTTGTGGCCTTCTACTCAGGGCATCACTTCTGAGCATTCTATATTCCCATACTTACTATTTGAAGGTGTGAATAAGTGGTGACCTTTCCAATACCGGGCCCATTATACCATATAGAACCTGTCCTCAGACAAAGGTGGTGACAAGCTGATTTTCAGCCTTTATGACTTTGGAGTCAAAGGATTCCCAAGCACAGAAAAAAATGTCTGTGATTGCAGTAAGGTGCAATAAGATGAACTTAAGGAATTATACTCCTCACAGACACTGAACTATCTACCAGCATTGTCACTATAATGACCTATTCCTCAACAACGATTTGAATTCAGCCTGTTGGAATAATTATTTACATAGGATGTCATTTTTATTTTATTTTTATTTAAAAAAATTAAAGTAAACTTATTTTTAAAATAATTAAATAGGCTACTTGTTTTTGCTGTAGGATTTACCAAATATATGCATAGATAATACATAAAACTTCATATATCTACCAATTAAATTATTTCTTTTTTATATTTTTTTTATTGATTTGAAAGAGAGAGGGAGAGAGAGACAGAAACACCAGTGATGACAGAGAATCATTGATAGGCTGCCTCCTGCATTCCCCACACTAGGGATCAAGCCTACAACCCCAGCATGTGCTCTGACCATGACCTCCTAGTAAATAGGTTAACACTCAACCACTGAGCCACACCAGCTGGTCTTATTTCTTAATTGCAATGCATAATTTTTCTTGGAAACAATTAAGACAAATTTAACTTGTTTTTCCTCTTCCTCTCTTCATAATCATTTGGTGTGTTTTCTTCAAGGACTTTCCCTGTACATTAACACATATATGTATACATATTCTAGCAAGTGTTTATTATTATTATTATTTTGGGGAACTTGGTATACTGCATGGTTTGGTCTGCAACTTGCTTTCTTTAATTAACAATGTATTTTGAAGCTCCTTCCATGGTAGTTTGACTGTTTACCAACTGGTGAATATTCAGGTTGTTTCTATTGTTTTATTGGCACAAGCAATTCTATGGTAGCCACCTTTGTATATGACATATTGGGTGTGCATGTGTTTGTGTTTCTTTGAGATGTGGAATTGCTGCATCATAGGATTTGTGCATTTTCAAAAGTGGGTACTGTAAAATCATTCTTTAGCATGTCTTTCCCATCCTCCTTTCCTATACCCTTACCAACACAATATATCAGGTTTTAATATTTTCCTACTCTAATGGGAGAAAATACATTCTCATTTTAATTTGCATTTCCCTAATTACTACTAATATTGGATGTCTGTTCACATGCTTTTTAGAGATTTGTATTTCTTTTTATATCATTGTATTTCTTTGTATATCATTGTTTTTTTAAAATGGGGTTAATAGGAAAATTAGGAGAGCTTTAATTGGTAGTGGCTTTTCTTGAATGTGTCTATTCTGGTCATTGAGGAATGGCTGAAGTGAATGAAACTTTTAAAAAGCACCTAATATCCTGAGCATGGCAAATTTGACCTAGGCTACAATTGCTATTTCAATGTTTAGTGGTGAAGTTAGCATGTGTCTCATCTCATCTCCCTTTTCTGATATATTTACACACACACACACACACACACACACACGCTAACAATTAAGATTACAACTCCTGCCTACTACTTACCTTCATTGAAATTATGTATAAAATCAAGAGCATATTTAATCATTTTTCTCATTTGATCCAAAATATCGGCTCTCAGGACCCCTTGAGGCTGGGGACCAACTTCTATGCCTAGGTACAGAATGGGAGATAGTCACATTTATGTAAGCATCAGAGTATAAAATTAAGCATTTTAAGATATCAAGATATAGAATTCCAATCATGAAAAATTGGTACAAAGTTAGGCCATGTAGCACCATGGAAAATTATCTGAGACATAATGTTGGGGGGAAAATAAGGCAGAACATTTACACGTTCAAGTTCTATGCAAAGTGAATGAATACTGGGAGAGAACATGAAAAAAATCAGAGTTATGTTACAGTTGCAAGATCTTAGGGTCTTTTTTTATTTAAATTTCATTCAATATTGCCAAAATTAAAAAAAAATAATATAGTCAAAGGGCTGGGAAAATATATACTGCAATATAAAAAGCTGCTAAAAATATTAGTAGATATATATCCTCGCTAAGAGCAGCATTGCCCCACAGACATCATACACCAAGATTGCTCTTTAAAGCATTTGGGAATCACATGTTTTATTTGGTGTCACAGAGTCACAGGTTTTCTATCCCTTATTGTTAAGTCTTGATTTGTTTCAAATAATTACCTAGACTTGGATATTTAGCTTGCTCCAACTGATCCCTTAATTATGCACCAAGAGTATCACTGATTAAGTAAGCAAAATGATTTTAAATTTGCTTACATTGTTTGACAACTTTTGTTAAATTACATACTAGAAGTTTGTGCACGGCTAGGGTCCCTAGGCCTGGCCAGAAATCAGGGCCAATCGATAGGGGCCTTCTGGCTGCCGGGCTGGGGCCTTCCTTCATTTCGCACGGCCCTCTGGTGGGCAGCACACATCATAGCAAGTGATAGAACTCCTAGTCTCCTGCAGGGACACTTTGCATATTAGCCTTTTAATATGTATAGATTTTTATTTCAGGAAGAAAGGGAGAGGGAAAGAGATAAAAACATCAGTGATGAGAAAGAATCATTGACTGGCTACCTCCTGAACACCCCCCACTGGGGATTGAGCCAGCAATCCAGGCATATGCCCTAGACTGGAATCAAAACTGGGATTCTTCAGTCCACAGGCCAACGCTCTATCCACTGATCAAAACCAGCTAGGGTGACAACTTGTTTTGAAATTAAATTGCTCTTGGTAAGATTGTGACAGCAATTTTAATGATTATAGTGTAATTTGCCAATAATTATGCTAACAGGGCATTTGGAAAGAGAATGGAATATAGAAAAAAAAAGACTCTCTGTGTGAAAGGGTTATGAGAGTGATTGCTTGCATGCTGTAAGTTCTGAAAAGTAAGATGAGTTTACAGCCCAGTAACGGATAGGGTGAACATGTGAATGGATAATAGTTTATGGGACACTATGCAGAGAAGGGGCTAAGTGGGATGTTGGGAGAAGATGTTCCATGGATCTTTTGTGTTTCTGCCCATCTTGCCAGCAAATCGCTGACTGCCTTGGTTCCAAATTATTTTTCAAAAATGTTTGTATAGTGAACAGTATTAAAAAATAGGAATGTCGTCTTCCTTGGAGCAAAAGGCAGGTATATTTATTGTAAGTTCTCCCAGCTTATTGTTCCCCTCATGAAATGTAGAAAGTTGCTCAGTGAAATTGAGGAGTTATTTTATATAGTTTGAACCTGCCCAGAGTGAGTTTTCTTACTACTTGACAATTATAATTGACTATTATAAGTCACAGTGATGAGCTAAGGTAGCTATAAATATTTTTTAAAAAGAATTTTCTCAGAGTTTCGTGTAGGACATATTTTGTTCAGTTGTGACAATGCAAAATATGACTTACCAACAGGATACTTGGCTATAGAACGAGTGGTTGCATATTTAAGGGAAGGATGCTCAATAAGATAAATGTAGCAGGGTAACGGAGCCAAAGAGGTCTGCAATGAATTGAAAACATCTTTCTCATTATGTCAAGACCATATGTTTTGTTCTCTTTGCTGCTAGAAAGTCAATAATGCTTTCAATATATTTTACTATATCAACTAAAATTAGTAAGACAGCTTTATAAAACACACTCTAAAATCCAATGTTGTTCTTAAAACTTTGAAAACATAAATAAACTACATATAAGTTGAATGATGCATAGCTTCCTGGGTAAAATGTACATTAAATCCTCAAGAACCATGTTTAAAGAATATGAAATAAAATTTCCTTCTGAATGGATTTGGTTATTTCTTTTTTAAAATAAGTGGTTACACTTTCTGTTTAGCTTAGTAATGCTCTTAAAGAATTTTGTTTCTGCCTGACCGGTTTGGCTCAGTGGATAGAGCATGGGCCTGCAGACTGAAAGGTCTCAGGTTTGATTCCGGTCAAGGGCATGTACCTTGGTTGCGGGCACATCCCAAGTAGGGGGTGTGCAGGAGGCAGCTGATCGATGTTTCTCTCTCATCGATGTTTCTAGCTCTCTATACCTTTCCCTTCCCCTCTGTAAAAAATCAATAAAATATTAAAATACATTTTAAAAAAAGAATTTTGTTTCTAACACTATAGTCCAGGTCTCTGAATGAGAATTCAAGACAGGCCTCTCAAATTTGATAACAATGTCAGCTATGCTGCTTCCATACCCAACAACCAAAGCATTCAGCTTTTCTTCAATGAGCAATGAAGAATAGCTACATTATGATCTCCTACTAGAACTACCTAGTTATTGTCAAAAACTCAAAGGAAACAAAAATAATAATTAATATCTACTGTCTTCCAGACATTAGGCTAAATGATCTAAATATTTTATCTCATTTAAGGTTTTTAACAGTCATATAAGTGAATGTTACTAAGTCAACTTTATCAAATGAGGAAAGCAATGTATCTTGTCCAAGGTTAGTGAATGAGAAAGCCAGGATTTGAACCCAGGCTACATGAGACCAACTCTTTCCATTAAATCATACCAGCTCTCTGGAAAGAAGGAAAGGTATTTATTACACAATAATAAGCATAGAGATGATTATTTGTATTTTTGCTTGGTTGATATTTCCTAGCAATTTTTCTCTAGCTACATGCACTGTATTGCTAAATTTTTCATCATGTAGATTTCTGAGCCTTAAAATGATTAGCTATATGAAATACTGAAAGATCAGATGTATGCTGGGGCATCTGAATCAAATGGAGAGAAGGACAGACTAAAGAGAGATAATATTTTTATCGTTGGTCTATAGTCAACATTAAATGACTATTTCTGCAGCTTCCTAAAACTATAATTGAACTACTTCCACGACACCATTTTAAAGTTTGGTATTAATTTTACCAAATATCATTTGATTTGACAGCTGTCTGGATAAAAGATTTATAACTTTATAGATATGAGAATCTATAAATGTTTTATTATTCGTTGTATTTATTATTTAATTCATTTCCTCTACCTTTTCTCCTGCTTGTCACCACAACCTCCATTCTGGTGCTTCCACTTACCCATCTTTCTTAGACCCACCCTCCTGACACTTTTCTGGTTGCTTTATATCTGTAATTGATTTAAAGGTACAGGTATTATGCTAACTTATAAATTAGTAACATTGACATTACCTTAATGTAATGAAACATCTGAATTAAAAAGTCATTCCTGGAATCTTCAAGAATAAGAGTGCACCCCATATTAGAAGTAGTATTGTGAAGGTCAAAAATAACATCATAGGAATCTTCACTGTCTTTTGGACCAAATAAGTGATTTATTTCTTGAGCCCTTCTCACTTCATATGGCAAATCCTCTGACATATTTTTGCTGTTATTAGCAAAAAGAAAAAGATTAAAAATATCTGTGGGTGATATAACACAAATATACAATAAGAACACAGTGTATATGGAACCAGTTGCCAAACTTTAATATGAAAAACCTGTGAGGGAAGTGGAAACTTATTTGAAAACTTTACTAATGAAAAATTACAATTTTTTCTTCATTTGATTCTATGTACTGTTGCATTGGCATGATTACAAATAATATTTCATTTATGTGGCTGTCAAAGGAAGAACATTTCAAACAGAATTTACCACTTTACTTCAACTCAAACAAAATTTATTCATTGATCTAATCAACAATTTCTTAGTAGTTATGTGCACCGAGATATTCTGGGCCTAGTCTAGGGGTGGGGAACTTTTTTCTGCCAAGAGCCATTTGGATATTTATAATGTCATTTGCAGACCATACAAAATTATCAACTTAAAAATTAGCCTGCTATATTTGGTTTGACATTTAGTTACTTCACCCCTAAGGCCTTGGCAGGGCCAGACCAAATGATTTCCCGGGCCTTATCAGCCCACAGGCTGGATGTTCTCCATCCCTGAGACAGACAATCAAATCAATTATTTTTGTCCTATAGCTAATTCCAGTGCATAAAAATAGTTAAATTTAGATAAAGTTCACATTCTTAATTGAGGTCTGGGAACTACTAATGATCCAGGGATAAATTTTACAGACAAGTTTGTAAACCCTGAGAAAATGCAAAACTTTTGCAAGTATATGCATATTTTTTCTAGGATAAAGCTTAATAGTTTTTTTACTGAATTCTGGAATGAGTCTCTACCTGTCCCCTTCTCCCTTCCAGCAATGGTCCGGATACATTTTTTTTCTTACTATACATGATGATGATTTAAATTTATTTTCCCGCATTAAACCAACCATTTATCTATAATTTCATCTACATATTTCTATTTCCTGACTATTTTTGCTACTATCTTGCATCTGGATAATTCCTGCTTGGAATGCAATCAGGAAGGTGGAGCAGCTGTGTTTTGGTTAGAAAGCAAAAACTTTGAGCACAAAAGGGCAAGCTAAGGATGGTGCAGTGGAAAGATGGGAAGAACTTGTGGCATTTATGATATAATTGAGCTATTGCATCTCTGGATTTATTATTTGTGAAAAAGAAAATCTTATTTATTTAAGCCACTGTCTTTATGTTTCTGTTGTACATAACCAAACATAGTTCCTAATGAATATATACAGAGTACAGATGATGTGTTGTGGAATTGTGTACCTAAAATCTGCATAATTTGTTAACCAGTGTCATCCCAATAAATTAAATAAAAAGGAAAAATACGACAAAAAGTTAATTTATGTCCTGGTTGGCATGGCTCAGTGGTTTAAGCAATGGCCTGAATACCAGGGGGTTGTGGCTTTGATTCTGGTCAAGGGCACATACCTGGGTTATAGGTCTGATCCCTGTCCCTGGTCAGGGGGCCAGTCACATTGATGTTTCTCTCTCTCTTCTATCTCTCTTTCCCCTCCCTTCCACTCTCTCTAGAAATCAAAGAAGAAAAAAAAATACTCTTGTGTGAGGATTTTAAAAAGTTAGCTCACGAAACATCTCTATTAGATCCTCTCATTCTCACCTGATTTGCTTCTAATTCTCCCACCCAGTTGCTCAGAGTCAAGTTTGAAATTTTACGCCTCGTGCCTGGAGGTCTGGTCCTTAGGAAGAGTCCCAAAGGAGGAAGCTGAAAGAATAGGCAGAGGAAGATACTAAAGGGTGCATCACCCTAACTGCTACTGAAATCTATCCTGGGTAAGAGATGTGTGAAGAGTTTTCCATAGGGGAGACACATAAGATTTGCATGTTAGGATGATCCCATGGCAGGAAGAACTGGAGTAGACCAGATTCAGGAAGATTCTTCAGGAAGCTCCTCCAACTGCCCACAGAACACATAAACTAAGGTAGTGAAAATGCAGAGGAAGAGGACATAATTGGGAAAACTTAGTGATCCACTAGACATGGAGGGGTGAGGAATGAGGAAGGTTCTAAGATGACTTTCTTTTTCTAAAAAAAAATATCTTTATTGATTTCAGAGATGCAGGAAGAGGAAAAGAGAGATAGAAACACCAATGATGACAGAGAATCATTGATTGGCTGCCTCCTACACATCCCTGTATTATCAAGCCCACAACTTGGCATGTGCCCTTGACAATCCTGGGACCCTCAGACCGCAGGCTGACACTCTATCTACTGAGCCAAACCAGATAGGGCCTGAGATGATTTTCGTAGAGGATTTGGTGGGTAATGGTGATATCACTGAGGTGGAGAACACAGGAAAAGTAACTAATTTGGGAGAGGAAAGACAGGAGAAGGCAATCAATTTATGTATCTCATAAATGTCCATAACCACACTGAGAGAACTCTTTAGCCTCTGAATGGTGTTAAAATGTAAGAAGTAGAAGGCAAATTTAATTTAAAAGACTGCTCTCAGTGAAATGCATACTACTGAGCGCTCCTAAGAAAACTCATCCTAGTTCATTTAAGAGTTATTGGAAAGTTAACATGAGTTATACTTCAACAAATTCTTACTTATAATATGAGTCAGTTAACAGCTATTTAAGTGAACAGATAAACTTTAATTATATTGACAAAACCTCATTCATGAAGATAAAGCATTTTTGAAGTTAAAATTTATGCTAGTAAAAATAGGATTGGATATAAAAAGTATGACTGATGTGTAACTGCCCTGGAAAAAAATCTATTCCATAAAATCAGGCATATTTGTACTAAAATTAGTAACCAACTTTTGATCTGAGGTGAGATTATACTTAAGTAACCCTCTAAACTCAAATGACCATTTATTAGAAAATGAGTACATAAAGCAGTGCTATGTTAGTTGTTCCTGCCTCATCTTCTATCTTAGCTACTCATCTATGAACTCCTTAAGGGTAGAAGCCATGTTTGCACATAGCTTTGTACTTCCACAGTACCTGGCACAGTGAAAAGTAGGTATTTAATAATATTTTTAGACAAATGAAAGAAGTGATAAAAAGAAAATATTTAGGAACCTACATATCTACAATAGTAGCTATAATAATGTAAACAGAGGCAAAAATAACTAATCAAAACATACCTGGAGTGTTATGGTTGAACACTTTCATTAAATGTTAAACAAAACATAACATTTTTCTTAACTAGAACTTTATATACTATCATAAACATAGTTGCATGAAAACATAGTAGTGAATCACTTAGAAAGTTAACAAGTACATAAGTACCCAAGTACAGTCACCAAATACTAATTTAATGCAAAAGACTATTAATTCTGGTCTTTTAAAGATAGATTTAAAAGTAGAACATTTGCTATTTATCTCAGACTGTACAGAATACATTTAAAAATACACTTAGCAATGCTAAAGTGAAGTATAGTCTGATGCTTAAAAAAGTTTATGGAAGAGCATGTGAATGCCCAGTTTAAAGAAATAAATAATTCATAATAAAGTGCAATTAAAGTGAAAATGATCTTATCACAATAGCCACTATATGAATAGACATGAATAGCACACAAATATGTGTTTTCTTCCACATATAACCACTTTTCACATACACACACACACAACACACACACTCATTCACAATATATAGTCTTACCCAAGATTTCCAGGGTCGAAAACTCGATTCAGGTCACAGTCAATATATCTGGTACACTTCTTCACGGCTCTTGGGTTGGTGATAAATGGTTTTACCTCCAGCCCTGTTCTCTGAATCTCAGCGCCATGATCTAGCCAGTGCTTGACCAGAAATACTCCTGTTAGCTCATTCCCATGAGTTCCTCCAAAGATAGCAACCTTTTTTATGGGATCTTTAACAACATGGTAAGTCATTTTATCAAGTAATTTTTATCTGATTTCTGCAATTCGGGAGAAAGAAGAGCAAAGAAAACTTACTTTCTTAAGAAACGTTTAGAAATCTAAACCTAAATGAGACTTTTGCCAAAGGGCAAAGTGCAGAGTTCTCTTGAGTGGAGTGTATTTTAATTTCCTGTTGCAAGTCTGAGGTCTGTTTATTATAGGACACTCCCTTTGTTAGCCCTGCCCTTTACCATATTTGGATCAAAATATGCAGAGATCAACTAGAGTTACAGCTATTTACTTTAACTTCTAACTCCCTCAAATGGTTGGTAGATCTAAATGCAGTGATAAATCAGTATCTCACAGTAAGACAAAAATTGTGTTTTCTCTAGAATGCCATCTAATGGTGTTTTCATGACCATGTGTAGTAATAAAAAGTTTATACCTTTCTAAATGTAAAAATATAATATGCATATTATTATTCAATATTTATAATTTCTATTTGTATTTAAAAAGATTTCTTCTCTGAAATGAGTTCAGGTACACCTCCTCATCTGAGAGCATTGGAATCTTAGCTCTACAAAAGTTCCAAAGGCAGATCCTGAGACCTCCTCTGGAACTGCATCATTTCTTTCAGAATTCTTTTTTTATTGTCAGACACACAAGAACCAAAGCAATGATCACCGAAACTGAAAAAGCTATTTTGAAACATGCCTTTAATTTATTTTTCATAAAGTTTTTGGTAATCCTCTGTCAACTTCTTTAGGAATCTTTCTCACTTTTTTGGCTCAATGCTCACTTTTTTTTTGCACAATTCTAAAAAAAAAAAAAAAAAGTAACTGTTAGTGATTTTCAAGTCTTTGTAATGCCTGAAAATGTCTTGGAGCATGCTATCTGTGCTAACCAGATTATATGAGTTTATGTAGATACAGTCAGCCCAATTTACTGGAAGCATAGGCTCTCCACTGGGGTGTGTTACTCAAGAGGGAGTCTTATTAGGGGAGATTAGCCGGAACACTAGGATGGCTATATTCCTTTGGAGATATGATTCTGAACCAAATCTGATTAGATGTCATGCTCAGTCATCCAGAAAGTCAAATGTGATCAAGTACTGCAAACCCTGTGTGTACTACCGTGTTTCCCCGAAAATAAGACATCCTCCGAAAATAAGACCTACTTACAGGTTTCCTTCTGCGTGAAATATAAGGCATCCCCTGAAAATAAGGTCCCCCTAGGCTAACCATGAGAGATTTGGTCCACTGATTCTGAAAGAAATGGAGTCACAAGAAATTCACCAGGAAATTCAGGAATTGGATTGTTATGATGATGTTCCAGAAGATCATATGATTGTTGCCGAAGCCAGTTTGGCTCAGTGGTAGAGCATTGGTCTGTGGACTGAAAGGTCCCAGGTTCGATTCCGGTCAAGGGCATGTACCTTGGTTGCGGGCACATCCCTGGTGGGGGGTGTGCAAGAGGCAGCTGGTCAATGTTTCTCTCTCATCGACGTTTCTAGCTCTCTATCTCTCTCCCTTCCTCTCTGTAAAAAAATCAATAAAATGTATTTTTAAAAAATCAATAAAATATATATTTTAAAAAAGAAGATGTTATGATTGTCATTGAATAAATAAGTAAATTCTTGATACTGTAGGATTCACAATTTGTCTGGTTTGTGTTGACAACTACTGTACTACCGTATCATATACAGGTAATAAATTTCCTTTATTTTCATTTAACAATAAATGTGTACCGTATTCTTCTTCATGGAGAAATAAGACATTCCCTGAAAATAAGACCTAGCGCATCCTTGGGAGCAAAAATTAATATAAGACACTGTCTTATTTTTTGGGAAACAGGGTAGCAATGCCAGATTGTTTGCTAGGGGTGCAACAAGAGGAGTTCATTACTGCAGAGCAGTTTAATCTGTCATGTTTTTCTGAGTGTGTTATCTCAGTTTATTCACATATCCACTTTATAGGATGTGGTAGGTACTGACACCCCATTACAGGGTTAAAGGAAAGATAAGTTAAGCAACTTGATGAAGGTTCCTCAGCTGCCAGGAGACAACCAGGCCTGGGACCCAGGTTTTGTAATTTTAAGTTCAAGTTCAGTGTTTTTCCCAGAACAATAGGGTGCTGCCTGTTCATTTTGGCCTTCCCCAAAGTCCTAATTTTGCTCCTTTGGAATTCACATAAACAGTCACTACAGTGTGCCTCAGAAACAAACAAGCATACAAACAAAATACATGATAGAAATACGAAATGTGAAAACTTCAAAACATTTACTCAACCAATTGCTATGGTCTTTCTTTAAAAGATTATAATGTAGAGATAGTGAAAGCAAAATAGTGAAATCTAAATTTACATATTAAAATGACTGGCCTACCCTAACTAAAAGCCCCTGTAGCATAAATACAAACAGATGCTAGTCATCTTGTGTAGTTACTTTGGTTTTAAGAGCAGTAGCTATGGTGAATTATTAACACTTGCTTATATTTTGTTAGGATTTCTGACGATTTGTGGTTAGTGGTGTCCTTTGGCCTAGTCATTCTGAAGTGCTGCTTCAGTTATTTACTCGTAGCTGGCACAGATGACTCCTATTTTGAGATTCGTTTTATGGAATTTTAACAGATCAGCACTTTGAAGCCCATTTAACATTCAGAAGTAAAGTTTCCCTTACATACAAAATGAGTAACTTTTTTGATAGTTAATAAATTCCTGTAAATCTGTCCCATACTTACCTTGTTTATTGTTAGAGTCTGTCTTCTGTGGAAAGCTTTTTCAGAGAAAAGGAGAGCATTTCCTTAGAGCTAGAGCAAGCAGCTTTTCATACTCTTATACCCAGTTAACTTCCGAAAGATTTTAACTCCCTGTTTCCCAAAGCACACTAAAATTTAGAGCCCCACAAAAACCACATTAAAAAAAAAAATTAGTCTACCCCTAGCCGGTTTGGCTCAGTATGTAGAGTGTCAGGCCACAGACTGAAGGGTCCCAGGTTCGATTCCGGTCAAGGGCATGTACTTGGTTGCAGGCTTGATTCCCAGCCCTGGTCAACCAGTCAATGTCTCTTTCTCATATCGATGTTTCTCTTTCTCTGTATTTCTCTTTTCCTTTCACTTTCTCTAAAAATCAGTGGAAAAATATCCTCTGGTGAGGATTAAAAAAAAATTAGTTTTTTGAAAGTTCAGAGAACTAATAGTATACAAAGTGGAACGCTGTCTAGTTGTCACAATCTCACTATTAGGTTGAATATTTAATGTTTGAAGTACAAAAAGAATAAGCCTAGTAACTTCCAGTGCTAAAATTATTTTGTGTGTGTGGATGGTGGTGGTGTCAGATTTATTGGTAAAATAATGTAGTTTAAAGCAAAGGGAGAATAAACTTTTTATAGTCATGGCTATTCAATAGATCAATGCCAGAAATTTTGTGGGAGTCAAATTTCAGGTGGGATTGTTTTCAAAATAGTATGATTGAGAGATAAAGAGGATCTTTTCTCCAATATTCTATATAAGGTGTCTCATATATAATGTGCAAATCCAGCAGTCATGTAAACAAACTATTCTACTTTAATTTTCTTCTCTCCCTAGGGCAGTGGTCCGCAAACTCATTAGTCCAGAGAGCCAACTATCAACAGCACAACGGTTGACATTTCTTTTGAGAACCAAATTTTTAATTTTTATTTTTTTTAAAATATATATTTTATTGATTTTACACAGAGAGGAATTTAGAGGGACAGAGAGTTAGAAACGTCGATGAGAGAGAAACACCGACCAGCTGCCTCTTGCACACCCCCCACTGGGGATGTGCCCGCAACCAAGGTACATGCCCTTGACCGGAATCGAACCCGGGGCCTTTCAGTCTGCAGGCCAACGCTCTATCCACTGAGCCAACCCGGTCCTGGCGAGAACCAAATTTTTTAAACTTAAACTTCTTCGAACACCCCTTCTTCAACATAGACTCGCCCAGGCCATGGTATTTTTGGAAGAGCCACACTCAATGGGCCAAAGAGTAGAATGTGGCTCGCGAGACACAGTTTGCTGACCATGGCCCTAGTGTCAGCTGTCACCATCCTGAACAATTTTCTTATCCTGGACATCAATGATAGCCAGGATAAGATAGGGATAAGATAGGTAAGTTTGTAAGCTGCTATCAAAGATTCCACCTTGCTAATGTGTATAATTCCTTACAGATATAGTACAGGATGTTGTTCATAGTGGGTTTATAGTTTTCTTTCTCTCTCTCTCTCTCTCTCTCTTTTTAATGTTTTAAAAATGATTTGAGAGAGAGAGAGGGAGAGGGAGAGAGAAACATGGATGAGAGAGAGAAAAATATCCATTGGCTGCCTCCAGCATGCCCCCAATTAGTGATTAAGCCTAAAATCCAGGCATGTGCCCTGGCTGGGAATTGAACTGGCAACCTCTTGGAGCATGGGATAATGCTCAACCAACTGTGCCACACTGGCCAGGGCTATAGTTTTTCTTTTTTGGTTTTTGTTGTTGTTGTTGTTTTGTTTTGTTTTGTTTTGTTTTAATGAGATCTCTATTTTGAGGGGGACAGGTGGGTGTTGTGTGTATATGTATATATTATGTCTATATATATGTATCAAGTTAAAATTGGCTTCCTACTCATTTATTTTTTTAAAGTCTCCTCTCTGGAACCATGATGAATAACAAGTCTTTTCAGACATTTTGTTTAAAATCTTTTTTTCCATATTAAATGAAGACTATTTCTTCAGACTTATTCTGAAGTTTAGCATTCAAGGTTCTTTATTAGCTGATCTCAGTCTACCTCTAATCCTATCTTCTCACATTCTTCTTTGTCAGACCTAATCTTCAAAGAAACCACTCTTAGTCTCATAGTTCATAGTCCTAGGCTTTTACTAACAACCTTCCCTCCATCTCTGTGCACCCTACACCTCTTCCTGTCACCCATTCCAGAGTTCCAATGGTTGGAACGCATGGTAACAACAAAACATGGTCTTTGAACCCAGACAGAACAGAATGACTAGCCCTGGCCTATAGTAAGTGCTCAGTAAATGGTAGCTTGTTATTCAACAAGGGCTAACATTTATAGAGCATTTACTTTGTGCCAGGATTGTTCATTTTCTTGTTTAATACTTTGTGGGCAATTAAGTAAATATTGTATTGCTGGTTCACCAAGGGGGAAATGCAGGTCTGGAGGGGGTAAAAAACTTGCTCGAGGTCAAAGGTCCAGGAAGCAGCCTCCTGGAGTGGAGGGTCAGCGTTAAGGGTCACTGCACCACTCCGTTCCTTCTCCGGCCCAGGTCTGCGAGGCACGTGTGCTCCTCTCTCTGAGCTCTTGCAGCCCTGGCCCTGCCCCAGGCTGCCACCAAAACCCAGACCTCAGCTCGTCCACCAGCCGGGCCTCCTGGCCGCCAGGACCCTGATTGCTGTGACTGAGAAACTCAAGCTGGCCAAGCAAGACCCTGCAACTGGTCAGGCCCTGCGACCTTCGAGTCATTCTCTTCTAGGCTTACGCGGTTGCCACCAGCATCTTCCAGACTGACGTCCAGAACCTGATGAAGGACCCCTGGGGGTGGGCAGGGGTAGGGCGACCAGGCCTCGCCCACTATTCTGACAAATCTGGGGCAGAAACCGGCTGGGCAGACCTGCCATCGTCTCACCGGCGCCTAGAACAGAATCCTTCTTCTCCGAGCGACAATACAGTCTGAAGAGTTAGCGCCACCCCTGCACCTCGTACATGACAGTGCGAGGACACAGGGGAGTGTCAACGTCATGGTTCCTGGGAGAGGGGGTATCTGTCCTCTTCGGCAGAAGGCCCAGCGCCATTGTGCGGGTGCCCAAGGTGGTGGCCTCTGCGCCTGCGCACGCGTGGAGGTGGGGTGGGGGGAGGGATGTGGGAGGGCAGCACGGTCTGAGTGCGCCTGCGCAGACTGGAGGCACTCCTGGCAGCGGGGTCTGAGTGCGCCTGCGCAGATTGGAGGCTCAACTGGCAGCGGAGTCTGAGTGCGCCTGCGCAGGGCTGGACTTCCCGCGCTTTTTACGTCTCCGCGACCGTTGATTGAGGCGACGGTTGACCGAGGCGGCGAGGTGGCGAGGCTGCGGGGCGACGAGGCGGCAAAACCCGCGGGTGACAGTTGGGTCTGGTGGTGGTGGGAGAGCCTAGAAGGGAAAGACTGTATTGTCCCTAGTTACCAAACCACCCCAATGCCTGGGTGAGGAGAGGGTGTTGGAAGAGAGCATGAGCCCTGACTGGAACCTCTCCCCCACGAGGGGTCCAAATAGGCCTCGTGGCCTCCCCCGGAGGCAGCGAGCTTTGAGGGTGCTGTGTGTGTGTGTGGGCGCGCGCTCGGGTTCGTAGATGGAGCGAAGGTTCTGCTTGTCCTCGACGTCAGCCACATTAATGCCCGCTGGAAGCTGGGGTGGGCAACTCAGAGCCTGGCCCAGGGGCCGTGGTCCAGGGGGCGGATGCTGCACTTTTTATTTTGTTTGCGTGAAACTCGCAAACGTGACAGCCCCCGTACCACTCCCTCCCTCCCCACGGGTTCGGGTGTGAGCTGCATTGGAATTTATTTCTGGGCTGAGAAAAAGTCTCCTAACCGCCAGTTTGGTTCCCAGAATGGCATCGGGGAATGTTTCCTAACGGGCCCACTAGATCGGGCTTCACGCCCAAGTTAGGAAACAAGGCAGAGGCGGTCCCTGCCCTGACGGGTCCCAGGTTTTGTGTCTGCGTTTGGAAATTAACATTTACCTCCGTACGAGTTGCAGTTACTTAGCTGCGTTCATGTCTGTCTGCCTCACTGGGTAATGAAAGTTGGTATCTTGCCTTTTCACGTGATAGGGAAGAGCTTGTTGAATTCAGTTGAGGCTGAACTATGTTAGGAGGCTAACCACGGGAAACATTATAGCGGAAATTCTGTTGCAAAAGAAAAAAGCAGAAACGTGTTTGTCTTGTTGACATTTCTGGAAGCTGTGAGTGGAAACATCATTTCGGTTATTCTGGGTACTAAGTGAGGCCACAGTCTTTGAAATGACATCATCCAGAGGTCTCAGGCTCCTGCCCAGAGCAGGTGCCCCCAGTGCTGTGCTGACACCCTGTGGTCAATGGTAGATGCTTCCTGGCCTTACAAGCACAGAGCTGGCCACGTGTTATTGTCCATTTTGCTCTTATCAGACCAGAATTATTCTCATTGTGGGTCATTAGTTTTAAAATAAATTACATAGACTGTGTGAAATTGCTACATTTAGGAAGCAAGGTTATAATACTCCTAGCTTATTTAGAACCGAGTTGAGAAAACGGTTTATGTTGTTAATTCTTAGTCAGAAATGAAAGACTCCATAAAGTGTGAATATGATCAGGTTTAAAACGATAGTTTTAAACCTTATGTTCAGTAATTATTAGGCTACGAATTTGATTTTGTTGTGGATACGGTATGAGTTGTAAATCTCTTTCTTTGAAGGTTTAGTCCAATAACTTCATGTGCTAAAGAAAAAGGCATAGACTTTGATATTGACGGAAATGAAGAGAAACCTAAATGAAAATTCAACCCGAAGTACAGCAGGTATGAGCAACTTTTATTTAAAAATTTTCTATATTTTGTATATACCATGTAAAGCTTGTGTAATATATAGCTGGAGCATTTTGGAGGAATTTAAAAAAATGAATTTGTAGTCTAGCCTCTTTACTCTTTAGGTCCGAGGAAATAAAATAATTTGAGGCAAAACATTTAGTGGCAGAAGTGGCAGTAAAATCATACTTCCCTAGATTTATGAGTGGTCTTCCTACAAACCCTACATGCTTGAGTTTTGTTTTTATTTATATTTATGATTTATTTAAAGTAATTCCAGAAGCACTGCTGTCTCCCTAAAAGCTTTTCTTACCATTTCTGCTTCCCGACTTATTAGTTGCAGTGTTTCCCAAAGTGTGGTACGCGTACCCACAGGGGTATGGGAAGAGTTTGGTTGGGGTACGCGTTGCACCAGAGTTTGGTGGGGATATGCACTGCGCTGTGCTTAGCTGCGCCTAATTCTACGTTCTCATGAGTATGAGGGGTACTCAGCGTTACGAAAATTATAGAAGGGTACACTTATGTCAAAAGTTTGGGAAACACTGATTAGAGGATAAGAATGAAGAGAACCAGGGAAATGATGATAATGGGCAATGAAGATAACAATAGTTATTATTTATTGTGAATGTACTATATTTCTAGACATTTTGTTATATGTAGTAAAATATTTAATCCTTACACCAATCATGTGAGATGGGCATTGTCATCCTTGTTTTAGTGAAAACTAAGGCACAAAGAGGTTGTTAAAAAGTGACTTAGGAAGTGGCAGAACCAGGTTTTGAACCTTGACATACGGCTCTAGAGGTCATACTCTTAATCATTGTATCATCCCACCTCTCAGTATGTCCTATTGGCATAATGAGTTTAAGAAAATTGCCCAAGTTTATACTTTGAAGTTGTATGTAATTCAACCCTACTTAGAGGTTGTATCCAAACCCAGGAAGTCTGATGCCAGAGCCCAGATCATTTAATGAGTTATCGCAGAGTCTGTATTCTCTTATAGCATAAGTTTTGATGGACCAGCCAGAGTATGGTACAGCGACAAGATATGTAAATTGAGATTGAGGAAGCTTGGGTTGTATCTAGGTTCTCCCCCTGTGGTAGTGTGCAAACTTTTATGACATATTTTCCTCTGAGATCTCTTCTAGTTTTACTATTTATAAATTCTGACTTTTGGCTTGAGTTGAGATCCCAGGTCTTTTATCTGGAGGCTATGGGGGTAGTGTTTGGATATTATCACTCTAAGCCTTAGAGTCTAAGGCATTGTCAAAATAATCCACAGAAAATATGCATTACAGATACCTAGAGTGCTTGTTAAAATTTCAGTGTTTTGGCTTCCAAACTAAATCTATTGAAATAAAATCTATGAGAGTAGGGTCTAGGAACTGGCACGTTAAGCACAATTCCAGCGAAATCTTAGTCACACTAAAGTTTGAGAACCATGGAGCCAAACAGTATGCTACCATAGTCCAAAGAGTGGTTGGGGTTTTTGAAAACATGGGTTAATGTCTGGTTCTCCCTTACTCCTTTTGTACTTGAAAGGTCCCTTCTAATTGATATGGTAATAGGCAAGCATAGGAGGAAATAAGGCAGTGTTAACCTAGAATAAGAAAGGAATTTTTACAAAACAGAAGCAGACTCATTGATTCAAGAACAGACTGATGGTTGCCAGAGGAAAGAGAGTTTAGGGGAACCAGGTAAAAAGGTGAAGGGATTAAGAAGTACCAATTGGTAGTTACAAAACAGTTACAGGGATGTAAAATACAGTATAGGGAATATAGTCAATATTTTAATTTTATGTATGGTGCCAGCTGGGTACTTGAGATATCAGGAGGATTACTGGATAAAATATATGATTGTCTAACTACTATGCTGCACACTGACACCTGAAGCTAATAGAGTTGAATGTAAGCTGTAATTGAAAATTTAAAAAGAGATTTTAGAGAAACAAATGAGACTATTTAGGATCTTAAAAAGAATGTAAGAATCAATCAAAGGTATAAAATGAGTTTTTAATAAATATACAATTAACATATAGAAGTAGACAAAGTATTCTATAACTAAATCTATTTTCCTATTATATACTAATTTATTGGAACATTCAATTTAGGCTGTTTGCCTGTACCTTTGTTCAATCAGAAAAAGAGGACTAGACAGCCATTAACTTCTAATCCACTTAAAAATGATCCAGGTATCAGTACTACTTCTGACAGTTATGATTTTCCTCCTTTACCAACAGGTAAGAAAACAAGTTGCAAACTTTAATTTATTTTTTAATAATATATTTCTATTGATTTTTTACAGGGAGGAAGGGAGAGGGATAGTTAAAAACATCGATGAGAGAGAAACATCTTTCAGTTGCCTCCTGCATCCTCCCTCCCCACACTGGGTATGTGCCTGCAACCAAGGTACATGCCCCTAACTGGAATCAAACCTGTGACCCTTTAGTCCACAGGCTGAAGCTCTACCCACTGAGCCAAACCAGTAAGGGCTAGTTGAAAACTTTTAGAAAATAAGAACTAGGATTATAGAAAATTACCATTTCTATTTTATGTTTTTCTTCTTTCCATTATCCAAATATAGAGATTACTTGGCTCTTTCTGAACATTCCAGTATAGTAGTTTGAGTTTCCTTGTCTATAAGGGTAGCTTAGAATTTTAAATGGATTATCTTAGATCTGGAGCCTTTGTTTTAATGAAATGGTAACCTATATTGTAAATAATTTTCTTTTCTTTTTCATGATACATATGGATATTGTGGTTTAGACATTTGGTGCTAACAAATGAAGAAACTCAAGTTGCCTCAAGAATAAAATGTGCATAGGAACACAGGAAGAATTAGAAAAAATAGACCTTAGGAAGAATAGAAGCCCAGGAATTTCTAGTGCTTAGCCTCAGTCCTTTTCTCTCTTATAGCCTTTTTATCTTTATCTTTATTTTGTTGGCTTCCTTATAGTTTCAACAAGTATATTAACTAAGTTGCCCTTGCTGAGAATTAACATAACCTTTTAAGTCTATTTCTCAGAGCCCATATTGATCTCCTTCTGTATCTCTTGATTCAAATTCTAGACCTTGGGAGGTTTTAAACTATACTGACTTTTTACTTATCTTTGAAAAGAAGGCATGGACAGAAAGACATTCTGAAATATACTTGGTGCATGCATGTTATATACGTTTACATTTTTCTTAAAAAATAATAGACTCTTATCAACTAGAATTTTAAGATCAATTTCTCTCTTTCTCAATACCTGTATTGTTAATTTTATCCAGTGTTCAACCATAGATTTTAATCTACTTTTAATTTTATATTATTCAAAATTTAAGGGATTTGAAGTAAGAATTTCATATTTTCCAATTTTTATGGATAAAATATTCACATGAATATGCATAAATGGACATTCTGGTTATTCTTTGTCATTTAAAAAATTCTGACCCTAGTTGGTTTGGCTCAAAAGATAGAGCATTGGCCTGTACACTGAAGGATCTCTGGTTTGATTCCTGGTCAAAGGCTTGTACCTTGATTGCAGGCTCCATCCCCAGACCCAGTCAGGGTGTGTGTGGGAGGCAACCAATAGATGTCTACTTCTGCCTCTCCCCCTCCCTTTGATTCTCTCTAAAAATTAATGGAAAAATATTCTCGGGTAAGGATTAACAAAAATAAAAAATTATCCACCAGTTAAAATATTTTTATAAGTAGCATAATGTTGACCTTACATTAACAATAATTAGAGCTGCTCCATAGAGAAATTTGTATCCTAAATACTGAACTCTACAGGCTCTGACCAGGATAACTGTCAGAGATATAAGATTCTCATATAGGTAAGAGAGAAGACTAGATCAGTGTTTTTGACATTTTGAAAGATTGGTTGGGAAACAATCAACCTTAGAAAGAAGTAGAAGAGAGTAGAGTAGAATAGGAAATACCAGAGTGTATCACATATAGTAAGAATAAGAATTGGTGAAATTTTATGTTCTTTTACCGCCCCCCACACACATGCACACTACACATACATATGTTCTGAGTTATGTATTTTTTTGCTGTGGGTTGGAATAAAAAAGTTAAAGAAACATTGATTACATTGAATTCATGTTACACAGTACAAGGTACTATACTGGGATTGATTGCAGAAAAGATACAGATAAACCTATTGCTTTTGCATAAAACACAGTTGGGGAGAAAAACATCTATAAAAATTAATAGGGCAGGCTGTGAGAGATTCCTCAACAAAATGCTGCTGAAGAACAACTTCATATCTTTAAGTTCTTTTTTACAAGATTTCAACTGTCAAATAAGTATGAATTATTATTTTTTAAATGCTATCTATTTTACTTTTCTCTCTGTTATATCTTTTGAGATTGGGCCTGGGAAGCAATGAATCCAGAGTTGCCTTCTTTAACAAAAACAGTCAACACAGGGTATGTGGAAACATATACATCAATGAATGTGTGTCTGTTACTGATGGATGTTATTCTATGTATATTTTACATTTTTAAATTTTGAAACAAACTATTAGTATTTAATAAGATATGTTTTCTCAAAAGGCAAATACCACATTCAGTTTCTAATCCTTTAAGAAGTCAAGATTCTGTGCCTAAGTCTATTCAGCCAAACACTGAAAGGAGCAAGAGTGGCTGGAGGTGAGTCTACTTAAGATTTCTTTCTTTTTCTATTCTTTCTCCTCTCCCTCTCTTCTTTATCTTTTCCTCCTTTCTTAGACAGAATTACATTTAGGAAATTTCTCTGTTTAACTACAACTACAGCAATTATTAGCTACATTTTATAAAAGAAGTTAAAAAAACTTTAGGTAAAATTGGTAGTGATTATATTTCCAGAGATTTCTTCATGTTGAAAGGAAATTTCTGCCAATATTTATCACTATGAATTTATGATTTTTCTATGGATTATTAGTGATCTAATTGAAAATAGGCAAAAAGTCAGAAATAACTGTGTCATAATATTGAATATATTTAGAAATTGAGAACCAAATAGAATGCCCAATCTTATCCTACCTAGTAAGATAAATAGAATGTAATAAGAAAGAAAGACGGAGACTGAAATTCATATGCATCTGCAGTGGTAGAGCTCAAGAAATGAGGCCATCAAGGAAGATGGTCATTGCCATAAGAATTAAGTTCAATGCCTAAATATTGTGAAAAAATGAATAAAAAAAGGGACATGGATTACTTTTTAGGTTGGATTTTAGTATTCTTGGGTAAGTGGCAACTACTGGAGGAAATAATTTGGGAAACAAAATATTAGAAAAAGAGCATCAAACATATATCATATATTGGTAATTGTTTAGTGCTTTGATATGCTATTTTAATTCTGACAACAACCTTATGAAGTTAATATTACCATGACTTTTATTAAATATATAATATTTAAGAAAGGGGAAACTTAATAAAGTTGTTAATACATCAAAACAATATTTTCATTTTTAAAGAATGAGTTTTTATTTTATTATCATGCTAATTTCCTCAAGACCATTCAGTTACTTTCTTCAGGATTAGGGCTTGAAATTAGGCCTGTTAATGGTTTTGAGATTGTTTTCAGAGGCATAGTTTTAGCTGCATGTGCTAAGAGAAAGTTTATTGTGATAGGCATTAGACAGAGAATTAGGTAATAAATTGTAATCTGGACAGTCACCCAATCCTATATAATAAAAGCCTAATATGCTGTGTCCAACCATTTGTTTGACTGTTTGATCAGTTGCTATGATGCCCAATGACCACCAGGGGGCAGACACTCAGACTGGTAGGTTAGCTTGCTGCTGGGGTTTGGCTGATCGGGACTGGGAGAGATGGGCCTGACATGCCCTGGAGCCCTCCCACGGTCTTTCCCTGGCTGGCCAACTTCCTGCCGTCTCTCCCCAGCGGGCTGGCCTGAGGGACCTCATTGGTGCACAAATCCGTGCCTGGGGCCTCTAGTTCAGAAATAAGAATTAATTATTAATTTTTAAATTAAGAAAATGTAAATGGAAACAACAACTAATACTACTTTTTTTAAAAACAAACTATTACAGCTACAGAGATGGCAACAAAAATACCAGCTTCAAAACTTGGGATAGAAATGATTTTAGGCCTCAGTGCAAAAGAACAAACCTAGCAGCAAATGATGGAATAAATTCTTCTTCAATGAATTTGGGAGTACAACAACAGAAAGAGTTAAAAGTATCTCAACTTCCTAACTTATCTTACCAAAGAGAATGTGAAGTACTCAGACCAACACATTCCTCAAAAATTCCTGGCTCTACAATGAGAAGTCTAGAAAAAAACAGTACATTACAGGCATTTAAGCCCAATATCCAACAAAATCAATTCAAGAAAAAAATGTTAGGTGACATTCCAGAAGAAAACGCTTTCAAGGTAAGCTTTAAATATGAGTTATTTACATTTTTATATTTACCTGTAAAAAATGAGATAAATAAGTATTTAGAAAATTATAGAGATAAGAACATTTGAAATCAATCTCATGGCATGCAGTTCAATTGGAGTGAATGAATGTTAGTTTCTAAAATATTTTTGTAGAGGTTGTGAACGGCTGCTCCTTTTCATAGTTGCTTTAGAGTGTCCTACTGGGTTCTGAATTTCACTGTGTACTAAATATTGAGATGATGACAATTTATCCATAGCTTGCAAAAGTTCTCCAAGCTCTCCTCAAAGTAACAAGGATTAGCAAACTTTTTCTGTAAAGGGCCAGAGGGTAAATATTGTTGGTTTATGAGCCATATGGTCTCTCTTGCAACTACTCAGCTGTGCCACTCAACTCTGCCATTGTAGCTTAAAAGCAGTCATAAACAATACATAAATGGATGAGTGTGGCATGTTCCAATAAAAATTTACAAAAACACAGCAGGTTATATATGGATTACAAGCTATAGTTTGCTGACCTTCGCTCTATAATCTGGTTTTATTTTACCTCTAAACTCTTGTTTCATATTCACTAATTCTCCAATGCACTTGCCATTTTCAGATATTCACAATTCTTTAAACATGATATACAGGATAATACGACTCTGCTTTGGCTTATGTTCTTCCTATATCTGTACTTCCTTCAGCCTTACTTTCTGTTTCCATTCTTTACTGTTATTGTTCTTTGCAAATGTCTTTACCAGTAGCTGGTTTGCTATCTTTCCTCCCTTGCATCCTGGCCCAGTGGATTGTTTACCCTATGTCCTTCTCTGTGCTCTGGAAGGCTGAATTGTACTACATAGTGCACATTCCTAGGATCCCTTAACTGACTTCTGTTAGGGGTCAGCCAGTGGGAGTCACTGGCAGGACATCAAAGGGTGAGGAGAGAGGTTGGGTTTTTCTATGATCTTCCTGCTTAAATGTAGTGTTACAGGTAGTAGTGTGTGCCTGCATCATATAGTCCCTTCATGAGTCTAGCTTTCATAGGTTTGCTAATTTTATTTCCTTCCCTTGTCCTTTTAGCCCAGGAGTGGTAGAGGTTGTGTATTAGTTTTTGAGTGCTTAAGTGCCTTAGGTTTGTTTTGCCTACATGTCTGTGAGAAGTCTTTTCAGAAAGCCATCTGAAATAAATTCTTTTTCCCTCTTGGAATTATGACTAAAATAGCATGTTTCATAGTGGTTCTCAACCTTAGGTTTCCTTGTACATAAGAATGATACGACAAAGTGACCTTAATAAAAGTGGCTCATTATTGCTGTACTCCTCTATAGGAGACATTCATACCTTAGTTAAGAGGGGGAGAGGGAGAAAAGGTAATTATAGTTGGAAAACAATGTCCCTTCAAGTGTTCTTAGATATGCCTTGCCCTCACAAAGGGAAGTGCCACCACCATTCCCTAAAAATTAGTATCTTAACACGTAGTATTCTTAGTTGATCTTTAAAAATGTCAAACACATTCCATCCTTTACACTTGCTATTCCCATAGTCCTCACTCAACAACCTATTTAAAATAATTATCTGTATCTTTTATGTTTTTTATCCTGTTTTTCAAATGTATAAGATATATCAATTCCTGAAATTCTATGATATATTTATTGTTTATTTTCTGAATTTCCCACTGGATGTCAAAATCTGTGAGGGTATATATTGTCTGTTTTGTTCACTATTGTTTCTTCATTACCTATGTTTGGCACAGAATAGTACCAATATATACTTTTTGAGTGAGCGAATGAATGAATGATTCCCCTCCTAGAGTATGAGAACATTAAGGAAAGGAATTATGTTCTTTTCACCTATATTTATCACACGTCTGGTACACAATATTAAAAAAATTCAACAAATGAATGCATCAATTGATGCCCATATAAATAATTCTCTTCTTTTTTAAAAAATATATCTTATTGATTTTTTACAGAGAGGAAGAGAGAGGGATAGAGAGCTGGAAACATGAATAAAAGAGAATTATCGATCAGCTGCCTCTTGCACACCTTCTATTGGGAATGTACCCAGTAGAAGGTGTGCAGTCAAGGACATGTACCTTGCAAGCAAGGTACATGTCCTTGACTGGAATTGAACCCGGGACCCTTCAGTCCGCAGGCTCTATCCACTGAGCCAAACCGGGTTCAGCTTAATTCTCTTCTTGATTGTCTCCAAGTGTTTCCTAGTTTCTCCTCCTATCAAGTGCTAATGATGCCTTTAATTTATGGAGTAACTGCATTAACATATTCAATAATTCTTTTACATATTTTACACATGTGCCTGTTATAAATGTCAGGAATCCTTACAAAGAAATTGAAGAGTGTGATGGAAAATAAGAAATGTGTTTCTAATGCTATCATTTTATGTTTTCTAAAGGATGCCTCATTGTATCAGTTAAAACTTAAGGAAAAAGATAATTCTTTAAGAATTATATCAGCAGTTATTGAAAGCATGAAGTACTGGCGTGAACATGCCCCCAAAACTGTACTTCTTTTTGAAATATTGGGTAAGTATAATATTTCAAAAATATTTAAGTAATACTCTTAGATAATAGTATTCAATGTCAATAGGAATACCTAAGAGATCTTAAAGAAAAAACATTTTGCAAAAGGAGATTTTAGTTAATTAGGCTTTTTTTCAGTTCCTGGGTCTGTCATTGATTTGTGACTTCAGATGTATTTGCTTATTTATGTAGTATTCTTCTGATTTATAATGTTAAAACTGAAAAGATTATTACAAGTAATTTAATTCAACCCTTAAAGTTTGTGAGGAAATTGGGCAAATAAAATAGACTTGACTAAAATCACAAAGCTAATTAACAGCAAAAATGGATTTAGAACCTAAGTTCCTTATTCTTAATCTAGTGTTATTTCTATTATAATTGACTAAATCCACTAGTAATTTTGTATATAAATTAAATCATATTTTAAATACTCTGAAAGAACCTTTGTAAAGAACCATTTACTGCTATGAATACCTTATAATTAATGTTTTCTAAATTAATATTTAAAAGGGGAAGAGTTTTTTTAAAAATATATTTTTTATTGATTTTGTACAGAGAGGAAGGGAGAGAGATAGCAAGTTAGAAACATCGATGAGAGAGAGTCATCGATCAGCTGCCTCTTGCACACCCCCTACTGGGGATGTGCCCGCAACCAAGGTACATGCCCTTGACCGGAATCGAACCCGGGACCCTTCAGTCCCCAAGCCGACACTCTATCCACTGAGCCAAACCGATTTCGGCTAAAAGGGGAAGAGTTTTATAGAGTGTTTTTGGAATTTGATTTTACCTAGAATGAAGAGATAAACAAGTAAAAGTAGAGATTCAGAACATACTTCTTTTAATAGTTTAAGTAAACATTTAATTTAAATTATGAAATATTCTAAACATACAGAAAAATATAGAGAATACCCACTTACCCATGTTATAGATTTGAAACTTCTATCCATTTTTCTTCTAATCTAGAGATAATCACTATGGTATCTTTCCTGTCCATGCTTTTATAATATTACTATATACATCTGATTTCATAAATTTATGTGGACTTTTAATTTCTTTTTGTGTTTTAAAATACACAGCTTGCATTTTCAGCCAGTATTATGGTTTTGGATTTAGCCATTTTCTGTCCTGCCATAATATTGCCTTTATCTTAGAGCTCCAAATGTGGCCTGTTCAACAGCTTCTGACTCTTTCCTTTTAGCATTAAGATGCTTATCAAAGTTGTTTATACCACCCATCCTTATACCACAGTGTTATATTCTTGATGATTTCTTTTGGTTGCTCTTTTCCAGAAGCTAGAATATGACCCCTTGCATATAATTTTCTGGCTGGTATCAAGTCCACCACCTAAACCCTGTCTGTACTCTGAAGCTGGGGAAATGGGATACACTAATTGGTTTAAGTCCATCTCAACTCACTCCTGCATCTGGGGTTGGGGCCAAATTCCATTCAAATTATATGGCTAAGAATGGCATAGGAGAGGTTTTCCAAAGGAAAATTTATGTACTAATAGGGGAAATGGAGGCTGACCCCAAATGTTCACTATCAGTTTTTCAATAAGTGGCTGTTAAAGGAATAATTAATGCTCTCATTTGATACTTTCTTGAGACAAGCAATTATTATTTGCATTTTATAAGATGAGACAAATTTGAAAGAGTTTAAAACAATTTGCTCAATTTAGTAAGCTGAAGAACTGGGACTCAAATGCATGCATTTTGATTCTAATTCAATGTTTATTTTTTTCATTAAACCATGATGCTTATTAGTTATATATGTGAATTTCATTATTATGTAATAGAACGATCTGAGGATTTAGCCACTTTATAGAATACATTCTAAAAAAAAGGTTCGGATGGCCAGCTATTGTCAGTTTAGTGAACTTTGGCATATAACCTATTCCTAAGTTGGAGAAGGCCAGAAATTTTCTTTCCCTTAGAGTATAACAGTTTCAGAAATATCTTTTCCTCATTAAATGTCTTCTTTATTATTGTATAAATAAAACTATGAGAGAGTTGGTATGGGACTAGTTATTTAAATATCAACTTCTCTTTGTTGAATTTTATTTGCATTTTACCATCAATGATCTCCCCCTCCCCTTCTTTAATGTTATGTAGGTGTTCTCGATTCAGCTGTTACACCTGGACCATATTATTCAAAGACTTTTCTTTTGAGAGATGGGAAAAATACTCAGCCTTGTGTATTTTATGAAATAGTGAGTATTTGAGTATTCTTTGCAAAGACTATGCCAACCAAACATACAAATGTAGACTGTAATTCATTGCAATAGAAATGATGTTAACATTTTAGTTGTACTTTCAACATTTTGTTTGGTTTTAGTTATGATTTTGAAATTATTTGTTTAATATGGAGAGCCTACTATGTGCCTGGCCCTGTGCTAGATGCAACATATACAAATTGGGATATGAATAGTAAATGACTCTTTCAAAGAGATTATAATCTCAGTAAAAGATGGTTATATAAATGTTACACTGTGGTATGATAAGTGGTATGCTAGAGATATGTGCAAGGTGCTATAAAAGTAGATAGGAAGATCAGGAAAATATTTGAAAAATGTAATAACCTTTTAAAAAATATATATTTAAGGACTAAATAACCAATGTGTGTTTGGGGGAGAGGAGAGGTAGGAAGGAAAGCATGCTAAATTGAGAGAGCAGAATATTCAAAGACAAGGAGCTAAGGGAGAGCCTGGATTGTATAAGAAACTGCAAGTAGTTTATAGTTATCAGAGTGTAGAGTTAGTAAGTGATGGGGGTAAGGGTAGTAGTAGTCCTGAGGTTGGGGGAAGGCAGAGAGTGGGCTGGGATATAAGGAAGAGGCTTGGTGATGAAGAATGGGGTGACGAAGTCTGGAGGCCTTATATGACTTACATACTTTGTGAATTTGGCATTAATTCTGAAATTGACTAATTTTGAAATCAGACATGGATTCTAGTTTTTATTTCACCATTTACTAGCTTTATGACCTTGAGTAAGCTACTTAAACTTTCTGAGCTTCAGTTGTTTTATTTGTAAAATGAGACAAATTTATACTTTGAAAGGTTGCTTTGGAGATTAGATAATAACACATGAGTGTATAGCATTTCTGACACATAGTAGATGATCAAGAAAAGTATTATAAGGCTATGAATTTCTAAAATATCTTGAGTGTTTATTATTCTCTAGTCTTATGACTTTTATAAATAAAAACTTTATACAACAAAGTACATAACTCATAACTGTATAATTCTGTGTTGCATTACAAAGTGAACATTACCAGGTTAAGAAATAGAACATTGCGGTTACTCTATGCATCCTTGTGCTTCCTCCCATTCACTACCTCCTGTCTCCTAACTTTTAATATCATAAGTTAATTCTGCCTCTTTTAAAGCTTTATATAATTAGTATCATATGGTATGTTTTCTTTTATGTCTGATTTCTTTCACTGAATATTCATCTTTATTTTTGTATGGAGCTATAGTTCAATTATTTATATTTATATGTACAATGTTTTGTTGTCTGAATATACCATAGGTTAGTTTTCCATCTGGTTATTTCCAGAGTTCTTGCTATTATGAGTAATGTTCTATGAACATTTTTGTATATGTCTCTTGTGCATATGCATGCATTTCTGTTGGATATATACCTAGGAGTAAAATTGCTGCATTATAGTGCATGTGTGTGGCCTAATACAGTAGTTTCTGCTAAAGAATTTTCCAAAGGGTTGTGCCAATTTACACACTCACAATCAGTGTAGGTGAGTGTAATTTCTTTCATTATTTTCAACATTTAGTATGCCAGTCTTCTTTATTTTAGCTGTTCTAGTGAGTGTTTAGTGCTATTGCATTTCTCTACAGTTCCCAGTGACTAGTGAAGTTGAGTATCTTATATACTTACTGGCCAATTAGGTATCTTCTTTTGTAAAGCCTGTTCAGGCCTCGTGTCTCTTTCTTTTTTTTTGTTGATGTTGTTAACTCTCCCCAGAGGATATTTTTCCATTGATATTTAGAGAGAGTGGGTGAGAGAGGGAAAGACAGATACACATCAGTGTGAGAGAAACACTGATTGGCTGCCTCCTGCATGTGCCCTGACTAGGGCACGGGCCAGAGAGGAGCCTGCCCTTGACTGGAATCAAACCTTTGGTCTGCAGGCTGTAGCTCTACTGAGCCAAATCAGCTAGGGCTCATGTTCTTTTTTCTATTGAGTTATTTATCTTTTTGTTACTGATTTATAGGAGATTTAAAAAAATTCTGTTCTTGGTACAAGTTCTTTATCCATTATGTATATTGCAAATATTTTCTCATACTTCATGGTTTGCTTTTTAACTTTTAATGGTGGCTTTTGAGGAACAGAAATCCTTCACTTTAATATGGTTAATTTAGCAATAATCAACATCTTTCCTTAAAATTAATGCTTTTTATGACAATTTAGTAAAAGCAATCCCATAATAGTTTAAATTTACTTATGATTAAGAGGCTTTGATGCTGAATGATCTTTTTCTGGTTTGTTAGCCCCATTAAAGCACAGCTCTTTGGTTCCCAATTCTAAGCCTGGGGTGGGATGGGGTGGTTACTAGAATCTCTTTTTCTTACGAGCCTCCGATTCTATTTTTTTCCCCCCCCTCCTAGCCCTATGAGCCTGTCAAAAGCTCTGCTCAGTCTCTTAGACTCTCACTGCCTTGATTGACAGATACCTCAAGGGGAAAGCATCCCCAAATATCAGGCTTCATTCTGGACTCCTCTCTTTCCCAGATAGAGTCTGCAATTCCTCATTGTCTTGGTATCTCTCTGAAATTTACAAGGAGATTTTTAAGTATTTCATCCAGCTATTCTAGTTCTTAGTTGGAGAGTTGGTATGAACTACCTTTCTGCCATCAATTTAAAGTAGAACTCTGGCAGTCTTATAGAAGTGAATAATTCATGTGCCTTTACATTGAGAATTATTCAGTCTTTTAAGGAATAGCAGTTCGCTAGCTTGTAAGAAGCCCTACCCAAGTAAAGGTCTTTCCTCTGTGACAGGGCACTCATATATGCCCAGCTGCTGCCAGGGCCAGCCTGATGGTTGAACCGGGCTGAGGTAGGGAGGTGGGAAGTGAGAAAAGAAAGAAATTTAGGAAAGCGGGATCCGGAGGACTACAAGTAGCCATTGACCGACGGTAGCAAGTTTATTAACTGTGCAATGCTTTTTATACACAAAACACTAATTAGGAGGTCTGCCAGGAGGAGTGTATTTCTTTGTTCCTCTTAATCTCTAAAGGAGAGAGAAAGCCGAAGGACTAATTCTTAGTACAATAAATCTCAGTAGATAATTACAGACTTCTTGGCAAGACATAAAAGGTTGCTCTCATACTACAAAGATTACTTTCATTCTACTGATAATCGCCATCCAAACAAGTCAGGGAAATCTTTGGGTTGGGGGCCAGCCCTGGTAGCCCCCTCAGATGCAAGGATCTTGTCAGCTTACATCCTGTTACCAACAAGCTGTCATGGTTTTGTAAGCAGGGGGCCCTAAATCAGGTAAGAGAGTTATAGAATTTTGGGTGTTTCATATTTAGTTGGCCATATAGTTTCAAACAGTTAAAATTTAGATGAAGTAATAGATGACTATTGATATTTATCTTTTTAAAAACAGGATCGTGAACTTCCAAGACTGATTAGAGGCCGAGTTCATAGGTGTGTTGGAAACTATGACCAGAAAAAGAATATTTTCAAATGTGTTTCTGTCAGACCAGCATCTGTTTCTGAACAAAAAGCTTTTCAAGCATTTGTCAAAATTGTAGATACTGAGATGAGATATTATACCAATGTAATGAATGAAATTTAAATAGTGAAGTTTAAATACTATAACTTAAAGCACTTTCTGTTATTGTTTAAATTAGCATCTGCACAGTTTTATAGCTATTGCTTTTCTGTGTTTCATTTGTTGAACTAAAATATTTAAATGCTTTCAAATGTGTAAAGAGTTTTTGAAAAATAATTTTACTGTCTTTCATAAAAAGAGCACATTTGCTAAAATTCAATAACCATTTCAGATAAAAATGTTCAATACAATGGAAATAAATACTTATTTAACATGAGATAATAATACATTGAGTTAGCCCCAAATCCAACTTCAAACTTAATGGGGAAATATAGAGACATTCCAATTAAAGTCATGAACAAGATGACAAGGGTGCCCACTGGTAGTACTGTTACTAAACACTGTACTGGGGCTGCTAGTTTATGCATTTTATTTAATTCACTTATTTAGTGAGCATATATTCTGTGCCAAGCAGTCTTTCAAGTGCTGAAGACAAAGAACAAAGTAACAAAAATCTCTGAACTTGATGGCATTTATAATCTGTGACCTAGAGAATACTTTAGATAAAAAAAATTGAAATATTAGAATTTTTGCTACTGGCAGATGATATAATTGTATACATGGAAAACCTAAGAAAATCAGCTGAGAAACTACTGCAAAAATGAGATAATTTAATAAACTTAATATGCATAAATCATTAGTAGAAATATTTAAGTAACCCACAAACATTAGAGTGTAAAATGGATAAAAGTACCATTTAAAATAGAAAAAATTCCAATGCTAATTAAGACTAAATGATAAGTATGGAAAATGTATGAATAAAAGTTTAAAATATTAATAAAGCACAGAATAAAAGACTTGGACAAATGGAAAAATAAATTTTTTTTGTATAGAAATAAAAGATGTTTTTACTCAAATCAACTTGTAGCATGTAATTTTCTCTATGTACACACACACACACACACACACACCAAGCTGATAATAAAGGTTGTGTTAAAAAAATTGTCAAGAAAACTCCAAAAAGAACACTAGACAATAGTTTTATTGTATATTATAAAGCCTTAAATATATTATCTATTGCTGTCTAGCTAATTATCCCCACACCCCAAATTAGTAGCTTAAAATAAAAAGTACTTATTCTTCTCACACTTTCAGTGGGCCAGCATTTCCGGAGTAACTTGGCTGGGCAGTTCTGGCATGTGGTCTCTTAGGAGGACCCACTTCCAAGGTGGCTGATGCAAATGACTGCCAAGGGGGTGCTTTCTATTGGCAGGAGGCCTGTTTCTTACTATGCGGACCTTTACAAAGGGCTGCTTGAGTGTCCTCATGACATGGTAGTGGCTTTCCTAGGGTCAGTAACCTAATAGTTACCTAGGCAGGAACTATCCTTTTTTATGATCTAGCCTTGGAAGTCACATCAGTGTACTACAGTCTTATTTGTGAGAAGTGAATCTTTTAAGTATTTACCACATTTAAGAAGAGGGGAACGAGGCTCCATCATTTGAATGAAAGAGTTCAAAGAAATTATAGACATTTTAAAACAGCATGTATTAAAATATATTTGTTCATGAAAAAAATGGTACTGGTTTATGAACAGATCAATAGAACAGAATTTAAAGGAGGAAAATAGCTTCAAGTATATAGAGAACTTAGTGATAACGATAGCATCTGGAATCAGTGGAAAAGAGATTATTCAATAAGTGATACTGGAAATGATACAGAAAGTATTTACTAAACAGTTTTATGCCAAAGTTTTTAATGTATTTTTAATATATTTTTTGCAATCCTATTTTATATATTTTGCTTTTTTCATTTATTTTTAGTTAATCCTCACCTGAGGATATTTTTTTCATCCATTTAGAAGTTACCTTTATGTAGATTGCAAACATAGAGGTTTAACTTTTTCTTTCCCAGATAAGTGGCTAATTATCTCAACACCATATCTTGAATAGTACATCATTTTTATATTGATTTGAAATTCCATATTTATTACAAAATCAAATGTACAACTATAAGTCTATTTTAAGCACTTTTTGATTATTTCTTAGGGATTTTTACAGATATCTCCTCAAAGTCTGTTTTAAAAGATCCTATTGGACACCATATATTTAATCCCCTTTACTACCCCACCTCCCCTCCCTCTGGTAACCAACATATTGTTGTCTGTGTCTATGAATGTTTGTTCTTTATTTGTTCATTTGTTGCTTTCAGTTTTATATTCCACATATGAGTAAAATCATCTGTTTCTTAACTTTTTTCTGTCTGACTTACTTTGTTTAGCATGATAGTCCCAAAATCCATCCATGTCACAAATGGCAGTATTTCATCTTTTCTTATGGCTGAGTAGTTTTCCATTATATATTCGTAGCACATCTTTATCCAATGATGAAAGATTTGATTTTGGGTGATGGACACACAATGCAATATACAGATGATGTATCAGGATTGTAAACCTTAAAACCCATGTAATCCTATTAACCATTACCCCAATAAACTTAATAAAAAAAGTCCTGCTGAATTTTGATTAGGATTGCATCAAATTTACAAATTACACTGGGGAGAGTGGACAAAGTTTTAATAGTAAATCTTCCCATTAAGAAGTATTTTATGTCTATTTATTTAGATCTTAGTCTTTTTAGTAAAGTTTTATAAATTTGTTCATTAAAATCTCGCACATTTCTTGTTATCTATAATAATAAAAGTATATTATGCTAATTAGACCAGTCAGCTGAACGACCTTCTGGATGACCTTCCAGACGAAGCGGGGCTGTGAGAGCTGAGCCCCTTGCATGAATTTCGTGCATTGGGCCTTAGTGTGTATATATGTGCATAATTTCCTTAATGCTTTATTTCCCTAGCCTTGTTCTTCTGAAACATATCTGCGCTCTGGCCTTTCCTCTGTACATTCTCTTCCTGCCCTCATTCATTAAATCTCTGTTGCTCACCGTTCTGTGAATCAACAAAGTACAATCAAGGTGGATGGATCCCTTGGAAGGTGCATGAAAGGAGAATGCAGAGGATGATAGTTTGTTCTTTTCTAATTTTACAGCTACGGTCTGTACAAAGGTTCAGTTGTGACAGCTGGGAAATTTCATCCAGAAAGATTGGTGTAAAGTCCTATAGAATATGGTATATTCTTTGAACCAGGAACACATATATGATGCTCTTTTCCCCATAGCCATGATTCATGAGTCTGGAAATTAAGGGATGTGGTAGCAGGACCAATTTCTGTCATCAGATCAAATAATATACTCAGAGAATTTTTGCTTCCCACCCTCACAATTTTGGGCTTCCCTGGATTAGAGATTTTAGATTCTGTCATAACTTGGATTGCCCAAAAAGCAGAGACTGAGATAAAATCTTATTTGCTAGTAGTTTATTTGGGAATATTATCTCATGGGAAAAGTGACAGGTGGTAGAGAAGGGAGAAGGTGTGGGGTGGCATATTGAGTTGGCCACCACGTGGAGTAAATAAGTCTTGATGAAATGCACGATAGGACCATCCGCCTATATGAAAACAGGAGAAACATATATTAAACATCTCTCAGCATCTGTTATTTAAGGTGGGTGGTAAGAGATTAACCAAAGAATTGGTTAATGCATATCCCTATGGTCGTCAAACTGCTTCTCACAAGCCACATGTGGCTCTTTAGCCCCTTGAGTGTGGCTCTTCCACGAAATACCACAGCCTGGGCGAGTCTACTTTGAAGAAGAGGCATTAGAAGAAGTTTAAGTTTAAAAAATTTGGTTTTCAAAAGAAATTTCAAATTGTACTGTTGATATTTGGCTTTGTTGACTAATGAGTTTGCCAACCATTGGCATAACCCATGGACAGAGACAATAGTGTGGACTAGAAGGGGCTAAGGAGCATCTGTAACACTTTTGTAATACAATAAAGATAAATTAACAACCGTACACTTTCAGGTTGTATTGTATAAGTGTTAAGCTAACTTCCCATGATACTCCAGGGATCAGAGAAACCCTATGGTAGGAATGGCAGGACAAAAGAAGTAGGTAGAGCAAGCCTGAGGTAATGCTGTCAAGTTGTATCTATGTGAAGCTGGCTGAATGTGTGCAGAACTGGCTGGAATAAAAAATCACGTCAGAGAATCTGAAATGGTACACAAGAAGCATCCGATGCAGCTCCTGAGGGAGGAACACTTCTACAGACTGCTCCGGTGATTCTCTTTTCCTGGAAGCTGAGACGGTCACTGAACCAACAGGCAAACAAAGGAGTTACCATACTGTCTGGCTAATTCAACCCAAATTAACAAAAGAAATCTGGGTTTCTCTACACAAGTAGAAAAGGAATGACCATGTTGAATACCTAGGAGTTTCTTTGGGGTACCATGTAGTAAAAGTTAATTAAAAAACCATAATGCTAAGGCAATAACATTGAGGATTCAGACGCTCAAGGAATGAAGTTTGAGTGTAAATAACCCCATTCAGCTGAGGTAATGACAAAGTGAACATGGAATAGGTATGGAAGAAGGTTATACCCTTAGCTATGGCCTTGTGATTAACTGCAGGGGAAGGAGGAGCTGGAAACAAGGTAATCTGACACGCCAGTAAAGTAGTAGAGATAGTAGTGGTGGGGTGCTGTTAAGGTTTTCCTAGAGGGATAAGAAGCTAGATGTACCTTAATGAAATGCAAATCTGAGTTTCTCTTCTATCTTGGCCTGAGGAAGATTGAGCATGATCTGGGAGAGTGTATTTTATTTTTGTTCTTTCCATATGGTTAGGTAATAACAGTCAAATACTTGTTAGCTGCAGATGTATTTCTCCCCTTGGGTATATTCATGGGAAATTGGATTATAGTAAGAGGTTCTTCCACCTTTGGACTCTTTCCAAAATATATGTCTTTCATGGCACTCTTCTCTGATTGCCCACTAGGTAAAGCCTCCTAACTCCTAAGATATTTTAGGATATTTACACTCTGGTCCCTGCTAGTTGGCTTCTCCAACCATTTTCCTTCACCTCTGGAAATGTAGGCTCCAGGCCCACAGGCCTAATGTCCATTAAACAGATAGTGTTTAATCATCCATACATGAGCTTCATCCTTACCTTCCCCCAAACTATAGTCAGGTATGATCAGTGACTATAACCAGTCACTGTTCCAGGACTCTGAGCACATGGTGCTAGAGCAGTCCTACATAATTACTTTGTCTTTAATGAGTTCCTCCAGGATCAACCTCCTTTGGGATGCAGGGCCCCTTAGATCCACAGATGTGAAGATGGGAGATATGAGAAGGCACAGGTGATGACTTCAGAAGCTGTTACTTCACTGCCTTAGTGAATAAAAGGGAGCAGGATCTCAGGCAAGTGTCCTGTGATCACCCTTAGACAGACTGGGTAAGTTGGACAAGGATGAATGAGCTGGTCTTACAGGGGTTTTCTAATCAGAGGGTCTTGTGTTGTTCTGCAGGATAGTTTTTCAAGTATAATAATCATTCTCCACATCGCAGGCTTTCAAGATTTGTTCATATTCTAGAAATGTTTTGACTGATGTTCACCAGTTTTAATGATAGCATTCATAAATGTTACTAGGTAATGTATCTCTTAAGATTGTATCATTTCAACAAAAGACATCTGAAGCAAGTGTCTCAATACAGAGGTTCTTAATCCTGGACTGATTATATATATATATATATATATATATATATATATATTCCCCAAAATGCACACACTTTGAATAATTATAAAGGAAGTGTTTATTAAGATATATTTCATTTTCAAAATTGAGCTATCAGCTGTTAAAGTGTGTATATAAATTTTTGGGACGCCTTGTATTGGAATTACATAAAGAGTTAAATTAAGATATTTTGGATTGGCTCTCCTTCCCCAGAGATTTGATTACATTAATTGGGAGAGGGTGCAGTAATCTGTATTTTAAAATGTGTTGCATGTTCGTGCTACTGAGTGTTGTGCATGGACCAGCAGAATTGGCATCACCAAATACAACATTTGTGCTTATAAAATGTAGAATTCTAGGCGCCACCACAGACTCCCTAAGTCAAAACCAGCATTTAACAGGTAATTTACATGCACATTACATTTTTAGGAGCACTACTCTCATGTGCAGTTAACGACTGCTTCACCAGGTTAAGAGGACGAGGCATCATTGATTGAGCAGCCGGAGCTCAGAAGCCTGATCGGTGGCAGCAGCTGCAAGCGCTGGCTCTCTTGGCTTTGTGGTTCCTAGTGAAACCCTTGACACCAAAGGTGGGTCCCACTTGCTTTATAGGATTTAAAATTCTGAAACACGAGGTGTATGAAACTTCACTTGATGATTTCCTCTATTGTGAAACCGACACGTCTACATGTAAAAAATTATTAATGTGGCTCAATTAAACAGCACCAGCAGGATGGAAATCCCAGCGGTTCCACTCAGCCATATCCCTTAATGCTCCTCAGCTTCGTCAGCTCTGAAGCACACTCTGAGGTGTGGCTATCTACAGAAGAACTAGAGGTCCCAAGGGTAGACATTATCTTTATTCCTCCCTTTTCTCCCCAAATGACAAAACCTCTCTATCAGGTTTATTTTTCACAGCAATGTCATCATATCCTGTGGGTACCAGCACAAGCAGGGAGTGACAGTGTGAATGTGTAGACTGGGTTCTCTATTCCTGGTAAAGAGTAGTGTGGTTGAAATAGTCTTATATTTTCTAGAAGTCTGAGATTACATCTGGGAATTTTGTAATAAAGTGGCAAAAACTAGTCAGCCCTTGTTCTGAGAGGATGTAGTGGGAGTAGGTATTTTAATTTAATAGGCGTTTGCTGTCTTTAAGTTGGAGGGATGCATGTCTCAGACTGAAGCATAGCCAATAAATATTTATGGAACATCAGCTACATCGAGGCATTGTGCCAGGTGCAGAGTATGGCCTTTCTTGCAAGGAGTTTAGGATCCGGTGGGGAAGACAGCCATAAGCAAATAATCCCAATGGGACTGAGTGCTGTGGGTTCTCACCTTATCTGGGGAGACTGGGGAGGTTGATGACTTGAGTCTCAGTTCCTTTGACTGAGATGTGAGAGACTTGGAGGAGTGGGTCTGGAGAGGGGCAGGGTGAGATTATGAATTCCATTTGGGATCTGTTGAGCTGAAGATGCTTGTGATATTAGATGGGGAGATGATCTCTAAACAATTGATGATGCAGTTCTGAAAGTAGCAGAATTTTACCCATGAGATTTATATGGCAATTGATGCCATGGGATATGCAAGCTCTTTAGGGCTGTATATGGAGACTTAGAAAAGAACAGTGTTTAAGAAAAAGTCCAAGGAAACACCAATATATAGTACATTTACACAATGGAATACTACATGGCTGTAAAAGGAGCTCTTTTACAACAGCATGGATGGACCTGGTGAGTATTATGCTAAGCAAAATAAGCCATTCAGAGAAAGACAAATACCGTATGACCTCACTTATATGTGGACTCTAATAAACAAAATACACCGATGAACAAAATAGAACCAGAGGCATGGGTGCATGGAATAGACTGACAGCTGTCAGAGGGAAGGTGTGTGAGGGAGGGACTGGATGAAAGAAGGTGAAGCGATTAGCCAAAGAACGTATGCATAGCTCATGGACCCAGGTAACAGAGTGGTGATGGCCAGAGAGAAGGGGGAGCCAGCGTTGGGGGAAGGTGGGTAAAAAGGGGGAGATGAGGGACATCTGTAACAGTGTCAACAATAAAAATAAAAAGACTTGAGTACCAGCTAATGTTCTCAACAGAAAAAAAGACTGTTAGAGCCCTAGCCAATTTGGCTCCATGGATAGAGCATCAATCCGTGGTCTGAAGGCTCCTGGGTTCAATTCTTGTCAAGGATATGTACCTGGGTTTCAGGCTCAATCCCCGGCTTTGGTGGGGTGCATGCGGGAGGCAACTAATTGATGTGTCTCTCTCATATTGACATTTCCCTCTCTCTGCCTCTTCCTTTCCTGTCCACTCTCTCTAAAAATAAATTAAAAAAATAAATAAATCAATTGAAAAATATTCTTAGGTGAGGATTAACAAAACAACAACAACAACAACAAACAAACAAACACACAAAAAACCAAAACCAAAACAAAACCCGTTAAAGTAGAAACCAATCACAGCTTCTGAGAATAAGTGCCCAGGGAAATCAGAAGAACCAGTGTGATCACATATAAGAGATAAGAGTGTTTTAGAAGGGAGGAACATTGTTATATGTTAATTAGTGAAAAATTAGAAAATAAATTTGAAAAGTGCCTTAGATTTGGTGATATGTTATATTTGTGGTAATAGAGTGTTGTTACAAATAATGAGAATAAAATAAATTATTGCAGAACAACTAACAAACCATATATCATAGAAATATGCTCATTTTCATTCAGATTTTTAATGGACATTGTTATTTTTTCTTAAAGATACTGGACTGGACACAGAACATGACAGGAAGAAATCAAACTGTCATCACATACTTCTTCCTCCAGGGCCTGCTGGTTAAGCCAGAGCAGCAAAACCTGTTCTATGCCCTGTTCCTGGCCATGTATCTTACCACCGTCCTGGGGAACCTCCTCATCATTTTCCTGATTCACCTGGACTCTCAGCTCCACACACCCATGTATTTGTTTCTCAGCAATTTGTCTTTGTCTGATACCTGTTTCTCTTCAGTGACCATTCCCAAATTGTTGTACAACATGCAGAGCCAAGACCCATCCATCCCCTACGCAGGCTGCCTGACCCAGATGTACTTCTTCCTGTTTTTTGCAGACCTGGAGAGCTTCCTCCTTGTGGCCATGGCCTATGACCGCTATGTGGCCATCTGCTTCCCCCTGCACTACACCACCATCATGAGCCCCAAGCTCTGTCTCTCCCTGGTGGCGCTGTCCTGGGGGCTGACCACGTTGCATGCCATGTTACACACTCTGCTCATGGCCAGGCTATGTTTTTGTGCTGACAATGTGATTCCTCACTTTTTCTGTGACATGTCTGCTCTGCTGAAGCTGTCCTGCTCTGACACTCGAGTCAACGAGTTGGTGATATTTATCATGGGAGGGCTCATTCTTGTCATCCCATTCCTACTCATCATCACGTCCTATGCACGGATTGTGTTGTCCATCCTCAAGGTCCCTTCTGCTAGAGGTATGCGCAAGGCCTTCTCCACCTGTGGCTCCCACCTGTCTGTGGTGTCGCTGTTCTATGGGACAGTTATTGGTCTGTATTTATGCCCATCAGCTGACAATTCTACTGTGAGGGAGATGGCCATGGCTATGATGTACACTGTGGTGACGCCCATGCTGAACCCCTTCATCTACAGCCTGAGGAACAGAGACATGAAGGGAGCCCTGGGAAGAGTCTTTTGTAGAAAGAAAACTTTCTCCTTTACATGATGGTGAAACTTGGATTTTTATTTATTTATTAAATTTATGGAAGTGCCATTGGCTAATACGATTGTATAGGTTTCAAGTGTACATTTCTATGATACATGAGATAAGATGAAATACTGCCATTTGTAACAGTATAGATGGGCCTTGAGATATCATGCTAAGTGAAATAAGTCAGACAGAAAAAGTTAAGAACCACGATTTTATTCATATATGGGATATAAAATGGAATTCTTACATAATTATATCCAGTGAATATATTGATATTATTATTGGGATATTGACTATTCTCCTTTTTAAATATTGATTTAAAAAAATCTTTATGGTTGACATTACAGATGTCCCCCTCCATTCCCCCTTACTCCTTTCTACCGGGTTCCTGCCCTCCCTCACCACCCTATTGTCTGTGTCCATAGGTAATGCATATAAATTCTTTGGTTAATCTCTTCCTGTCCCCCCATTCCCTCTTGTGATTCATCAGTCAGTTCCATGTTCCCATGCCTCTAGTTCTATTTTATTGATCAGTTTATTTTCATTGGATCCATTGTCCACTTATTTTGATTTTTAGATTCAATTGTTGATAGATATGTATTTATTGCCATTTTATTGAAGAACTAACTCTTAGTTTTAGTTTTCTTTTTCTGTTGTTTTATGGCTCTATTTCGTTCATTTCTGATTTTGGCTGTTTCCTTATTTTTCTTACTCTGGATTTAGTTGGTCTCTTTATTATGTTAAGGTATATTCCCTCTGAATCACTTTGATGAGACTTTTATTATTTTTAACTTTTAATCCTCATTCAAGGATATTTTTCCATTGATTTTTTTTTTTTTTTTTTTTTAAGAGAGGGTGAAAGAGAGGGAAAAACAGAGAAACATGTTGATGAGAGAAACACATCGATTGGTTGCCTCTTGCAAGCCATAGGGCGGTGAAGCTTGAGGCAGGGCCCAGGCCGAGGAGGAGTCTGGAACTGAGGTATATTCCCTTGATCGGAATTGAACCCGGGACCCTTTGGTCTGCAGGTCGACCTCTATCCACTGAGTCAAACAAGCCAGAGTGGAGTGGTACTTGTTAATGTTCCCCAGTGACCTAATATGCAGCAGAGTTTGAGACATATTGACTTAGAGGAGGTCCCCACCTCTCTGTAGGCTGGTGTCTTTCATCTCCATGTGTCTGGCCAGAGCAGTAAGCCTCAGGTAGGGGCTTGATTGAGGGTGGGTTTTGTTTGTTATTATTTTTCTAGTTGCTTTAGTTGTAAAGTTGGATTTTTTTTTTTTTTTTTAGGATTTTCCTTGTTTCTTGAGGTAGGCCTGTATTGCTCTGTACTTCCCTCTTAGAACTATTTTGACTGCAACCCATAGATTTTTGGAAACTTCTGTTTACATGTTCATTTGACTAAATGTAATTTCTGATTTTCTCTTTGATCCATTTGTTATTTAGTGGTATGTTGTGTGTGTGTGTGTTTTTTTTTTTTGTCCAATTTACTTCCTGTAGTTGATTTCTAGTTTCAGTCAGACATGATGCTTGATATGATTTCAATCTCGAATTTATTGAGACTTGTTTTGTGGACTAATATGTGATCTATCCTGGAGAATATTTTATGTGCACTTGAAAAGAATATGTAGTAAGCTGTTTTTGTAAATTTATTAAGTTTATCTGGTCTAAGGTGATATTTAAGGCCATTGTTTCCTTATTGATTTTCTGTCATCTTCTCCCTTTATATCTGTTAAAGAAAATGACCGTAATTGGATTTTTATTACATTTTATAACTCTGTTGAAGTTCTTACTGACATCCTCTGTTCTACTCCCAAGTTTGGTGAGCATCTTTATGACCATTATTTTGAATTATTTTTGGGAAAATAACTTATCTTGTTCATTACAGCTTTTTCCTTCTTTCTTCATTTAGAATATATTACTATGCCTTCTCATTTTGTTTGACTATTTATGTTTACTTATATGAATTATATGAAATTTATATCTATCTCTCCCAATCCTGAAAAAGTGACTTGGTATATAAACGACCTCTGTGTAGTCTCTGTATGTTGGGTGATTTTGTCAGGCCCGTTGTAGCCAAGGTCAGCATGTGTGGCACCTGGGACACTGGCTGTCTGGGCTGGAGCTGGTTCCAGGAGGGTGTCCTTGTGCACAAGCACATACATCCATGCCATGACTGCCAGGGCCAAAGTGGGTTCAGGGCAGTGTGGCAAGGACTGTGCAGGTCTGCCAGAACTTTTGCTAGAGCCTCCTGTCGGCACTATCTAGGTGGAGGGAGAATGTAAAAAATGGCACTCACTGGCACATATCTTGAAGAGCTTCTGAAGTCCCCCAAACTTCTTTATGTGTTGTCATCTCTTGTGTGTTGTACAAAAGCTGGTCAGTCAGCCCTCAGTTGTCTCTCAGTAGGAATTGTTCTATATGTAGGTGTATATTTAATGTGTTCGTGGGAGGGGTGAATTAAACTACCTTCTATGCCACCATCTAGGACATACCACAGAAAAATTACTTTCAAGTACCATTTACAATAGCACCAAACTGCTAAAAATTTATATATAAACCTCATACAATATATGAAAAGATTTATATCTTGAAGATCACAAAATACTGATTAAAGAAATCATATAGATATAACATGTACAGGGGTTGGAAGACTGAATATTGTTAAGATGTTGACTGTTATGAAGCTGATATAAAGATTTAATACAATACCAACCAAAATTCCAAAAGAGACTGATCAGTGTGGCTCAATGGTTTAAGGGCTGACATATGCAGCAAGAGGTCACCTGCTTGATTCCTTGTCAGGGCACATGCCTGGTTGCAGGTTCGATCCCCAGCGTGGGACATGCAAGAGGCAGCCAATGTTGATGTTTCTCTCCTCATCAATATGTCTACCTATCTCTCCCTCTCACTTCCCCTCTCTAAAAATCAATGAAAACATTTTAAAAAATTTAAAAAAGATTTTTTTGGGTTACAAATTTATATTTCAATTGTAAAATTTATATGTGAAGGCAAAAAACTAAAATAACAAATTTAACTTTGGAAATGAACAAAATTAATGACTAACATTCTCTGCTCACTAATGTAATAAATATAATCAGGGAAGTGTTGTATGAGAGAAAAGATAGAAATATAGATCAGTATAGAAATCATATAATAGTATATAGAACCCAGAAATATATTTACTCAGGTGTCATCAATTGTCTTTTGACAAAGATACAAAGACAGTTCAGTGGAAAACAATCTTTTCAAATATCAGTGCTTGAAAAATTGGAGTTCTATATGTAAAACACCCTCAATCAAGAGCTCACACTCTACAATGAAGGATTATGTATGTACCTAAATATTTGTCTGAATATAGAGTAAGATTTCCCTAAAATCTGTTTCATGGAGGTAGGAAAGCTGAGAGCAGGAATAGAGGAGTATGTGCAGCAGAATTGAGATGAGGTGCTATTAGGTTGCATTTATTTATTTATTTATTTATTTATTTATTTATTTTATTGACTAAGGTATTATATATGTGTCCATGTCTCCCCATTGTCTTCGCATTTTGTTTGACTATTTATTGACTAAGGTATTACATATGTGTCCCTGCTAGTGGTTCTCAACCTGTGGATCGCGACCCACAGGTTGAGAATCGCTGCTGTAGAGCCTAAAACCATCTGAAAACACAGATATTTACATTATGATTCATAACAGTAGCAAAATTACAGTTATAAAGTAGCAATGAAAATAATTTTATGGTTGGGGGTCACCACAACATGAGGAATTGTATTAAAGGGTCACGGCATTAGAAAGGTTGAGAACCACTGCAATAGACCAAGATCATGATTGTCATTCTGTCTAAGTAGTGATATTGATCACAGAAGGAAAACTAGAATGTTCTACACAACTGGATCAAAGAGGACCATGTCTGAAATCCTATGGAATTCTTTGCTACAGCTTAGCATTGTTATGTCTAATAATAAATATTAATGAAATCTATAACAACCCAATAAAGGCAAGAGCAATGAAAATGCATATTCTCTCGAAATGAAGGTTTGCATAATACCACTATGTTAAGAACCAGGTATTGTCATCCAGCTGAGAAGAGGGCATGTATGGTGAAAGAAGAAGTTATAAATGTCAACCATGGTATTGTGGTCAACTGCAACATAAGGAAAAGCTGGAGACTAGGAGTTAATCTGACACATATGTAAAGAAGTGGAGAAGATGGTGGAGGTGAGTATATTAAGGTTTTCTTAGAGAGGTAAGGAGATAGAAGTACCTCAGTGGGATTCAAACTAGATTTCCTTTCCAATCTTGGATTGAGGAAATTGAGTACGATCTGGGAGAGTTTATCTTTTACTCGTTTTTTCTATAAACTTGCATGTGGTTGGGTAGTAGAGATCTAATTTGGTTAGCTGCAGCTGTATCTCTCCCCTTGGATATGCTTATGAGGAATTGGGTTGTAGTGAGATATTCTACTACCCTGAGAATAATTCCAAAATATATGTCTCTCATGGCACTTTGCTCAAAGAACACTTATTGCTTCTAATTGTCTACCAGGTAGAAACTACTATACTCCTAAGATATTTTACGATAATTCACATTCTCATCCCTAGTAGTTACTATGGCTTCTCCACCTTCCTTCACCTCCAAAAATGTAGACTCAAGCCCCACAGGTCTACTGTCTACTAAACAGGCAGTGTTTAAACATCCATTCATGAACTTTTCTCTATTCCATCTTCTCTCCCCCAATCCCACCCCACCCCCCCTATAGTCAGGTGTTATCAGTGATTGTAATCAGTCACTTCTTTAAAACTCAGAGTTTTTTCCTGAGAGGCCCTGAGTAATTACTTTGCCTTTAATCAATTCCTCCAGGATTTAGCTTCCTTTGAGATCCAAGGCTAGTTAGACCCAAGAATGTGCAGAGTGGGAGATGTGAGAAGGGATGTTGCAGACAAAGGTGACAAAGGAAGCTGTTACTTCACATGCCTTAGTGAGTGAAGGGGAGCAGGATCTCAAGCCAGGGTCGTGGAATCACCTTCAGACAGACTGGGTAAGTTGGACAAATGACCCTTCTAATTGGATTTCTCAGGTTGTGTGATGTTCTGCTGGAGAGTTTACAGGTATGATGACCCTCCTCTTCTCCACCTCTCAGCCTCCCATGACTTCCCCAAGTTCTAGGAATATTTTAATTAATATTCATCAATGCAATTGTTTAATTAATGGCAGCATTCATAAATATCATCTATTGCATAAATGTATTCCCACAAGATTGTATTATCCCAATATAATGGCAGCTTTTAAAATATACTTTATTATTTATTTTTTAATATATTTTATTGATTTTGTACAGAGAGGAAGGGAGAGAGATAGAGAGTTAGAAACATTGATGAGAGAGAGTCATCGATCAGCTGCCTCTTGCACACCCCCTACTGGGGATATGCCCGCAACCAAGATACATGCCCTTGACCGGAATCGAACCCAGGATCTTTCAGTCCCCAAGCCGATGCTCTATCCATTGAGCCAAACCGGTTTCGGCTGAAATATGCTTTAATGCAGTAGTTCTCATCCCTTGCTATCTGGGAGCTTTATAGAATTTTGCATGCGCTCCTTCTCTGAGATTGTGATTAATTTATCTGAGAGTCTCAGTAATCCTTATTTTTAAAAGCATCATATATCCTTGCAATTCCTTGTGTAGTCCACGGACAATAGCATTGGTATTAACCGGGTACTCAGTTAAAAGTAGCCTCTTTCCTACTGAAGCAAAAATCAGTGATTTACTTGAATTGTGTGGACATTCATTTCAGAAGCACTGGCCTCATTTTTTTTTTTTTAATGTGAAATCCAAGCTGATAACTACAGAGCTAATGGGCAAAGAAAATGAGAGGCTTATTGCATCACTGGTGGTAGCATCTGTAAGTTCTGTCTCCTATTTGTCATCTCCAGCATACTATTGGCATAAGAGTCAGGTCCCGTGAACTTACTGGGAAACAAAATTCAAATAAGCCAGGTGTGTGATTTTGCTGGATGTTTTCCCCACTGTATTGTCAGTGCAGAGTATCTAAATATAAAAAGTGTCTATGTGGCTGGATCAAACAGCATCAGGGGCCAAAAATCCAGCCACTGGATTCAATTATGTCTTTACTGAAGGAGCTTCCCCTGTCTTTTAGTGCTTCTTCTCTGCTTGCTTTGTTTGCTTTTAGGCACATTAAGGTGTCTTAGTCATGGTGCTCCACAGAAATAGAAAGAATAGTCTATCTATCTATCTATCTATCTATCTATCTATCTATCTATCTATTTATCATCTATTTCCATTATCTTTAGTATCAGTATGAATGACAAGAATAGTGAATCTGAGGTTTCCAGATATTTTCCATGGGCACAAAATTACACTCACATATTCTGTAACACTGTCAAATTTAGTGAGAAATGGTATTGGCCAGTGAGATCTTGTTCTGGGAAAATTCAGTGGGAGTAGTGACTGTTACTTGAAAGAACCTTCTTGTTTTACTTAAAAGAACTTCTGCTGCCTTTCATGTTGGAGGAATGCATGTCTCAGGCTGAAGCACAACCAATAAGTATTTATGAAACATCAGCTTCACTCAGGCACCATGCCAGTTGCTGGTCCTGCTGCAGTCATGATCTTTTCTGCATGGAGTTTCCAATATAGTAGGAAAGACAGCTATAAACAAATAATCCCCATGGGACTCAGTGCTGTGGGGATAAGAACGGGACGCTGTGGAAACTTAGGAGTAGATTCCCACCTGGTCTGTGGAGAAAGGGACTATGTAAGGGAAGCCAGGGGAAGGAGCAGAGGGAGTAAGTACTAGGCAAGCGGCACATAAGTGAGAAAAGCTGAAGGCAATGAATTATGACATATAAGTCCTGTACTGGTGGAGAGAGGAATGTGCCACTGGGTAGCCAGATGAAGCTGTGCAGGTAGACAAGTGTCAGATCATGAAGCCCTTTTGGAAGGATTAAAAAAAAATTATCGAGAGAGAAAAGAAAGGTGGAAGAAAAGGGGAGAGAGAAAATCTGTAAGAGTGTTTTAGAAAGGCTGGAATATTGCTACCTGCCCAAGAGAACTGAAGAAAATAGGCATTTTCCACCATAAAGATTCTGATTAGAGAGATTTGGGGTCTAGAGGTTATATTATTCTGATGAAACTGACATAATAACATATTTTTTTAGGCCATCAAACAGACCATATTGTACAAAATATGTCTTATTTAAATTAAGATTTTAATGAACACTGTTATCTCTCTTAAAGGCATTGAAGAAGTATATGGTAGGACAGAATCAAACTGCCATCACAGAGTTCCTCCTCCAGGGCCTGCCCATCGAGTCAGAGCAGAAAAACCTGTTCTATACCCTGTTCCTGGTCATGTATGTTATCACCGTCATGGGAAACCTCCTCATCATTTTCCTGATTCGCCTGGACTCTCAGCTCCACACGCCCATGTATTTGTTCCTCAGTAACTTGTCCTTCTCTGACCTGTGCTTCTCCTCTGTCACAATGCCCAAGTTGCTGCAGAACATGCAGAGCCAAGTCCCATCCATCCCCTATGCAGGCTGCCTGACCCAGATGTACTTCTTCCTGTTTTTTGGAGACCTGGAGAGCTTCCTCCTTGTGGCCATGGCCTATGACCGCTATGTGGCCATCTGCTTCCCCCTGCACTACACCACCATCATGAGCCCCAAGCTCTGTCTGTCCCTGGTGGCGCTGTCCTGGGGGCTGACCACGTTGCATGCCATGTTACACACTCTGCTCATGGCCAGGCTATGTTTTTGTGCTGACAATGTGATTCCTCACTTTTTCTGTGACATGTCTGCTCTGCTGAAGCTGTCCTGCTCTGACACCCGAGTCAACGAGTTGGTGATATTTATCACAGGAGGGCTTATTCTTGTCACGCCGTTCCTACTCATCATCACATCCTATGCACGGATTGTGTCGTCCATTTTCAAGGTCCCTTCTGCTAGAGGTATGCGCAAGGCCTTCTCCACTTGTGGCTCCCACTTGGCTGTGGTGTCACTGTTCTATGGGACAATTATTGGTCTCTATTTATGCCCATCAGCTGACAATTCTACTATAAAGGAGATGGTCATGGCTATGATGTACACTGTGGTGACGCCCATGCTGAACCCCTTCATTTACAGCCTGAGGAACAGAGACATGAAGGGAGCCTTGGGAAGAGTCTTTTGTGGAAAGAAAACTCCCTTTTCTGTATGATGGTAAAACTTAGTATTTTTGAATAATTTTGTCCAGTAGACAAATTCGTATTAACAACCATGGACACAGACCATAGTGAGGTGACTGTGGAGGGGAAGAAAGTGGGGAGCAGGGGGATTCATGGAGGAAAAAGAGGGACATCTGTAATACTTTCAACAATAAATATAAATTAAAAAACTAATAGATATTTTTTGTAAAAAAGTTGTAATATTAACCTACTTTTTATTTTAGTATTGATGTTTTTAAAAGAAATGACATTCTAAACAATTGTACAGTAAATAAAAGAGATGAAGTGGAGGTGTGCAGTTAAACATAGAAAGGGGATCTCAGTGACCTGGTCACAAAGTCTTCCTTTTTATTACCCCAGGTGGTCTTCAAGAAGCATTACTTAAAAACTCTGAACTGATCTATGTGTCTTTAATGATTAAAGTAGTAATTTATCATGTCTTTTTTTTTTTTTTAAACCAAAACTCTGCTCTAAAAATACGTGTCCTCCCAAGTCCATATGAAATAAAAGTCAAACTTCTCACTGTCTTGATTACTCTGCTAGACTGGACTTTTTATTGTTGGCTACAAATTCTTAATTTACCTTATCTTCAGCAAGTGCTCACAATGCTTTCTCTTAACCTTTAGCTATCTGATTTCCTTTCAGTTCTTTTGACCTGAAGCTTACATAAATGGATTTTCTATCTCTTTGCTACAATAGTTTAGTTTGTTTTTACCTGGGAGCTAATTTATACCTGGAGTCCTTAACATTCCCCCTCAGGTATGAGAAAGACAGACAGAGTCTGGTTAACAGTCTCACTGTCACTCTTGTGTAGTATTTTGGAAATTATAAAAAAAATTTTTTAGACGCATGATCTTAATCTACTCTTGTGACCAATTCTCTTTTTTGTGGAATCTTATCACCATTTTAAAGACTAAAAAATGGAACTTGAATATATACACATTTACTATGTGCAAAACAAAGACAAATCTTCAAAAGATGAAAAATTTGAAAATGATAACTTCCTGCCTTTAGGAGCATGTAGAACGTTATATCTTTTCTAATAATATAACTAGCACATAAACAAGGTGGAACAAAAGTGGGTTTATAGATGTGAGTATGTGGGCAGGGAAAAAAGAAGAAAAAAAAAGATTTGATGACTTGCCGGACCCAGAGTGGATTAGTATTGAGCTTATTTAATATTCCAGTATATTTGAATTTAGGATTTCTTCCCATTTTCTCCCACCTCAGAAGTAAGGGTAGCAGGCCTTCTTATTTCAATTTGAGCTCCATATATGGCACTGTCTAGGTTTCCAACTTGGGTCCATTTTTTTCCTTATTCTTCCCTCTAAGTGGTGACATCTAAACCCACAGTTTTAATCCTGTCATGTATTCTTCACATCTCTATCTGCAGTCTAGACTTTTCTCCAGTTCTTAATTTTTATTTTTATCTTCATAGTAGACATCTCTACTTCAAATACTCTATGAACACTTTAATCTTAGTATACAAATATGAAATCTTTATATTCCCTCCACTTTTGTTTTATATTCCATTTATAGCTTTATTGAGGTAAAACTGATAAAATTGTACACATTAAAGTATACATCTTAATGAATTTAAACATATACATACAGCCATGATATAGCACCACAACCAAGGTATTAAGCATATTCATCACCTCCAAGAATTTTCTTGTGTACTTTTGTGGTGTGTTTTTTTTTTTTAATTTTTAAGAATGTTTGAACATGAGTTCTATTCTCTTAACATATTTTAGAGTGCACAATACCATAATATTAGCAATAGGTACTATATTGTACAACATACCTTGAAAAGTTACTTATCTTACACAAAAGAAACTATTTTATTTTATTTATTGATAAGTCATTCCAATTTCCCCCCTTATTTCAGTCCCTGACACCTAATATTTTATTCTATTCTTTTAGGAGTTTGATTAATTTAGATATCTCATATAGGTGGAATCATGCAGTATCTGTTTTCTGTAACAGGGTTATTCCATTTAACACGACGTCTTCTGAGTTCATCCACATTGTCACAGATGTCAAGGTTTTATGTTTTTTAAAATATATTTTATTGTTTTTTTTACAGATAGGAAGGGAGAGGGATAGAGAACTAGAAACATCAATGAGAGAGAAACATCAACCAACTGCCTCTTGCACACTCCCTCTGGGGATATGCCCGCAACCAAGCTACATACCCCTGACCAGAATCAAACCTGGGGCCCTTGAATCTCCAGGCCGACGCTCCATCCAGTGAGCCAAACCAGCTAGGGCAAGGTTTTTTTTTTTTGTTTTTTTTTAATATTGGTTAATATTCCACTGTTTGCATCATATGTCACATTTTATTTATTCATTCATGTATTGATGAACATTTGGGTTGTTTCCATATCTTGGCTAGTGTGAATGGAGAAGTACAGATATCTCTTTGAGATCATGATTAAATTTTCTTTGGATATGCATTCACCATAGAATTGGGATTACTGGTTCATATGGTAATTTAAATTTTTAAATTTTTTTTTAGTAACTTCCCTCCTGTTTTCCATAATGACTGCACCATTCTACATTCCCACCCACAGTGTATAAGTGTTTACTTTTCCCCACATGTTCACCAATACTCATCTTTTAAAAATAATATCCACCCATCCTAACAGTTATGAGTTTATACCTCATTGTGGTTTTGATTTGCATTTTCCTGATGATTAGTTATGTTTAGCCCCTTTTTCAAATTCCTGGCAGTCTTATGTATGTCTTCTTTGGAGAAGCACTTTTCACTTTTTTAAGTGGGATGATTTTTTTTTTCTATTGCGTTCTAGGAGAATCTATATTTTGAATATTAACTCCTCATCATGTAGATGGTTTGAAACTATTTTCTCCCATTCTGCAGGAGTTCTTTTTACTCTATTGATTGTTTTCTTTGGTGTACAGAAGCTTTTTAGTTTGATGTAGCATCAAATAGTAGTTAGGAATAAACTTAACAAAGATGTGAAAGACTTGTATACTGAAAACCATCAAATGTAGCTGAATGACTTTAAAGATAATGAATAAATAAAAAATAAATATGACATGTTCATGGATTGGGAGAATTAATATCATGAAATGTCCATATTCCCAAAGTGATTTACTGTCATATTTATCCTTTCTATTGTATTCTATTATATATATGTACCACATCTTTTGTGAGTATGCAAAACAGAGTTTATTCTTGTATTATTATTAATTGTTATGTTTTTTTCTCCAGCAAAGACCTGTAAATCTACTTTTCCCCACACTGCATATTGCAAAGCTACAATAATTAAAACTGTAAGATATTGGCATAGAGAAGGATATATAGACAATGGAACTGAATAGAGGACCTAGAAATACATGCACACATATATGTGATCTTTGACAAAGGTGCCAAGAATAAGCAACAGGGAAAGGAAAGTCTCTTCAGCAAATGGTGCTGGAAAACTGGATATCTACAAGAAAAAGAATGAAACTGGACCCATAATGTTTACCATACACAAAAATCAACTTAAAATAGATTAAAGACTTAAAGGCAAGACTTGAAACTATAGAAATCTTTGAAAAAAGATAGGGAGAAAAATTCTTAATAAAAGGAATTAAATTTATTGGGGAGACAGTGGTTAATAAAATTATATCGGTTTCAAGTGTAAATTCTATGATACATCATTTGTATATGGCATTGGGAGCCCACTACCCAGATTAAAATTTTCTTCTATCACCATATATTTGGCCCTCTTTACCCTTTTCTACCCCTATCCTTCTTCCTTCTGGTAGCCACCATACTGTTGTCTGTGTCTATGAAGTTTTGTTTGCTTTTCTTGTTTGTTCATTTGTTGTTTTCAGTTTTATATTTCACATATGAGTGAAATCATATGGTTCTTGACTGCCTTACTTTGTTTAGCATGATATTCTCAAGATCCATCCATGTTGTTGAAAATGGCAGTATTTCATCTTTTCTTATTGCTAAGTAGTATTCTATGTATATAAGTACAATATCGTCTTTATCCAATCCTCTACTGAAGGACACTTTGGTTGTCTCCAAGTCTTGGTCACCATGAATAATGTTGCAATGAACATAGGAATGCATATATCTTTAAATACATGTTATTAATTTTTTTGTGTAGATGCCAGAAGAGGGATTACTGGGTCATATAGGTACTCTATTCTTAATTTTTTTTTTTTGAGGAAGCTCCATACTATTTTCCATAGTGGCTGCACCAGTTTACCAGCAGTGAATGAGAATTCCTTTTTCTCCAAAACCTCTCCAATACTTATTACTGTCTTATTGATAATAGCCATTCTACCAGATGTGAGGTGGAATCTCATTGTAGTTTTAATTTGCATTTCCCTACTAGCTAGTGAAGTTGAACATCTTTTTATATACCTGTTGGCCATTTGTATGTCTTTTTGGGGGAAGTGTCTGTTCAGGTCCTCTGCCCATTTTTTAAATTGGATTGTTTATTTGCTTGGTATTGACTTGCATGAGTTCTTTATTTTAGATATTAACCCCTTATCAAAACTGTTGTTTGAAAATATTTTCTCCCAGTAAGTTGGTGGCCATTTTGTTGTGATTGATTTCTTTTGCTGTGCAGAAGGTTTTTGGTTTGATAAAGTGACATTCATTTATTTTTGCCATTATTTCCCTTGCCTTTGGGATCAGAGTCATAAAATCCTCTTAAAGACCGAGGTCCATAAGTTTAAGAAAAGAGTGACTATATGATTCAGCAACCCCTATTCTGGCATCTACCCCAAAATTTGATAACATGTATTTGCAAAGATATATGCACTCCTATGTTTATTGCAGCATTATTAATTAAATTAAAATAAGTCAGACAGAAAAAGTCAAGAGCCATATGATTTCACTCAAATGTGGGATATTAAACTGAAAGCAAAAAATTAACAGCATAGAACTGTGGAATCTCAGAGGGAAGGAGAGGTTGGGTGGGTGGGAAGAGATCAACCAAAGAACTTGTATACATATATGCATAACACATGGATATAGACAATAGGGTGGTGGAGGCCTGGGGCAGGGGGCTGGAGCAGGGAGAGAAAAAGGGGACATATGTAACGCTTTCAACAATAAAGAAACAAATTGCCACACAATAAAAACAAACAAAAACAGACACAGACAACAGTATGGTAGTTGCCAGAGGAGAGGAGAATGGAGGTAGTAAAAGGTAAAGGGATCAACTATATGGCGACAGAAGATGATTTGACTTTGGTTACGGGGTGTACAAGGCAATATGCAGATGATGTATCATTGAATTGTACACCTGAAACCTATGTCATTTTATTAATCAACTAGAGGCTCGGTGTACGGATTCATGCACATTGAAAGGAAATTAATTAGAAGGTGGCCAGCAGGGCAGGACTGGGTCAGATGAGCCAGATATGCCCTGGAGCCAATCTCCGTGGTCCCTCCCTGGTTTGCCACACTTGGGGTAGTGTGGGGGCTCTAAGGGCATCTGTGGAGTGAGTGGGGTTCATCTGACAGGTGGGGTCCCTCAGCCTGTTTCTGGGATTGGGCTGAAACCAGCAGTCCAACATCCCCCAAAGGGTCCTGGCGTACCAGAGGGAACTCTGCAAAGTTGCTGTTGCTCAGCAGCTCCTCCGTTGAGCGTCTGCCCCCTGGTGGTCAGTGCACATCATGCCTACCAGCTAGTTGGCAGATCAGCTGTTAGCTTAGGCTTTTATATTTATAGATGCCACTGAATAAATTTAATTAAAAATAATAAGTTGAAGTGATCATATCAATAAACTAAAGGTGAAAAACCTATGATAATAAAAAACATTCTGTAAGACTTAAAAAAGCTATTTAGCCCTGCTGGCATAGCTCAGTTGCTGAACATTCATCTGTGAACCAAAAGGTCACAGCTCGATTCCTGGTCAGGGCATGTGCCTGGATTACAGGCTTGGTCCCCAGTGTGGGGCATGCAGGAGGCAGCTGATCAATGATTCTTATCATTGATGTTTCTATCTCTCTCTCCCTCTCCCTTATTCTCTGAAATAAAAAAAACAAAACAAAAACAAAAACAAAAAACCTTTTAATTACAAATATATTCCAAAATACATTTCTCAAGATATGTGTATTGTCACATTGGTACCAAGTGTCCCCTTGGTATTAAAAATGAAAAATTGGCCAAAAAATAGTTCATCTCAATAGGGGCAGAAAAAGCTTTTGACCAAAAATTTAACATGAATTTAACAAATTTGTGAGTAAAAAATTTCAGCGAACTGGGAAAAGAAGAAAATTTCCTCAACCTGATAGAAGAGCAACTTTTTAGAAACTGAAGCAAGTAGTACAATTAATCATGAAAGACAGAATGCTTCCTTCCTTAGATCAGGGGCAAAGTAAAACGTTTGCTTTCACCACTTCTATTCACTGTTGTACTGGAAGTCCTAGGCAGTGAAAAAGGAAAATAAAAAAGTAGGCAGATTTGAAGGTAAGAAATTAAACCATCTCTATTTAGAGACAACATAATTGTCTATGTAGAAAATCCCCCCAAATGTAAAAAAAAAAAAAAAAAAAATGTTCTAGAACTAATAAATGAGTTTAGTATTGTCAGAGAATACAATGTCAATATATTAAATTTGTATTCTGTATCCTATATAATAAATAATGTGATAATTAGACCAGATGGCAGAACAACCTTCCAGAATGACCAGTGGGGAGGGGGGGAGGGTAGAGAGGGAGGAAGGAGGAGGCGAGCGGCTGCCTGCAGCTGAGGCAGCTGGTTCTGCAAGGCAGCAGCTAAAGCAGCTAGGGCTGCAAAGGTCTACCCTTGCATGAATTTCATGCATCAGACCTCTAGTATAAATTCAAAATATTAACACATTAAGATTTATATTAGTATCAACAAGCAGTGAAGATGTAGAAAGTGAAGAAACACTTTAAAGTACCATTTACAATAGCAGTAAACAAATACTTAGGTATAAATCTTATACAACATATACAAATATTTATATTTAAATAATCACAAAACACTGATTAAAGAAATCACAGATAATCTGAAGAAATGAATATATATAATGAGAGATATTGGAAGATTGAATACTATTGTTAAGATAGGGACATTTGCCTGGTCATTGTTGTTCAGTAGTTGAGCATTGACCTGTAAATCAGGAGGTTATGGTTAGGTTCCTGGTAAGGGCACATGGCAGGGTTTCAGGTTCAATCCTCAGTAGGGGGCATGCAGGAGGCAGCTGATCAATGATTCTCTCTCATTGATGTTTTTTTCTCTTCCATATTCTTCCTCTCTGATATCAATAAAAATATATTAAAGATATGGACATTTCTGAAAAGAATCTAGAGATTTGACACAATTCCATTAGAATTCCTACAGGGTGGGGTACAAATAGACAATCTATATATATATATATATAAAAGCTTAAATAACTGTTACAACCAAAAGACCAGAATGACTGGTTGACCAGTTGCTATGACATGCACCGACCACCAGGGGGAAGATGCTCAACACAGGAGTGGGGCCCCCTGGTAGTCAGTTTGTTCCCACAGCCAACCTCCAGCAGCCCCTCTGCCCAGTCGGTTGGCCTCTCCAACCAGCCGGCTAATCTCCCACAGCTCCTCCTACCTGCCGGCCAGCCCTTCATTCCCGATAAGCCCTGACTGGGGGGCCGGCTGGCCAACCTCCCAGGGTTCCTCCCCTTGGCTGGCAACTCTCGCCCCTCAATGGACCTTAATTGCCAGCCAGACCAAGGTTCCCTATTCATGCAAGAATTTGTGCACTGGGCCTCTAGTCTGATTATAAAATTTTATTTATGTAAAGGTAAAAAAGTAAAAAAGCAAAGTTGATTTTAGAAACAAAGAACAAAGTAGGAGGACTCATATTGCCTGGTTTCCAGACTTACTGTTAAGTAAAATCATTAGGAAATTGTGGTATTAGAGAAAAGATAAATAGGTATAGAGAATTCAGAATAGCGTATAGAGTCTAGAAATGGATAGACTCATGTATCATCCATTGATCACTGACAAAGATGTAAAGACAACTCAGTGGAAAATAGTCTTTTCAACCATCAGTACTTGAAAGATTGGACTTTCATATGCAAATAAGAATCTCAATTTGTATCTCACACTCTATACAATTAACTCATTATGAATCAGATACCAAAATATTTTTATGTGTACCAAGAAAGTTCTCCACGACATCATGTTTCCTGTTGTCAGAGAAGTCTGAGAGCAGGAAGTCAGGAGGGTGTAGAGCAAAAACAAGGTGAAGTGCTCTTGGGTTGCATCATCTAAAGTTAATCAAAGTCAGTGTAGAGTTGGTTACTGCAGCTGTGGTGGGAAGAATAGATAAGTCTGAGAGAATTAAAAATGGCATACAGGAAGTGTCTTAAATATTTCTCAAGGGAGTAGTGCTTAAAACAATGGTTTTATTGCTAGAGAAGTTGAGCCTACCACCTGGACATTTTGCAGATCTTATATGAACCAATAGATAAAGACCAGGTGGTGATATTTATTATGGATGAAAAACAAGGATACTCTACACCAGTGTTTCCCAAACTTTTGACATGTGTACCCCTTCTACAATTTTCGTAATGCTGAGTACCCCTCATACTCATGAGAATGTAGAATTAGGCGCAGCTAAGCACGGGGCAGTGCATACCCCCACCAAACTCTTCCCGTACCCCTGGGGGTACGCATACCACACTTTGGGAAACTGCTCTACACAACTGAATCAGAGAGGACCATATCTGAAATTATGAGATATGTTATGGGTGACACTTCATATTTTCATGTCTAATAATACATGTTAATGAAAACCATAACAACCTAATAAAGGTAAAATTAATGAGGATGCAGATTCCCTGAGAATGAATGTTTATATGACATCACTATGTAAAGAACCTCTTCCAGCTGAGATTATGGCCAAGGAGAACATGGAATATGTGGTGAAAGAAGGAGTAATAAATGTCAACCATGCTGTAGTGATCAATTGCAATATAGGAAGGAACTGGAGACTAGGAGTTAATCTGACACATTTGTAGAGTAGTAAAGATGATGGTGGTGGTGGATGCAATAAGTTTTTCATAGAGAGGTAAGGAGATGAAGGTACCTCAATGGGATTCAAACTGGATTTCGTTTTCAATATTGGGTTGAGGAAGATTGAACATGATTTGAGAGAGTTTATCTTTTCTCTTATTCCAGTCTTTGTCAGATATGGGCATAGAGTTGGGCCATAGAGATCTAATGTTTGTTAGCAGCAGATGTATCTCTCTACCCTTGGCCTTGTTTATGGGTAATTGGGTTATAGTGAGAAATTCTACCACCCTGATAATATTTTCAAAATATGTTTTTAGGGTAATTTTTCTTATTGTGCGTCTGGTAAAGCCTCGTACACTCCTGAGTTATTTTAGGATATTCACACTTTGGTCCCTGCTAGTTGGCTTCTCCAACCATTTTCCTTCACCTCTGAAAATGTAGGCTTTAGCCCCACAGGCCTAATGTCCCTTAAACAGATAGTGCTTAATTGTCCATACACGAGCTTCTCTCCTTCCTCAGTTTCCCCCAAAGTATAGTCATGTATAATCAGTGACTTAATCAGTCACTGTTCCAGGACTCTGACATCATTGTCCTAGAACCATCCTGCATAATTACTTTGCCTTTAATGAGTTCCTCCAGGATCTAGATTCCTCTGGGATCCAAGACTCCTTTGGTGTAGGGTTGTATAGGAGATGTGAGAAGGGCTGCTGCAGGCACAGTTGATGACTACAGAGGCTGTTACTTGACATGGCTTAGTGAATAGAGGGGAGCAAAATCTCAGAAAAGGGTTCTGAAATAAATCACCCTCAGACAGACTAAGTTGGGCAGCCGATGAATGAGCTGGTCTCTTGGACCCTCTAACAGGATGGTCTTGACTTCTCAGGTTGTGTGATGTTCAGCTGCAGTATTTTCAGGTATGACCACTCTCCTCTTCTCCACCTCTCAGCCTCTAAGACTTTCCCAAATCCTAAAACATTTTGTTGGATATCCACCAGTTTCAATCTTTTAAAAAAATTAATACTAGCTTCCATAAATATTACTTTCTATGTAATGTATTCCACAGTGCAATATAATTTTAATATGATGACATGTTTTAATGCAATAGTTCTAGCCCTTGCTATATTTTAGAGCACCTTGAGTTTTAAAAAACCTTGGCATAGGACCCTTCTCTAAATTTGTCTTAGGGAGAGCAGGGATCTTTATTTTTAATAACATCATAGTGACTTGCAGCTTACTGTGTCATTAATGGATAAGGATGGACATCATCAGAATGCTAATTTACAAAATAGCTGTTTTTTCTACTGAGTCAGAATCAGTATTTTACTTGAAGTCCAAACGATCTGCATGGACATTCATTTCAGAAGCACTCCCTTCATAGATTTTTATGTGCAATCCAGGCTGAGAACTACTGACTTAGTGGGTGAAGAAGATGAGAGGCTTATTGCATCATCAGCGGTAGCATATGCAAGTTCTGTTTTCTATTTGTCACCTCTAGTATACTATTGGCACAAGAGTCAGGTCCCATTAATTTATCTGAGAAACAAAATTCAGAGAAATCACCTGGTGATTACCTCCACTGTATTGTCAGTGCCTAGTGTTAAAGTGTAAAAGCTATCTATGTGGCTGGATCAAACAGCATCAAGGGGTGGAAATCCCAGCAACATGAGATTCCCACATCGTGCAGCACTTCTCCTCTGCTTTCTTTGTCTGCTCTGAGGCACAGTAAGGTGTCTTAGTCATGATGCTTCAGAGAGATAAGACCAAAAAAGTGATGATCTATCAATCTACATACATATTTAGCTGGCTATATAGCTCTATTCCCTTTATCATCTCTATTAATGGCAAGAGTAGTGAATCTGTAGCACTCTAACATTTTCCATGGGCACAAGATCACATTCATAAATTCTATAATGAAATGTCATATCCGTATTAAATGCTTGAGGATAGAGACTTTTTGCTTTGGAAAATTCAATACATGTAGTCATTCTTTTTAAAAATATATATATTTTATTGATTTTGTACAGAGAGTTAGAAACATCGATGAGAGAGAGTCATCGATCAGCTGCCTCTTGCACACCCCCTACTGGGGATATGCCCGAAACCAAGGTACATGCCCTTGACCAGAATCAAACCCGGGACCCTTCAGTCCCCAAGCCGACACTCTATCCATTGAGCCAAACCGGTTTCAGCACATGTAGTCATTCTTAAAAGGACTCCTGCTACCTTTAAAATTGGATACAAATGTCTCAGCCTCAGTCAGTCATGAGTAGACATGGCCTTTCCTGTATGGATCTTACTATCTAGCAAGGATCAGGTATAAACCAATTATTCAACGGCTTTGAGGGCTATGGGGGCAAGCACAGTGTGATGTGAAACACAGCAGTGGTTCTCAAATGGTCTGAGACACAGAAAGGCTTATCTGAGTTACATACCTGGAGGATAAGTAATGGCTAGCCAGGTGAAGAGAGAGCAGAAGGAGGAAAATGTTAAGCAAGACGAACAGCAAGTGCAAAAGGCTGGAGGCAAGAAGTTGTGACATTGAGGTCCAGCGTTGTTGAAGAGAAGAATGTGAGTGCAATTGGGAGGCCAGGTGAAAATATGTTGGCAGAAAGGGTCACTTCTTAATTTAAGTATATGCGGCATAAAATATTATATTAGTTTCAGGTGTACAATATAGTGATTTGACATTTATATACCTTACAATGTGATCACCACACTACCTCTAGTTAAGCATCTTGTCACCATGCAGTTATCCCAATATTATTGGCTATCTTCTCCTTTACTGGATGGATGAAAAAAGATGAAGCATTATTTGAAAGGAATTTTGCCTTTATCTTAAAGACAATGAGGATCCATTGTTCTTCTGGACTGTAGGAAGCATGATGATGGGATTTTCGGAGTGGATGTTGATGATGAGAGAAACGTGGGAATGAAAGAAAATCCCACGTTTATGGCTGGAGATCCTGAAACTCTTTTAATGAGATGTGAGGAACCAGAGGAGGTGGTGAGGGGAAGAGAAGCAAGATAAGGTCATGATTTGCTTTTGGGATCTATTGAGCTTCAAATACTGTGATACAGCCAAGGGAAGAAACTCATTAAGCTACTGTATTTACTCTTATAGATTAGAGAGACGTGTGCATCTGAAGTTTAAATGGTAATTGAAGTCTTTGAAGTAGAACAGTGTTTAGGAGAAAGCCTGAGGAACATCATCATGTAAGATTTTGACTGAGCAGAAGACAATTATACTTACTGAGGATGCCTGGGCAGGCAGGTGTGAGGAGAACTGATACATTATGTGTCTTGGAAACTAATGAATGAGAGTGTTTCAGAAAAGTTAGAACATTATTATGTATTAAAGCAAAGTAAAAAAAAAATGAGTCATTTTCAATCAGGGTTTCTGACAATAGAGATTTGAAATATGGAAATCTAATTATTGTGAAAAGATGATTTACAATATTTTTGCAGAGTACATACAACATCATGTTTCATAGAAATGTGTTCAGTTTTAAATTCAGGTGTTAATGGATACTATTATTGCTTCCTCAAGGTACTGGAGACAGATATGACTGGAAGGAATCAAACTGCCATCACAGAGTTCCTCCTCCAGGGCCTGCCCATCGAGTCAGAGCAGAAAAGCCTGTTCTTTGCCCTGTTCCTGGCCATGTATCTTATCACCGTCCTGGGGAACCTCCTCATCATTTTTCTGATTCGCCTGGACTCTCAGCTCCACACGCCCATGTATTTGTTTCTCAGTAACTTGTCCTTCTCTGACCTGTGCTTCTCCTCTGTCACAATGCCCAAGTTGCTGCAGAACATGCAGAGCCAAGTCCCATCCATCCCCTATGCAGGCTGCCTGACCCAGATGTACTTCTTCCTGTTTTTTGGAGACCTGGAGAGCTTCCTGCTTGTGGCCATGGCCTATGACCGCTATGTGGCCATCTGCTTCCCCCTGCACTACACCACCATCATGAGCCCCAAGCTCTGTCTGTCCCTGGTGGCGCTGTCCTGGGGGCTGACCACGTTGCATGCCATGTTACACACTCTGCTCATGGCCAGGTTATATTTTTGTGCCAACAATGTAATCCCTCACTTTTTCTGTGACATGTCTGCTCTGCTGAAGCTGTCCTGCTCTGACACCCGAGTCAATGACTTGGTGATATTTACCATTGGAGGGCTGATTGTTGTCATCCCATTTCTACTCATCATCACCTCCTATGTACGGATTGTGTTGTCCATCCTCAAAGTCCCTTCTGCTAGAGGTATGCGCAAGGCCTTCTCCACCTGTGGCTCCCACCTGGCTGTGGTGTCACTGTTCTTTGGGTCAATTATTGCTCTTTATTTATGCCCATCAGCTGACAATTCTACTGTGAAGGAGATGGCCATGGCTATGATGTACACTGTGGTGACGCCCATGCTGAACCCCTTCATCTACAGCCTGAGGAACAGAGACATAAAGGGAGCCCTGGGAAGAGTCTTTTGTAGAAAGATATTTTCTCATTATTTATGATTGTAACACTTGATATTTTTTTCATATTTTTTATTTCTTAGATATACTAATATTGAATTATTATTCCAGATATATTTCCCTCACTATGTTAACTTCAATTAAAATAACATGCTTCACAATTGCTCAGTATATAAGAGAGATAAATTGGAGCTGTGCAGGGTGAACTGGGTAAGCGAGTCTTTGTGACATCTTTGTTTTCCCAAAGCCAGGCATCCTTGGCAAAGCTCAGCTTAAGAAATCCCATTTTAATTGGTCTTTAGGACTTACATTCTTAACTTATTCATTTCAGTATATTATTATTAAAATCAGAAATGCTGGGAATGGTAATTCTGATGGCAGAAGGATCTCCTAGACACTAGAGTAAAGTGAGCCTGGGGCAAGTTACTGTTGCAGAGGGGGATGCAGGGAAAGCAAAGGTGAGAAACATAGTAAAATCAGAGTGTCTAGAAAAAATTAATGGGAAGATATCCTAAAACTTCCAGGAAATCTCCACAATGAAGCAAAGAAAAAAAATAAGCCTCTATTATTCTGTGAGCAACAAGCCAAACTGGGTTGGGGTCTCAGAAAATTCGCTTATATGATTGCAAAGACAGACAGAAACTCCTAGATTGGAGAGGGTGTAGATCAGGCTGAGGAACCCATCTCCTGTGAGCGAATCTTTGTGCACTGGGTCCCTGGTTTAAAAATAATTCTCTATACTCTTAGGTTAATACTCAATATTTCAGCTTCTAGTTTCCCTCCGAACACCTCCTATATACCTCTCCCTATCTACCTCCTCTCTCAGCTTCTAAATTTCCCTCCAAACACCTCCTATATACCTCTCCACCTTGTGTTTTCTAATCTGAAGTTGAGATATATAACCCTTTTACAGCATGAGTAGATTTTGTCTTTATATGGGAATAATGAATTCTAGGGGCCCTAAGATTTATTTTCCTAAGAATATGAAAAGATGGTAGAAGCTAGTATACAAATTCAGAGTGGAAGGATGCTTCTCTTCTGTTTAGTAGTTTGGACTTCATAAAAGAACTTTTATCTTTATCTTTATTCTACCCTTATGGTATTTCTACTAAATATAGATGATATTATCACTATTTTGCAGATGGAAAAATATGGCATTCAATTACTAGTACTTGCCAAGTCACACTGTGTGTCAGTTGTTGAATTTATGTAAGATCCCAGACTATGTAATTCCATGGGTTCCTCTCATTTTCTTCCACTTCAATGAGAAGGGGAGCAGGACATCTGTAATAGTGCCAACAATTTAAACAAAACAAAATAAAACAAAACATCCCAGCTCTGTTTGTGGCATGGACTAGGTTTCCAAACTTGGTCCATTTGTATCCTTAATTGTTCCCTCTAAGTGATGGCATCCAAATCCACCACTTTAAGCTTCTGATATATTCTGGCAACCTCCACATCTCTATCTGAAGCCTATACTATTCTCATCTGCCTCTGGGTATCTCCACTTGAGGCTGTATGAACAGTTCAATTACAACATGCACATCATTGACCTCTTTATGTTCCCCCAAGTGTGCTCTTTGTCCTTTATTCTATACTTTGATTTAAAAAAAACACCTAATATTTTGGAATAACAATGGTTAATAGAATCATATTTTTATTAATACCTTTGTTGGATTACATCTCCAAGTCATTTTTTTACTTCGTTTTTATTGTTGACACTATTACAGATGTTCCCCTCCCCCCCTTTACTTGCCTCCATCCAGTCCCTAACCCTCTTCCCTCTGGCCAACTTCAAGCCATTTTAAAAATAAGAATGGTACCTGAATACTGTATTTATTGGATTTTCACCTATTTTAGATTTTTTTTTTTTGTATTTGTGTTTCCACCTGAAGGACAACTTGGCTAGGTATAGACTTTTGAGGACCTTTGCTTTCCCACTTAACTTCCATTTTCCAAAGTAACTATGGAAAACTCTGAGGTAAGGCTGACTACTCCCTCTCCCGTCCACCCCTTACCTGGCCATCTTCTTTCCCCCTTGAAACTTGTAGGATTATTTCTCCAAACATGAAGTTGAATAATTTCATCAGATTCTGTTTGTGTATCAATTTCCTTTTATTACAATTTTCTAATAACACACTAAATGATTTTTGAGTTACAAGTCTTTCATCTTTCTTCATTTCAAAAGAGACTTCTACTATCATATCTTGGAATATTATTATTGACCCATTTTTTTTCCATTCTCTAGTAACACCAATAAATTTATTGTTGTTGTTAATCCTTACCTGAGGATATTTTTTGCGTTGAATTTTAGAGAGAGTGGAAGGGAAGAGGAGGGACACATAGAGAGAGACATTGATGTGAGAGAGACACCTCTATTGGTTGCCTCCTACAGCCTGCAACTGAGGTAATTGCCCTTAACCAAAATCGAACTTGAGACCCTTCAGTCCACAGACTAATGTTCTATCTACTGAGCAAAACTGGCCAGGACAAGACCAATAGTTGTTTTTTTTTAAGACCAATAGTTTTTATAGCAGGTTTGAAAGGTATGCACTACAATCTATCTACATATAAAATGATTATTTTATACAAATTAAAAAGTAAAATAGAATTTATAATATTATGGTTCTGTAAATATTATTAGTGCAGAAATAAGATTTATACTTGAATTCAACTGAAAAAAGGGGGAAAATGTCATAACACATACACAAAAATAAAAAATAAAATCCTATATCAATCAACCTATGACATTCAAAAGAAAAGTTATTAACTTCAAATTAGCTTGTCTTTCTTATACTGTATTAATTGCTCAAGTCAGCCCACATTTATTTGCTCATATTTATATCATATATCAGCCTCTCTCCTCCTTCCCTCAGGCCTCTCTTCCTCTTTCTTTTCTTTTTCCTCTGTTTTAAAAAAGTGGCTGAGTCATTTGAGATAGTTTTCAGACATCAAGACCTGTAGCTTCTAAATTCAGCATTCAGAATCTCCTGGGACCATGGTCATTCCCATACATAATCACAGTGTTATTATTGCAACATTAAAATGTAACATTAGTTCAAATAGCTCTAATGATAAAGCCTTCTTTGTATGAGAGATTTGTTAACATATGGTTTCTCTATCATACTATTTATTTAAAGTATACAATTAAGTAGTTTTTTTGTATATTTACTGAGTTAAATATACAATGTGTGGTGAAAGAAGGAGTTAAAAAAGTCAACCATGGTCTTGTGATCAATTGCAACAAAGGGAAGATGTGGATACTAGGAATTAATCTGACACCTGTGGCTGGGAGAAGAGATGTAGAGTAGTAGAGATAACGATAGTGGCTGGAATATTAAGGTTTTCTTAAAGAAGTAAGGAGATACAGGTACCTCAATAGGATTGAAACTAGATTTCCTTTCAATCTTGGATTGAGGAAGATTGAACAAGACATGGGAGAGTTTATCTTCTCTCTTTATGATTTCCACATACTTGCATATGGTTGGCTAATAGAGATCTAATACTTGTTAGCTGCTGATATATTTCTCCCCTTTGGGTATGCTTATGAGGACTTGGAGTGCAGTGGAAGATTCTACCACCCTGAGAATCTTTCCAATATATGTATCTTTCATGGCATTTTGCTCAAAGAACATTGATTACTTCTAATTGTCCACGAGGTCATTCCTAAGATATTTTACGATATTCAGACTGCTAGTTGGCTTCTCCAACCATTTTCCTTCACCTCTGAAAATGTAGGCTTTAGCCCCACAGGCCTAATGTCCATTAAACGGATAGTGTTGAATCCTCCATACATGAGCTTCTCTCCTTTCTCAGCTTTCCCCAAACTACAGTCAGGTGTGATCAGTGACTGTAAAGAGTCACTGTTCCAGGGCTCTGAGAGCATGGTGCTAGAACAGTCCTAGGTAATTACTTTGTACTTAATGAGTTCCTCTAGGATCTAGATTCCTCTGGGATCCAAGGCCTTTTCTTTTGGTCTAGGGATGTATAGGAAGGGAGATGTGAGAAGGGATGTTGCAGGCACAGGTGATGACTATAGAGGCTGTTACTTCACATGTCTTGGTGTATAAAGAGGAGCAGAATCTCAGCCAAGGAATCACTCTCAGACAAACTGGGTAAGTTGGGCAGCAGATGAACAGATGAATGACTTGGTTTCTCAGGGCCCTTCTAATAGGGCGGTCTGATTTCTCAGGATGTGTGATGTTCTGCTGCGGTATTTTCAGGTATGATGACTCTCCTCCACCTCTCAGCCTCCAAATTCTAAAATATTTTGATGAGTGTCTACCGGTTACAAACGCTTTTTTACAATAATAGCATCCATTACTTCCTATGGAATGTATTCCCACAATGTAACATAATTTCAATATAATGACAACTTTAGAGGCACGCTTTAATGAAATAGTTCTAGCACTTGATTTATTTTAGAATTACTTTCAGTTTTAAAAACCTTGGCCCAGGATCCCTCTCAGGTATTGTGATTAAATCTGTCTTAGGGAGCCGAAACTGGTTTGGCTCAATGGATACAGCGTCGGCTTGCGGACTGAAAGGTCCCGGGTTCGATTCCGTTCAAAGGCATGTACCTTGGTTGCAGGCACATCCCCAGTAGGGGGTGTGCAAGAGGCAGCTGATCGATGATTCTCTCTCATCAATGTTTCTGACTCTCTATCCCTCTTTCTTCCTCTCTGTAAAAAATGAATAAAATATATTTTTAAAAAATCTGTCTTAGGGAGACCAGAGATGTTTATTTTTAATAGCATCATAGTTACTTGCAGTTTCCTGTGTATTTGGTGGACAAGGATGGGCATCATCAGAATGCTGATTTAAAAAGTAGCTGCTTTCCTACTGAGTCAGAATCAGAGTTTTATTAGAACTCCCAGGTGATTTGCATGGACATGAATTCCAGAAGCACTGCTCTAGGAGGTTTTTATGTGCAATCCAAGCTGAGATCTACTGACTAGTGGGTGAAGAAGATAGAGGCTCAGTGTGTCACCAGTAGTAGCACCTGAAAGTTCTGTCTCTTGTTTGTCATCTCAGTGTTACGACTAACATAAGAGTCAGGTCCCACTAATTTACCTGGGAAACAAAATTCAAAGAAACCGTCTGTGTGATTTACCTGATATTTCCTCCAACTGTATTGTCAGTCAGTGTTCAAGGGTAAAGACTGTTGATGTGGCTGGATCAAACAGCATCAAGGGGTGGAAATACCAGCAATTGGACTCATTGATATCATTATTGAAGCAGTTTCCCACATTTCTTAATGTTTCTCCTCTGCTTTCGTTGTCTGCTTTGGAGGCACATTAAGATGTCTTAGACAGGATGCTCTAGGGAAATAGAACCAATAGTAGATCTATCTATCTATCTATCTATCTATCTATCTATCTATCTATCCATCCATCCACCTACCTATCATCTATCTCTATAAATAGATAGCTATGTATCTCTATTACCTTTATCATCTGTATTAGTGACAAGAGTAGTGAATCTGAGTTACTCTAACATTGTCCTTGGGCACAAAAATCACATTAATAACTTATATAATAAAATGTCATATTCAGTATTAAATGGTTGAGGTTAGAGACTTCTCACTCTGTGAAAATTTAGTAGGAGTAGTGACTCTTACTTAAAAGGACTTCTGCTGTCTTTAAAGTTGGAGGAATGCATATCTCAGCCTGAAACACAAACCACAAATATTCATGAAACATCAGCCACATGGAAGACAGCTATAAAGCTTTAACATCAAAGGCGCTGAGTGCTATGGAGACAAGCACAGTGTGCTGTGAAACACAGCAGTGGTCCTCATCTGGTCTCAGGAGACAGGGAAGGTTTAGCTGAACAAGTGACAGAGTAAGTGACATGTAATATACCTGGAGGATAAGTAAGGGCAAGCCCATTTGAAGAGAGAGCAGAAGGAGGAAAATGTTAAGCAAGAGGAACAGCAAGTGCAAAAGGCTGGAGGCAAGACGTTGTGACATTGAGGTCCAGCGTTGTTGAAGAGACAAATGTGAGTGCAATTGGGGGGCCAGGTGAAACTGGTGGCAGAAACGGTCACTTCTTAATTTAAGTATATGCGGTATATGCCGGGACCGGTTTGGCTCAGTGGATAGAGCGTCGGCCTGTGGACTGAAAGGTCCTGGGTTCGATTCTGGTCAAGGGCATGTACCTTGGTTGCGGGCACATCCCCAGTGGGGGGTGTGCAAGAGGCAGCTGGTTGATGTTTCTCTCTCATCGACGTTTCTAACTCTCTGTCCCTCTCAATTCCTCTCTGTTTAAAATCAATAAGATATATTTTTTAAAAAGTATATGCGGTATAAAATATTATATTAGTTTCAGGTGTACAATATAGTGATTTGACATATATATACACCTTACAATGTGATCACCACACTACCTCTAGTTAAGCATCTTGTCATCATGCACAGTTATCCCGGTTTTATTGCCTATATTTCCCTCTAATGGATGGGTGAAAAAGATTAAGCATTTTTTGGAAAGGGATCTTACGTTTATCTTAAGAACAAAGAGGATCCATGAAGATTGTAGGGAGAAATGATGGTCATATTTCCAGTCAGACTGACAGAGATTGTTAGAAGCAGGGATGTGAATGAAGAGGCTGATTCAGTAGTATAAACAAGATAAGAGGTCAGTTGGGTTAGGGTAGTGAAGGTGGAGAAAAGGAACGGATGAATGGGAATTAAGTGGCAGAATCTATTAGACTTGTGGAAGGAGTGGATGTTGATGATGGGAGAAAGGTGGGAATGAAAGAAAATCCTCATGTTGATGGCAGGAGAGCCTGGACCTCTTTTAGTGAGATGTGGGGAACCAGAGAAGGAAGAGAATGGAAGAAGAGCAGGGTAGGGGTCATGATTTGTTTTGGGATCTATTGAGTTTAAAATGCTTGATACATCCAAGAGAAGAAAATCATTAAACAGCTACATATAGTCTTTTTTTAGATTAGAGAGATATTTATATCTGAAGGTTAAATGGTAATCAAAGCCTTTGAAGTAGATAAGTGTTTCTTGGTAATGTATGTAGAATTATAAGATAACAGTGTTTAGGAAAAAGCCCTGAGGAACATCATCATGTAAGATTTTGACTGAGCCTTAGCCGGTTTGGCTCATAGGATAGAGCATAAGCCTGAAGACTGAAGGGTCCCAGGTTAAATTCCAGTCAAGGATACATGCCCAGGTTGCAGGCACAATAGCCAGTAAGGGGTGTGCAGGAGGCCATTGTTCAATGATTCCCTCTCATCGTTGATGATTCTATCTCTCTCTCTCCCTCTCTGAAACCAATAGAAATTATATATTAAAATAAACACGATTTCCATTTAGCAAGGACAGTTACAGTTCCTGAGCTGTCTGGCCAGGATGGTATGAGGAAAACTGATACATTATGCGTCTCAGACGCTAATGGATGAGAGTGTTTTTAGAAAAGTTGGAACATTATTATGTATTGAAGAGAAGTAAAAAAAAAAGTTTTTTTTTAATTAAATTATTATCTGTGTACATATTTTAACTGCTCCCCCTCCCCTACATTACCCTCCCTCCCCAGAGTTGTGCGTCCATTGGTTGTACTTATATGCATGTATACAAGTCCTTCGGTTGATCTCTTATCTCCCCCAGATCTCCCTACTGTCCCTGCTGTAATTTTACAGTCTGCTTGTTGCTTTACTGTCTTTATATCTGACTTTTGGTTTGTCAGTTTATAATGTTCTTTAATACCCATAAATGAGTGAGGTATTTCTCTTTCATTGACTGGCTTATTTCACTCAGCATGGTGTTCTCTAGTTCTATCCAGGTTGCTGCAAATGATGAGAATTCCTTTTTTTAATGGCAGCATAGTATTCCATTGTGTAGATGTACCATTGTTTTTTGATTCAATCATCTGCTGACGGGCACCTGGGCTGTTTCCAGATTCTAGCTATTGTAGATTGTGCTGCTATGAACATAGGGGTGCATATATCCTTTCTGATTGGTGTTTTTAGCTTCTTGGGATATATTCCTAGGAGTGGGATTGCTGGGTCAAATGGGAGTTCCATTTTCAGTTTTTTGAGGAAACTCCACACTGTTCTCCACAGTGGTTGCACCAGTCTGCATTCCCACCAGCAGTGCACGAGGGTTCCTTTTTCTCCACAACCTCACCAATACTTGTCATTTGTTGATGTTGGCCATTCTGACAGGTGTGAGATGGTACCGCATTGTTGTTTTGATTTGCATCTCTCGGATAATTAGTGACTTTGAGCATGTTTTCATGTGCCTTTTGGCCTTCCTTCTGTCTTCTTTTGAAAATATTCTATTTAGGTCCATTGCCCATTTTTTAATTGGGTCGTTCATCTTCCTCAGACATATGCCAAAAGAACTTCTTCACTAATACTGCCCCTAGGGCAATGGAAGCTAAAGAGAAAATAAACAAATGGGACTACATCAAAATAAAAAGCTTTTTTACAGCAAAAGAAACCATCAACAAAACAACAAGAAAGCCCACTGTGTGAGAGAATATATTTGCAAATGTTACCACTGATAAAGTTTAATCTCCATCATCTACAAACAGCTTATACAAAAAGTTATTTTTTTATCATAAAGGTTCTCAATATAGAGGTTTGGAATGCAGAGATTGTAATTATTATAAAAAGGTGATGTAAAATATTTTTGTGAAGTACCTACAACATCATGTATCATAGAAATGTGTTCAGTTTTAAATTCGGGTGTTAATGGAAACTATTATTGCTTCCTCAAGGTACTGGAGACAGATATGACTGGAAGGAATCAAACTGCCATCACAGAGTTCCTCCTCAAGGGCCTGCCCATCGAGTCAGAGCAGAAAAGCCTGTTCTTTGCCCTGTTCCTGGCCATGTATCTTACCACCGTCCTGGGGAACCTCCTAATCATTTTCCTGATTCGCCTGGACTCTCAGCTCCACACGCCCATGTATTTGTTCCTCAGTAACTTGTCCTTCTCTGACCTGTGCTTCTCCTCTGTCACAATGCCCAAGTTGCTGCAGAACATGCAGAGCCAAGTCCCATCCATCCCCTATGCAGGCTGCCTGACCCAGATGTACTTCTTCCTGTATTTTGGAACCATGGAGAGCTTCCTCCTTGTGGCCATGGCCTATGACCGCTATGTGGCCATCTGCTTCCCCCTGCACTACACCACCATCATGAGCCCCAAGCTCTGTCTGTCCCTGGTGGCGCTGTCCTGGGGGCTGACCACGTTGCATGCCATGTTACACACTCTGCTCATGGCCAGGCTATGTTTTTGTGCCAGTAATGTAATCCCTCACTTTTTCTGTGACATGTCTGCTCTGCTGAAGCTGTCCTGCTCTGACACCCGAGTCAATGACGTGGTGATATTTATCATGGGAGGCCTTAACGTCATCATCCCGTTCCTACTCATCATCACCTCCTATGCACAAATTGTGATGTCCATCCTCAAGTTCCCTTCTGCTAGAGGTATGCACAAGGCCTTCTCCACCTGTGGCTCCCACCTGTCTGTGGTGTCGCTGTTCTATGGGACAGTTATTGGTCTGTATTTATGCCCATCAGCTGACAATTCTACTGTGAGGGAGATGGTCATGACTATGATGTACACTGTGGTGACGCCCATGCTGAACCCCTTCATTTACAGCCTGAGGAACAGAGACATAAAGGGAGCCCTAGGAAGAGTCTTTTCAGAAAGAAATCTTCTATTTGTGTATGATGGTAAAACTTAGTATTTTTGAATTACTTTATCCAGTAGTCATATTGATATTAATATGTGGATATCAAATCATACTTTAAAAAATATATTTTATTAATTTTTCACAGAGAGGAAGGAAGGGAGAGAGATAGTTAGAATCGTCAATGAGAGAGAAAAACCAATCATCCCCACTGGGGATGTGCCCGCAACCAAGGTACATGCCCTTGATTGGAATCAAACCTGGGACCTTTCAGTCTGCAGGCTGACGCTCTATCCACTGAACCAAACCGGTTTCGGCTAAAGTCACACTTTTTTTTTTTCCGTCTCCTTCCTATTGATCTTTTAAAAATTACATTCTAAACAATTGTATAGTACAGTGGTTGGCAAACTCATTAGTCAACAGAGCCAAATATCAACAGTGCAACAATTGAAATTTCTTTTGAGAGCTAATTTTTTTAAACTTAAACTATATAGGTAGGTACATTGTTAGTAACTTAATTAGGGTACTCCTAACCTGGCCTTTGCTAAAAACTCAAGGGGCCAAAGAGCCGCATGTGGCTCGCGAGCCGCAGTTTGCCGACCACTGGTATAGTAAGTGAAAGAGATGAAGTGGAGGTGCATAGTTAAACTCGGAAAGGGGATCTCAGTTACTTGTTAGCAAGGTCTTCCTCTTTATTATTCCATGTGATACTGGACCAAAGTTTTAAAAACTTTGAACCAATCTATATATCTCCAGTTATTAAAGAAGTAATTTGTCATGTGTTTTTTTTTTTAACCAAACTGTTCTTTAAAAATAATTGCCACTATTGAATAAAGTTCAAATTTCACACTTTCTTGATTACCTCTGTTGAACTGGACTTTTTCTTGTTGATTACAAATTCTTAACTTACGTCTTCCTCAGCGAGTGTTCACAATACCCTGTCTTTTGAACATGAGTCATCTGATTTACTTTCCTTTCTTTTTAATTGAAGCTAGCATAAATGGATTTTCTATATCCTGTGCTGCATAGTTTAGTTTTTCTTTACCTGGGAGCTAGCTTATACCTGGAATCCTAAATGTTCCTTCCTCAGCTCTGGGGAAGGAGGCTAGTGTTTAAGAATACCTCACTCTTGTTTAATATTTTGGAATTTATCAGCAACTTTTATATTCGTGATCTTAATGCTCTTTTGATTGAATTCTGCTCCTTTTTATGGAATGTGCCACCATTTAAAAGATTTAAAAATGGAATTTGATGACTTGCTAGGATCCCAGAGTGATTTAGTATTGAGTTTATTTAATATCCCAGTATATTAATCTCCACATCTCCATCTGAAGCCCAGAACTTTCTCCAGAACTCCCAGGTGTTATTCTCATCTGCCCATGGGTTTCTCCACTTGAGAGTCTATGAACAGTTCAATCTCAACATGCACATCATTGACCTCTTTATGTTCCCCCAAGTGTGCTCTTTGTCCTTTATTCTATACTTTGATTTTTAAAAAACTAATATCTTGGAATAACAATTGTTAATAGGATCATATTTTTATTAATATCTTTAAGTCATTTTTTTCACTTTGTTTTTATTGTTGACACTATTACAGATGTTTCCCCCCTCCCCCCCTTTACTTGCCTCCACCCAGTCCCTAACCCTCTTCCCTCTGGCCATCTTCAAGCCATTTTAAAAATAAGAATGGTACCTGAATACTGTATTTATTGGATTTTCACCTATTTTAGATTTTTTCTTTTGTATTTGTGTTTCCACCTGAAGGACAACTTGGCTAGGTATAGACTTTTGAGGACCTTTGCTTTCCTGCTTAACCTCCATTTTCCTACGTAACTATGGAAAACTTTGAGGTAAGTCTGAGTACTCCCTCTCCTCTCCATCCCTTACCTGGCTATCTTCTTTCCCCCTTGAAACTTGTAGGATCATTTCTCCAAACATGAAGTTGAATAATTTCATCAGATTCTGTTTGTGTATTAATTTCCTTTTGTTACAATTTTCTAATAACACACCAAATGATGTTTGAGTTGCAAGTCTTTCATCTTTCTTCATTTCAAAAGAAATTTCTCTATCATATCTTGGAATATTATTATTGTCCCATTTTTTTCCATTCTCTAGTAAGACCAATAATTTTGTTGTTTTTGTTAATCCTCACTTGAGGATATTTTTTGCGTTGATGTTAGAGAGAGTAGAAAGGAGGGAGAGGGACACACAGAGAGAGACATTGATGTGAGAGAGACACATCTATTGGTTTCCTCTTATAGCCTGCAACCGAGGTACGTGCCCTTGACCAAAATAGAATTTGGGGCCCTTCAGTCCACAGACCAATGCTCTATCCACTGAGCAAAATTGGCCAGGGCAAGACCAATAATTTTTATAGCAGGTTTGAAATTTATGCACTACAATCTATCTATATGCAATTGATAACTTTATTTTATACAAATTAAACAGTAAAATAGAATTTATAATATTATGGTTCTATAAATATTATTAGTGCAGAAATAAGATTTATACTTGAATTCATAGACTGAAAAAAGGGGAAAATGTCATAACACATACACAAAAATAAAAAATAAAATCCTATATCAATCAACCTATGACATTTGAAAGAAAAGTTACAAGTTTAATTTCAAATTGTCCTTCTTATACTGTATTAATTGCTTAAGTCTTCCCACATTTCATTTGCTCATATTTATATCACATATCAACCTCCCTCTCTTCCTCTTTCTTCTCTTTTTCCTCTTTTTAAAAAAGTGGCTGAATCATTTGAGATAATTTTCAGACATTAAGACCTGTAGCTTCTAAATTCAGCATTCAGAATCTCCTGAGAACACGGTCATTCTCATACATAATCAAGTATTATTAGTGCAACCACAAATGTAATATTAGTCCAAATAGCTCCAATGACAAAGCCTTCTTTGTATGAGAGATTTGTTAACATATGGTTTCCCTACCATACTATTTATTTAAAGTATACAATTAGGTAGTTTTTTGTATATTTACCAAGTTGTGCAACCATCACCATAATCAATGTTAGAATATTTCATTACCATCAGAAAAAAACCATGTTTATTAACAATCAACAATCACTACCCATTTCCCTCTATCAATCACCAATCTATGGATTTGCCTGTTCTTGAAACTTCATGTAAATAGAATCATATAATAGGTGGGTTTTGTTACTAGCTTCTTTCAATTGGCTTAATTTTTTTTTATTATATGTTGTAATATGTAACATTACTTCATTTATTTTTACTGATGAATAATAGTCCATTGTGTGGCAACATCACAATTTTAAAAATTAACTTATTTTAAATAATTTTTTATTGTTGAAAGTATTACATATGCCCTCTTTTTCCCCATTAATCCCTCTAGCCTGCTCCCATCCCTGCCCCAGGCCTTCAGCACCCTATTGTTTGTGTCCATAGGTTATGCTTATTCTATATAATAAAGAGTAATATGCAAATTAACCCTCTTGCCCTCACAAGATGGCTGCATAGGCTAGGCCAGCAGGGGAGTTAGTGAGGGAGGGATGACCAAATGACTGGACAAGCAGCCTGGGTGGGGTAACCAGGCTGGCAGGGGGGTTTGTGAGGGGCAACCAGGCTGGCAGGAGGGGTCAGTAAGAGATGACCAGGTTGGTGGGGCGGGGAGCAGTTAGGGGTGACCTGGCCATTGGGGGTGTGCAGTTAGGGGTGACCAGGTCAGCTGGGGGGGGGGGCAGTTAGGAACAATCAGGCCAGCATGCAGAGGCAGTGAGAGGCGATCAGGCCAGCGGGGGGTGGGATGGAGGGATAGGGACAATTAGGGGCCACCAATCAGGCAGGTATGCAGGTGAGCAATTAGGGGCCAGATTGTAAGAGGAATGTCCGACTTCCAGTTTAGGCCCGACCTAAATGGGCAGTCGGACATCCCCCGAGGGGTCCCAGATTGGAGAGGATGAAGGCCGGGGTGAGGGCCCCCCTCCCCCCTGCATGAATTTTGTACACCAGGCCTCTAGTATGCATATAAGGCCTTTGGTTGATTACCTCCCACCCAGCCACCCTCCCCCCTGTTTCCTCCGAGTTTCCACGCTCTGTTACATGCTTCCATGTCTCTAGATCTATTCTATTTATCAGTTTGTTTTGTTACTTAAATTCCACATATGAGTGCTATCATGTGATACTTGTCTTTCTCTGACTGACTTATTTCACTTATCATAATTCTCTCCAGGTTCCTCCATAGAGTCTCAGAGGGTAAAACATTCTTCTTTTTTACTGCTGTATAGTATTCCAGGGTATACATGTACCACAGCTTTTTTATCCACTCATCTACTGATGGGCACTTGGACTATTTCTAGATCTTAGCTATTGTAAATTGTGCTGCTTTAAAAAAGAGGTGAATGCATTCTTTCTGATTGGTGTTTCAGGTCTCTCAGTATATATTTCTAGAAGTGGAATCACTGGGTAAAATGGCAGATGTATATTTAGTTTTTTGAGTAAACTCCATACTGTTTTCCATAATGGCTGCACCAGTCTGCATTCCCACCAGCAGTGCACTAGGGTTCCCTTTTCTCCACACCCTCTCCAGCACTTGTCATTTGTTGATTTGTTGATGGTAGCCATTCTGACAGTACACCACATTTTATTTATCCAGTCATCAATGGATGTTTATTTGCTCTTTGGGCCTATTGTGAATAGTGCTGCTATGAATATTCATGTACAAATATTTGTTGAGCACCTCTGTTTTTTAAAAAAATATATAGTTTATTGATTTTTTTACAGAGAGGAAGGGAGAGAGATAGTTAGAAACATCAATGAGAGAGCAACATCAATCAACTGCCTCCTGCACTCCCCCCCCCCCCCCCCCCGCACTGGGGATATGCCCACAAACAAGGTATATGCCCTTGACCGAAATTGAACCTGGGACCTTTCAGTCCGTAGGCCGATGAGTGCATCCACTGAGCCAAACCTTTTTTTTAGATGGGTACCTAGCGATGGAATTGCTGAGAGATAAGGTAATCCTATGTTTCCCTTTTTGAGGAAACACTAAACTATATTATTCACCTCCCCCCTTCTCCCATTGATCCTCCCCCCATGCTCTGCCTTCCTTCCAGAATTCGTGCAAGGTCTAGGCTCCCTCACCTCTGGGCTTTTCCATATACTCTTTTTTCTCTCTGGACACTTTCATTCTCCTTTCCTAGAAGACTTTTTAGATTCCCCTTAAACGTTATTGATAGAAAAAGAGAGAAGAAAAAAAAAAGGATGTTTTGCCTTCTACCACAGGCACGGGCCCCATGCTCCTCTCCCTCTTTCTGCCACCTTCCTGGTTCCACGTTCCCTGCACAAAGTGCCCAGCGAAGCTGCAGACGCCAGCCCTGCTACAGAGCGGGAGTTGCTGGCCCCATGGCTGAGCCAGGTTCTGGACCAGAATGTGACAGTGAGGAAGCAGCACCAGCTGGAGGAACAAGACTCCACACAGGCAATTGCAGCCGACCCAGCTGGCACCGCAGCGGACAGTGATGCAGAACCAGCCAGTGAACAGAACAGCGGGCGTGAAAGGAGGGCGCGGAAGGCCGTGTCCAAACCGTGTCTCTGACAGTGTACAGGGCTTTCTAGGGCCACTATCCGGAAATTTAAGAATATTGTCTTTGCCAGCACAAACGCAGATGTCTACAAGAGCCCAGCTTCAGACACCTGCCTAGTTTTTGGAGAAGGCAAGATTGAGGATTTATCTCAGCAAGCACAGTTTGCATCTGCTGAGAAATTCAAAAGTTCAAGGTGAAGTTGTCTCAAACCTTCAAGTGAACACACAGACTCCAACTGTACCAGAGCGGAGCGAAGAGGAAGAGGCTGATGAAACAGGCATGACAATGAAGGGCATAGGATTGGTCGACGCACAAGGAAATGTGTCAATAGCAAAGTCAGCCTGAGCCCTGAAGAACAACAGTAATGATGTTGTCAATGCTGTTATGATATTAAAAATGTACAAAACAGCCGGGACTGGTTTGGCTCAGTGGATAGAGCGTCGGCCTGCGGACTAAAAGGTCCCGGGTTCGATTCTGGTCAAGGGCACGTACCTTGGTTGCGGGCACATCCCCAGTTGGGGGTGTGCAAGAGGCAGCTGATCGATGGTTCTCTCTCATCGACGTTTCTAACTCTCTGTCCCTCTCTCTTCCTCTCTGTGTAAAATCAATAAAATATATATTTTTTAAAAAATGTACAAAACAGTACTGCAGCTTGGTTTGAAATTTGTACTGTTTCTAAGAGGTAAAATGCTAATTGGTCCTGACAGTGTCTCAGTCATGATCGCTAAGGAGGAGGCTGCCTGCATGTGTGCAATGGGGCGTTGGTCCTGGAGATGAGGTGGAAGCGGGGAGGCACCCGGAGAAGTCCCATGCCTGGGAGGGTGGGGGTGAGAGCCTGTAGAGCCCCCCTCACCAGTCCTTCGCCACCCACGGCTTGCACTCAGAGCACCCTGCCACTCACCTGCCTGGGGAAGGAGCACAGCTGCCTGAGGTTTCCATGCTCTCCTCTGGCGCCATGGCTGGGCAGAGCCGCTGCATTGCTCCAGAAATGGGACGGAAATTGGGAGGCACCCGTAGAAGGCAGGACCAGCCTGAGGCAACTCGAGGGACTGAGAGCAGGGCTTGAAGCAGCCAGAGAAGGCCAGAGGGGTTGGGGGGCTGGGCCAGGCGTGCTGGAGCCACACATGGAGATGTTCCGGTGTCAAGGCATGGCGCTGGGTGGGTGGGTGGGTTGTGCAATTTTGTGTGCTGGGCTCTTAGTTATTAATAAAGTTATAGTTTCTTATGGGATAAAAGAAATGTCTGACCTGCTGGATGAGGTTAGGTATTCTTACTCTTATCACATCCTGCATTTCCCCTCAGAATGTATTTGTGATACTTGGTAGTAGCTTATCTAGTTGCCATGCGTTCCAGTTAGATTGTAAGCTATCTGAGGGCAGGGACCATATCTACCTAACCATAGTTTTCCCACAGCACATGGTAGTTGCTCATTAAATATTTCTTGAAGGAATACATTAATGAATTAATGGATTATGTACTTTTTGGGTGAATTGATCAACACATTACTTGCTATCATAGGGCTTAAAGTTCCAGTAAGGAGAGATGATGTAATCATAGGACAACATAAGGCAAAGGTGATCATGCGCTATAGTATTTGGTTCTGATAACTGCACGCAGTAGTTGCTCATTAAATATTGAAGGCCAGAGCCGGGCCAGTGTGGCACAGTGGTTTGAGTGCTGATCTATGAACCAGGAGGTCATGGTTCAATTCCTGATCAGGGCACATGCCCAGGTTGTGCATTTGATCCCCCATAGGGGGAGTATAGGAGGCAGCTGATCAATGATTTCCTCTCATTATGATGTCTCTTTCTCTCCCTCTCCCTTTCTCTCTGAAGTCAGTAAAAATGTGTATTAAAAAAATATATTGAAGGCCAGACATTGCAGAAGATGGAGAAGGGAGACATTAGCATGGGCTGTGATGGTCTGGGAAAGCTGTGAAGGTCAGACTTGGGATGAATCCAGAATTCTGTCTCTGGACATGATTCATTCAGAAATGTGAGTGAGGAACGCAGGGGTGGGGGAAAGCACCGGGTTTGTACTAATAGGTTTCTTTGGGACCCAGGGACCCCAAGGGGACAGGTCATTGTAGAAGAAAAGAGCCCAAACACAATGGCAGGGACTCCGGCTGGAAATGCATGACATGGAAGTAGCAAACAGGAGGCAGGCTCTGAAGCCACACTCAGACAAGCTAGGTAAGTTCAGAAGAGATAGTTACTCAAAAATCCTCTTTAACAGATATTAGGGTGCCATAAATCTACAGTGCGACCCCTGTAGGATGATTTAGAAGTCCTCACCCCCACAGTTCTAATAATATAATTTCTAGGTGTAGGTTCAACTCATCGTAAGTTGAGGGGAGATGCTCACTGTTGGGTTCCAGTCTGTTCCTCCAAGGCCAGGCGCTTCTTCCAACCCACAGTGCTCCTCCACACCTTCCGCACTGGCACCAAGTGCGGGCTCTTCGAAGGCGTGTGGAGCTGGGCAGGGGTACTTGGGAAAATCCTGCCTCTTCATCACAGAATGAAATGATGGCAATATGAAGTCTGATTAATGCCATACTTTGTCCCACATATGGTAAGTTGGTGTTTTGTTTTTTTTTTTTACATGTACTGTTTAATTTTTTTTTTTTTTTTTTTGCCTTCCTTTGATGTGAAAAATTAGATAGTATATTCCTATTTAGCTGGTGAAAGAATTCACATGAAGGAAGGTTAAGTTCCTTGGCCGAGTTCATGAAGCTGCTGTAGGTGTAGTAAGGCAAACCCAGGCTGACTGGCTCCAGGGTCCCGGCACTGAAGTACTGTGTATGCCACACCAGGGTCATCCCGTCTCAGCTGCTTATCCTGGTGCCTCCAGAATGTTCACCTCAATTCTATTCCCCTCTAAGTCTTACTTCCCTGACTAATGTCCCCTGGGTCAATAAAGTCTTAAAAGAGAAAAGAGACAAGATTTTTCTCTGTGTCGGGATAGTATTAATTTAAGCAACAAAGAAATAAAAGTGGAGGAGCTAAATTCCCAGTAGTCCCAGTGTCAGGAAGTGGATCCAGAGCTTTGGGATGGGCTTTAGTGCCTATAAATGACGAGAGAACTTCTGCTGCCTTCTAATCTTCAGCAACTCAGCCTTCCTTTCGTCCTGCAGTTTGAGCAGCCCCTGTGGGTCTAAACAGCCTCCAGGCTGAGGCAGGCATGGAACATGGGCTAGAATCCATTTGGGGCTCACCATCATCACCTTCCCCATATCCTCTGAGGTGGGCGGCTGAGGGATGCGATAAGCTAGATGGGTAGACATCTAAATGGGCTTTCTCTGGAGTGAGGAGTGCTTGGGAGCAGACCCCCGAGACGGATGCAGACGCCGAGAGGTGCGTGGTGGTGGTTTTGCACACTTAAAAAAAGGATTCTGGTGGCTCTTGGCTTTGTTTGCTCCCCACTGCTCCCTGGCCTACCATCTTCTCCAGCCTCAGTGACGGACTCTCAGAGGCTGAAGCCCCTTTCAAAGTGGAGCAGGAAGCGTTATGTGATGTACCAGTTACCAGCTAGGGGACTTCACTGCTGTGTTTGCTGTGGTGAACGGACCTTTGCCAAAGTGATGTTTTCTAATCCTCACCAGAGGATATGTGTGTTTGTGTGTTTGTAAAAGAGGGGAGGGGAGAGAGAGAGAGAGAGAGAGAGACTGATCTGTTGCTTTCCAAATGTGTCCCAACTGGGCATTGAACAAGCAACTTGTTGGTGTGTGAGACAACACTCCACCCAATTTTTGCCACAGTTTTGTTTCCCTCTGTATCTGGCCCCACTGGCTTCATGAGGAGCCGGCCTCAGGAACATGAACAATGTACCTAATAGACTGAACATGCCTGAGAAGACATCGAGGTTGGGTCGTGCACACATTCTCATATCTACACATCTGGGACTCATTTATAGTCCTCAGAGTGGATTTTTTTTGCATTCCCTTCCACCCTTCAAAGGCCCCATGACCCAATTTTTCTTCTCTGATTTTGGGAGTTTTCTGGTGTTTTTGGGAGAAATGGGCCATATATTTTCTAGGTGGGCCACTCCATTGCTATGTTATGTCAGGGCTGGTTACTCTGAACTTCTTCTCAAACCGATTCCCACTGACTTCATATAATCCAGAGATTCTCAAAAATCTGGTATGCCAATGGCACCATTTCCCATTTCCCAGCACCGCTACTCACTTAGTAGTCTTTTAAATTTCATTTTAATTGGCCAAAGAATGCCATGGAGAAGTATACTTTAGATCTGTTCTGTCCAATTTCGAAGCCACTAGCCACACCTCATGTGGCTATTGAGCCCTTGAACGTGGCTAGCTCACATTGAGATGTGCTGTGTGTGTGTATAAAATGCACACTGGATTTCAAAGATGATAGACAAACAATATATATCATTAATATTTTTTATATTGATTATGTGTTGCAATGATGGTGCCACGGATATATGGGCTAAAATAAAATGCAATTAATATTAATTTCACCTGTTTCTTTTGGCCTTTTCAAGTGTGCTTATTAAAAATTTACAATTACACATGTGGTTCACTTCCATGGCTTGAATTTTATTGCTAGTGGATAGTGCTGTCTTAGACTAATCAACATGCTTCGTTTTGATGGCCTTCAAAATTTTGATAGTTTAAATTTTTCACCACTACGTGTAAGGTTGACTCCTGGTAGGGTAGTTCTTTTTATTATGCCTATTTGGAAATTTTCAGAAAAATGCCCTCTGTGGGGCCTGAGACACCCTCCTTAATTATGATATTTTTTCCTAAATTAGTCAGAACTGATCAGCGATTGTGATTACACAAGGTTACCAATGTCTCCAAGCCTCAGCCAAGGACTAGGCTTCATATCTGCAATGAGATAGGACACTAGGCAGAGTGCACATCCCTTGTTCAAACTTCCTTTGGTTTAAATGACATTTACTGACCTGTCTCATCAGTGTCCTAAGCAAGGTAAAAGGAGAGGATGTTGGGATGTCCATAAGGTCTGCTGGGAATGAAGCTGTCCCAATGCCAACAGCCACCCAGTATTGTTAGTAGAACTTAATGGTAGATCTCCCACAATCAACCTACTGCTGAGTTCTGAGGCCTTGAAGCTGTGTGAACAGTTGGAAATTTCTTGCTGGGAGCAGTGTGGGTCATTAACTTTATATAGATGGAATCATACAACACTTCAGTGTGCATCATAGAGAATGCTCCACTGGTAGTTTGGTCCTTCGGTCGCTTAGGCTTTCATATATACACTAGAGGCCTGGTGCAGAGGAGGAGGGGTCCCTTAGCCCGACCTGCACCTTCTCCAATCTTGGACAGGGATTAGGCCTAAAACGGCAGTTGGACATCCCTCTCGCAATCTGGGACCACTGGCCCCTAACCGCTCACCTGTCTGCCTGCCTGATCACCCCTAACCACTCTGCCTGCCTGCCTGATTGCCCCTAACTGTTCCCCTGCCACCCTGATCGCCCCTAACCACCTCTGCCTTGGCCCCTGCCACTGTGGCTTTTCCAGAAGGACTACCAGAAGATGTCCAATGGACCCAGTCTAATTAGCATATTACCCTGGCAATGGAAGAAGCCAAGCTTCCTGCCTGCCCTGGCCGGCCCTGGCCTCTGCTCAAGGCTACAAAGTTTCAATTATAGAAGATAAATAAATCCCAGATACCTGCTTCCAGCCGGCCCTGCCTCTGCTCAAGGAGGCACTGAAAAGAAAAAGAAAAAGAAAAAAAGCCCCTTACCCAGGCTGGCCACGCCCCTATGGAATAAGAGTCATGCTGGAGTGCATGGCCAGCCTGCAAACATCCATCAGCCCCTCACCCAGGCTGGCCACACATCCCCAGTGGGAGCCCTCACCAAATGGGAGCATGGCCAGCCTATAAACCACCACAGGCCCTTCTTCCAGGACACCCCATGCCCCAAGGGAACCCCTACCCTGATCCAGGACATCCTTCAGGGCAAACCAGCCAGCCCCCACCTGTGCACCAGGCCTCTATCTATATCTATGCTAATAAGAGGGTAATATACTAATTAGCCTGGGAGACCTTCCAGTAGACCTTCAGGATATTCTTCTGGACAAAACCATGGTGGCGGGGCTGAGGTAGAGCCAGTTAGAAACCAAGAGCGGAGGGCAGTGTGGGTCATTAGGCGAGGATGGGATGATAGTTGTGGGTGATCAGGCCAGTGGTGGTGGTGGTGGTGGAGGGCATTGGGGGGTGATCAGGCCAGCAGGGGGACCAATTGGGAGTGAGCATGCCATCATTGGGGGTCATTTGGGGGTGATCAGGGCAGCAGGGGGGGGCAGTTTGGAGTGAGCAGACAAGCTGGGGGGACAGTTGTAGGTGAGCAGGCCAGCAGGGGAGTCAGTTGGGGGTGATCAGGCTGGTGGGGAGGCATTTGGGGGCGAGCAGGCCAGCGGCAGGGGGCAGTTGGGAGAGAGCAGGCTGGCAGGCAGAGTGATTAGGGGTGATCAGACAGGCAGGCAGGTGAGCAGTTAGGATCCAGCAGTCTTGGATTGCGAGAGGGATGTCCAACTGCCAGTTCAGGCCCGATCCCTGTAAACTGGCAGTAGGACATCAGGGAGGCACTGGGGGGGTGGGGGGAATATATATATATATATATATATATATATATATATATATATATATTAGTGTCCTGTTGCAGGAATATTCCTGTAAGACTTCCAGTGGGCTTCCCTCCCTCTACCAGCACCTCTCCTGCCCCACCACCTCTCCTGCTGCCCCACCATGTCCGTGGCCACCTCCACCACCATCTCTGCAGCCACGCACTGCCACCACTGCTGTGTGCCCCACCCCACACGCCTGACCCACCTCGCCCGCTGTTGCCGCTGCCTCCGTGGCAACGTGCGCACCGCCACTGCACGCCTCGTCCTGCCCTGCCCTGCATGCACTAAAATGTGCTTTCCCTCCAGCAGCCGCAGCCGCCTTGCTTTCCACTTTCCCTCCCTCTTCCTCTATGCTGTCTTCAGTCTTTACTCCTTCCTTCTTCCATGTATGCAAAGTAACCGCCATCTTTGTTAGGTTAATTTGCATAGTAATTGGCTTGTGGGCATGGCTTGTGGGTATAGCAACTCTGCTATGGTTAATTTGTATATTATCCTATTATTAGGCAGGATTTGGGAGAGGATAAATAAAATACTCAACCTTATGACTTTTGGGGTATTTGATTTTTAAAATATCTTTTTGAAAGTACTGAAATCTGTATAAATATTCATACTGTAATACACATTATTCTTGATTTTGGAAAGGTAAAACAAATGCAACATGAAAATGGGAAACCAAAGTATCATTTCAGAATTCCTCCTCCTGGGCCTGCCCATTGAACCAGATCAACAAGTCCTGTTCTATGTCCTGTTCCTGGCCATGTACCTTACCACCGTCCTGGGGAACCTCCTCATCATCGTGCTCATTCTCCTGGACTCCCAGCTCCACACGCCCATGTATTTGTTTCTCAGCAATTTGTCTTTCTCTGACCTCTGCTTCTCTTCAGTGACCATTCCCAAATTGTTGCACAACATGCAGAGCCAAGACCCATCCATCTCCTACGCAGGCTGCCTGACCCAGATGTACTTCTTCCTGCTTTTTGCAGATCTGGAGAGCTTCCTCCTTGTGGCCATGGCCTATGACCGCTATGTGGCCATCTGCTTCCCCCTGCACTACACCACCATCATGAGCCCCAAGCTCTGTCTCTCCCTGGTGGCGCTGTCCTGGGTGCTGACGACTTCCATCTCTTTGTTGCATACCTTGCTTATGACTCGGCTGTCTTTCTGCGCTGACAATGTGATCCCTCACTTTTTCTGTGACATGTCAGCTTTGCTAAAGTTGGCCTGCTCTGACATTCAGATAAACGAAATGATGATATTTATCTTGGGAGGGCTGGTTATTATTGTTCCATTCCTGTTGATCTTTTCATCCTATGCACGGATCGTGTCATCCATCCTCAAAGTCCCTTCTGCGAGAGGTATCCGCAAGGCCTTCTCCACCTGTGGCTCCCACCTCTCCGTGGTGTCTCTGTTTTATGGGACGATCATTGGCCTCTACTTGTGCCCTTCAGCCAGCAATTCTACTGTGAAGGAGACGATCATGGCTGTGATGTACACTGTGGTGACGCCCATGCTGAACCCCTTCATCTACAGCCTGAGGAATCGGGACATAAAGGGGGCCTTGCAAAGAATCTTCACTAAGTGTACGATTCAGTTTTCTTTGAGACAGTGACTCTAAAGATTAAAGTATGTTTTCAAACAGTAGGTGTAATCATGACAAGGACTAGTATTCTAAAGTTCTAGCAGCACTTCAGTGTGGCACTGCTAATCCAACCCCCAGAGAGCTTCTAGAGAGGAGTTCTCGCACATGTCACTAGGGGAGGGTCATTGTGCCTCTTGGGTTTATCACTGCTTCTTGCTTGTGATGCAGCACAGGGCTTGGTGTGTAGCACATGCTCAGTGGTTAGTATTCAATCTCGAAGAAATACCACTCAACCTTGGTATTTATTGTACTTAAAAATTGTACAGTAGTTCCTAATTCTCCAATAAATCCAAATGACTCTGCCACTTCAATGCCTCGCTTCTGCCAAACATATCTATTCCCTGAAGAATATCATCCAATTTATTATGTGCACGCTTTTTAAATTTTCACTCTCCAGAATCATCATTTCTCCTCTTACTAATCTATTTGGTTCTTAATTTTCTTAATTCACCTATTTATCAATCACATTCTAAAATTATCTTTTTTTTCTTTAACTGCCCCAATCATTTGCCAGTTAAATGACAAATTACTTCTTTTGGTAATATCTATAGTTTTGGAAGAGAATTCCTGTTTTGAATTAAAGTCATATGATATGGAATAGACCATTATGTTTTGTTATGAATTGGTTAAGTTATAGACATTAAATGGTAGCCCCTATACAGGCTAAGGTGAAACAAATAATGACAGAAGGATTTGTATCTCTTTATGACTCCCAGATAGATTATTTCCCATCTGGAACATGATGCTGAAATTATTTGGTGCTTCACTTATTTTTTTTTCTTGCCAAGTGTTCTCTAATCTCTACAGTGCCTTGTTTAGTACACTATGTCAACTGGATGTAGAATAAATATTTATTGGTTTGATTTGAATGCATTTTCAAGTTTTTTAAAAAATTAATTTATACCTTAAAAAGCTCATCTTTTACAAGGTTTCCTAATAATGACAAAATTGGAATAATTTGTTTTTCAAAAATGAAGAATTTCTATTACAAAAATAATACATCCTCACTGGGAAATATCCAAACAATAAAGAAATAATAATAAAAATGAGAGGGCCCTTCATGAATTTGAGGACACTCATGAGGCAGTTAAAAGTTGGGGAATATTCAACGAGCAGACTAACATTGCATATAATAATTAAATAGGGCTAACTTATACATGCTACTTCTCAAAGTTTTCATGTATAATACATTTTGAATTTGTCATCTCATACAAGGACATGTAACTCTTTTAGAAGGTATATAGTGTGTTGAGTGGACCCATTAACTATAATTTATTTAAATGATCTGTTCTGGATGAATATTTGGATCATTTTCCGTTTTTCATTATTTTCACCGTTGCTTAGATTTTATTTTCTGGTCCATACATTTTTGGTAGACTTGTGCTGTGTTTCTAGGGACATAATCTTAGAAATGGGTATACTAGATCAAAGGATATGAACATTCTATAATTTGGTGGAAATTGCCGAATTGCCTCCCTGAAATTCTTCTAAGGTAAGTAAAGGAGACTAGCTGCTTTATTATGATGTTTCCAACACTGGATACACTTTGCTTTCAAAGTATTTATCAACCCGATATCCAAAAAATGAGATTTTACTTTTTAAATGTTTAAAATATGTTTTTATTGTGTGTTTTTATTTATTTTTAAGAGAGAGGAAGGGAGTAGAGAGAGAGAGATAGAAACATTTATGAGAAACATCAATTGGTTGCCTCCTTTATGCCTCCTACTGGAGATCAAGCCCACAACCCAGGCAAGTGCCCTGACCAGGAATTGAACCAGTGACCTCTTGGTTCCTAGGTGATGCTCAACCACTGAGCCACACTGGCTAGGCGAGATTTTACTTTTTTCTAAACTGAATTTCTGTATGTGTCAATGAGGTCAAACACCTCTTTATATTGATTAGCCATTTGCCTTTGGTGTGCTATTGTGCATGTGTTTTGCTTTGAGTAGATTTTTATTTTTTTTAGAATCACAGTGCACCTTATTATACATCTTAAATTTAACATTTCATATATGGTTTTAAAGCTTCAATCAATAGTTCAATACAAAATGATAATAATAATAATAATAATAATAATAAAAAATATATTTATCAATCAATTTAAAAAATTGAAAATGTGAGGAAAATTACATTGTAAGAACTTAAGTATTACTAAAATTTTCTCATTATGGTGAAAAATTGAATAAAGTCATTGAAGCAGAGGAATGTCTTAGCCTTGTGACTTTCGGAAAGCTGGTTTCTCTAAGTCAGTTCCTCTCTGTGCGATGAGAATAATAATCTCCCCCAGAATTGTGTGAGGTTTAAACCTGACGTGTGTGTAGAGCACCGAGAACAGTGCCTGGCACATGAGCATTCCTCACTAAATGATTTATTTTATTATTTTTGCTAGAGGCCCAGTGCTCAAAAATTTGTTCACTGAGGGTGCTGGTTACTCAGCCTGGCTTGCCCCCTCTCACAGTCCAGGAGCCCTCAGGGGACGTCCTCCCAGCCGCCAGGGCTGAAGGCTGCCTGAGCCCACTGCTGCCTGAGCCCACAGCTGCCTGAGCCCCAGGCCTTGCAGCCACTGTGGCTTTGTCTGGATAGACATCTGGAATATGTCCACCCTAATTAGCATATTACCCTTTTATTAGTATAGATTATAAAGATATCATTACATCATTGTGAAACATTGGGAAAGCATAAGTATTTATACTAATAAAAGGGTAATATGCAAATTAATCACAACACCCTCACAGTAACAACTGAACAGCAGGCTGCATGGGGTGACAAGGCTAGCAGGGGATTAGTGAGAGATGACCAAGCGACTGACCAGTAAGCTGTATGGGGAACCAGGTCAGCAGGGGGGTGCAGTGAGAGGCAACCAGGCCAGCAGGGGGGCAGTGAGGGGTGACCAGGCTGGCAGAGGGGAAGTTGTAGGTGACCAGACCAGCAGGAGGAGGCAGTTAGGGGAGACCAAGCCAGCAGAGGGGGGCAGTTTGGGGTGACCAGGCCAGCAGGGGGGTCAGTTGTGGGCAACCAGGCTGGCAGGGAGGGCAGTTTGGGGCGATCAGGCAGGCAAGCAGGTGAGCAGTTAGGAGCCAGTGGTCCCAGATTGTGAGATGGGTATTTGACTGCCGGTTTCAGTTGATGAAGTCACAGAGGGGCCAGATCTCCTCCAGGGGCGGCTGCTGAATGCTGAAGGAGGCCAAGACCTCTGGTGATATCATGGGGTCATACCATACAGTCTTCATCATGAAGGACTGCATCTGGACGGCCACCTCTCTCTGCATCCTCCCCAGGTCAAGAATTCCCAGGGTCTTTCCATTCATCTCGGTTTCCATGAACTTCTTTCAGTCCCACTTGCCATCTTTCATCGAAGCCATTGCCTGGGGAATCTGCCTGGCTAGATACATGATCATCCCATAGGTGAGCTCTGCAGCACAAAGACTGTTCCCTTTGGGAGTGTTCATGACCAGAATGCCCTTCCTCGTGGCAGCCTCCAGATCCACATTGTCCACGCCAGTGCCGGCCCTGCCCACCACCTGGAGCTTCTCTGCTGTGTTGATGACATCCACAGTCACCTTGGTGGCAGAGCAGACAATAAGGCCTTTGCAGTCCTGCAGCTCAGCTATCAGCTTCTCTTTGCTCAGGTTCTGCTTCTCCACCACCTGCAGCCCTCTGTCTTGCAGGATCTTCCAGCAGCAGCGATCCAGGCTATCACTGATGAGAACTTTCTGTAGATTTGTGAAGGCCATTATTGGAGCCAACCAAGGGATCAACTGCTCTCCCTGGACAGAAACACCTCTAAGCCCCCAGATTTGGTTCTGATTGGTCAGTTCCTATGCCAGTCAGTATCAAAAGCTCTGCCTCCTAGGCAGCCATTGATTCCTCACACTTTACCCAGATTTGGTTCTGATTGGTCAGTTTCTATGCCAGTCAGTGTTTCAGGGTTTATCAACAGGGTGTGATCAGAAAGGCGAGATTGATCAGAAGCCCTAGTGGAGGCCTGGAGAGAAATGGTCAAAAACTGCCACAGAGGCAACGGATCAATCCCTGCTTCTCTCTTCAGGCATCTTTCTGGCCCTGATTCACAGCCCCCCTCAGCAGTCAGTCAGTGCTGGGGCACTGCCTGCAGTGGAAGCAGTCAGCTGGGTTGCCACTGACTTCTGCTCTGGTTGAGCTTCAGTGGTGAAGGTGTTACACCCTGGCTCTTTATTATAGAGACTATTGGCCTGGTGTACAAAATTAGTGCACTGGGGAGTGGGTAAGAATGGGGTGTCCCTTAGCCTAGCCTGCAAGCTTGCCAATCTGGGACTGCTCGAGGGATGTCCAACTGCCCATTTAAGCCTGATCCCGGTGGGATCGGGTCTAAACAGGCAGTTGGACATCCCTTTCACAATCCAGGACTACTGGCTTCCAACTGCAAACCTGCCTGCCTGATTTCCTCTAACTGCTTCTGCCTGCCAGCCTGATCACTCCCTAACCACTCCCCTGCCAGCCTGATTGACACCTAACTGCTCCCCTGCTGACCCAATTACCCCTAACTGCCCTCCCTTGCCAGCCTGGTCACCCCCAATTGCCCTTCCCTACAGGACTGGTTGTCCCCAACTGCCCTACCTTGCAGGCCTGATCCCCCACAACTGTCCTCCCCTGCTGGCCATCTTGTGGTGGCCATTTTGTGTCCACATGGGGTCAGCCATCTTTGACCACATGGGGGCAGCCATCTTGTGTGTTAAATGATGAATATTACTCTTTTATTAGATAGGATGTTTGTCTCTCAAATTAGAAATGATTAAAAATAATTAGTATTTGTGATGATATGATGGAATGGACATGAGTCATTTTAAAATGATTTTTAAGTTGCTGCCTTTTTTTGTTGTTGGTAGTGCAGGTTTATAAAAACTTTAGTATCATAATTTATGGTCCAACATTTGGATTTTGCAACCTGAACTCTGAAGCTGCTTACAAGACATGACTTTGCCCTTTTGGTCTCCAAAACCACCTGTAGGGCAAGCAGCCCCACCCTATGCTGATTGTGCTGTTTGAGAAATTGTACTCCTCGTATCCTTGATAAGTAACTCTTCCTATACTGTAATTGTTTTATTAAAAAAACATTTTGTAAAGGCCTGGGGTGGGAGACCAGGGAGGCCTAGAAGAGGTCAATGGGGGAGGGAGGAGAGGAGAAACATATATAATACTTTCAACAATAAAGATTTTTTTGAAAAGAGAGGAAAAAAATCCATTGTTCTGTAGGCCTGGGCTGAAACTAGGATGCTAATAAATGCTTAATAATATGTGTATTACCCATTGTTTTCATCTCATAAACACCACTTGCTTGACCACTGAGTCAGCTGACTATTGTCCCTACCAATCTGAAAATGAATGATAAGTTTGAGATTTTGTTTCCCCTACCAAACCATGTCTTTAGCTCCTTGCAACTTTGCCTTTAAAAACTTAATTCTAGCTGAAAGTGGTGTGGCTCAGTGGATAGAGTGTCAGCCTGTGGACTGAAGGGACCCAGGTTCGATTCTGGTCAAGGGCATGTACCTTGGTGCAGGCACATCCCCAGTAGGAGGTGTAAAAGAGGCAGCTGATCGATGATTCTTTCTCATCGATGTTTCTAACTCTCTATCCCTCTCTCTTCCTCTCTGCAAAAAATCAATAAAATATATTAAAAAAATAAAATAAAATAAAAACTTAATTCTACTTTCCACTCCAGAAAGTGTCTTCAGTTCATACTGAGGGCTATGTCCTTGATTTGCAGATAATATATGAATAAAACTCCCTTTTAATTTCTTTGGTAATTTTATTAACAGTAGATAGTTTAGCAATATGTATTGTTTTTTATGTCTATTTTTTATTGTTGATAGCATTACAGATACCTTACATTCCCCTCCTCCCCCCACATTGCTCCATTTATTCCCCTCCTCCTTGCCCCTCGCCTCCTCACCAGATCTTTACAATTTTATTGCCAGAGTCCATGGGCGATATATATATATCTAGTGCATGAAATTAGTGCATGGGGGAGAGGATGTTGTTTTTCAGCTCAGCCTGTACCCACTCTAATCTGGGACCCCTCTAGGGATTTCTGACTGCCCTCTCACAATTCAGGACTGCTGGCTCCCAGCTGCTCGCCTGTCTGCCTTCCTGATTACTGCTAACTGCTTTGGCCTGACAACCTGATCACCCCCTAACCACTCTCCTGCCAGCCTGATTGATGCCTAACTGCTCTCCTGCCAGCCTGTTTGCCCCTAAATGCCCTCCCCTGCAGACCTGGTCACCCTGCAGGCCTGGTAAACCCCCCACTGCTCTCCCCTACAGGCCTGGGTCCCCCCTAAATGCCCTTTCCTGCAGGCCTGGTCACCTCCAACTTCCCTCCTTTGTCGGCCTGATCACTCCTAACTGTCCTCTCCTGCAAGCTTGATTGCCCCCAACTGCTCTCCCTTTCAGACCTGGTTCCTCCCAACTGCCCTCCCCTGCTGGCCTGATTGCCTACAACTGCCCTCCATTGGAGGCCTGGTTCCTCCCAACTGCCCTCCCCTGCTGGTCATCTTGTGGTGGCCATCTTGTATCCACATGGGGGCAGGATCTTTGATCACATGGGGGAAGCCACCTTTTGTGTTGGAGTGATGGTCAATCTGCATATTACTCTTTTATTAGATAGGATAGAGGCCTGGTTTATGGGTGGGAGCCATCTGGTTTGCCTTGAAGGGTGTCCCGGATTAGGGTGGGGGTTCTCTTGGGGTGAGGCGGTGTGGGCAAGGGCTCTGTGGTGGTTTGCAGGCCTGCCACACAGACACATACACACACACACACACACACACACACACGCACGCACACCCCTCTCCCCGGCGATCCAAGCGGAGGCCCTGGTATCTGGGATTTATTTATCTTCTACAATTGAAACTGTGTAGCCTGGAGCAGAGCCAAGTCTTCTGCTTGCTCGGTGGCTGCTGCCATTTGTGTTAGGATTTATTTATCTTCTATAATTGAAACTTTGTAGCTTTGAGTGCAGGCCTAGGCCGTCAAGGTCAGGCAGAAAGCTTGGCTTCCTCCATTGCTAGGGAAACCCAAGCCTCCCTCCTGCTCTCTGTGGCTGCAGACATCTTGGTTGGGTTTATTTGCATATTTGCTCCTGATTGGTTGGTGGGTATGGTTTGTGGGCCTGGCTTGTTGGTGTAGTATAAGTGCAATCAATTTGCATATTACTTTTTTATTAGATAGGATGCCTAAGCTACCGGCCAGTAGGTATGACACTCACTGACCACCAGGGGAAGATGCTCAACACAGGAACGGCAGAGCAACAGCAACTTTGCAAAGTGCCCTTTCACACTCTGGGACACCTCAGGGGATGTCGAACTGCTGGTTTTGGCCTGATTCCTACAGGCCAGGCTGAGGGACTCCACCTGCCAGAGGGACCCTGCTCACCCTGCAGATGTCCTTGAGCCCCAGTGCTTCAGGTGCAGCCTGCTGGGGAGGGACAGTGGGAGTTTGGCTCCAGGGCATGTCCAGCCCTTCTCACCCAGTCCCACCCCACTGGCCACCTTCTAATTAATTTCCTTTCAATGTGCATGAATCTGTGCACTGGGCCTCTAATAGGTATATAAGATCTTTGGTTTATCTCTTCTCATCCTCCCACCCCCACATCTACAATGTGTATTGTTGATGAATAAAGATTCAACACAGTACAAAGGGGACATAAATGGGGACGGAAAGAGACTCTGCTTTGGGCGATGGGCCTATGATTCAGTGTGATATTTTATTGAGTTGTACACTTGAAATCTGCATGGTTTTGTTAACCAATATCACCCCAATAACTTCAATTAAAAAAAGATTTAACCTTGTGAATTTAAAGATCTAATTGACTTTAATGAATGAATGAAGTCAATTATTAGGCAAGCATCCCACCTAGTAAGTAGAGGTGCTCTGAGAAGCTATATAAAATGGAAGGTTTTTATGAGCAGAACTGGGTGGGACAAGAGAGTTATTAGTAAAAAAAAAAAAAAAAGAGAGAGAGAGAGAGAGAGAGAGAGAGAGAGAGAGAGAGAGAGAGAGAGAACTCTTTTAGGCAAGGTCACTTCCTTTGGGCAAGGGTCTTGTCACACAGGTTACCTCACCAACATTGATCAGAAAGTTCCAGACTGACTGCTTCAAGTCTCATTCCTGTGAGACTGAAACTGCAATTGTCTTAGTTTGCTGTCTTAGGGCAGTGACTCTGAAGCAGAATTTTTGGACTGGAATCCGGATTCTTTGTCCGCCAGAGTCCAAGAATGAATCCATGGCAGAAGGTGGTAGAGTAAAGGTGGAGATTCATTGAGGAACAAGTACAGACTCCACATGGAGAGAGGAAAAGGATCCCACAGAATGGACTCCCATGTAGGGAGGGGGGAAAGGTCCTACTGAGTTCCTTTTCCCTATGGCTTATAACGGCTACAGATCTTGGTGCCTGATATCCCCTTTGATTGGTCACAATTCCCTTAGACTGGTTACTGTAGTAACTCCTGAGCTTAAAGGTTGAACCTCACATGGGTTCCCCCCTCCCACCTCCTTCCTTATTGTTTTCCTATTCCCTTGGGCTTTCTTCTCCTTCTGGATAAGGGCTTCCTTCTCTTTATTTTGTAAATATAGACCTTTTGTTGACCCCAGCTTCCTCATTCTATGAAAATGTACCTGTTGCAGCCTTTTAGCTCTCCTATTCTATGTAAATATAGACCGTGTTTCCTTCATGGTCCCCTTAATTTCTAAAATTTCCTAAATCTGTCCTATTTTGCCTCTAAAATTCCACCAGGGGCTGCTGTTTCTTAAAAAAAAAAAAAGCACAAGTAATTAGAGTCGTAAAATATTTATATCTCACATTATAATATCTACTTCAGCCTGGCCAGCTTGTGGTTGAGCATCAATCTATGAACCAGGAGGTCATGGTTCGATTCCTGGTCAGGACACATATCTGGGTTGTGGGCTCTATCCCCAGAAGGAGGCAGTCAATCAATGATTCTCTCTCTTCATTGATGTTTCTATCTCTCTCTCTTTCCCCCTTCCTCCCTGAAATAAATAAAAATATTAAAAATAATCTATTTCATATTAGTAAAAATAACTCTATTATATACATAGAAATAAATTTAACAAAAATGTAGAAATCTAGTGAAGGTAAGGTGAGGGGAGGGATGGCTGGATGGAGGTGGACAAAAGTGGGGGGATGAGGGACATCTGTAATAGTATCAACAACAACAATAACAACAATAATAAACAAAATAAAATAAATGCATTGGGGGGGAAAAGGTGGAAACTCTTTTTTTAAAAGCCCATAAAACTCTTCCCTAGAAATAATACTTGAATAAATGGATAGACCATACCACGTCCTTATCTGGAAGGATCTGATACTGTAAAGCTGTCAATTATTCTAAAATTATTTATAAATTGAATGCATTCTCATTAAAATTCCCTTTGTAGAAGATTTTAATCAGAAAAATGAGTCTATAGGTAAAAAGGCAGACAAAACATGTGAGATTAGTCAAGTACACGTGGGAGGAAAGAGAGTGGTGATGAGATTGTAAGGATGGGATGTAATTAGAATATTCCAGAATGAAATGTGAATATTTACTCTAAAGCTCCAGTGGCTGGAGCACTGTGGTACCAACACAGAAAGGCACAAGAGAATATAAAGTTCAGAAATAGACACAAGTATATAAAAACATTTCATGTTTGACAAAAGGAGGTACTTCAAATGACTGGGAATGGTCTTGGGACACAAGCTCTAGAGTTATAAACACAATGTTGTATTCCTTGTCACTTCATGCACTAAAATGAATTTTGGATGTCAAAAATGTAAAGCATAAAATAAAATCAGAAAATAAGCAGTAGAAAATATATATGAGTATTTATATAATTGCGATGGGGAAAATAATTTCAAGTGTCACAGCAAAGACAGATGTCATAAAGTAAAATATTTAAGTATTTGGTGAGGACGAAAAAACAGCATTAGTAATAATGAGATACAAATACACAGAAGGAAAATCTTTGCAACATATATGAAAAAAAAGTTAACACTTGCATCAACATAAGGAAAGCTTGGTCTTCTTATAATCAAATAAATGCAAAAAACAACAAACAAACAAACCCCAGCAATAGAAATAGTGATCCACATTGTAAAGATTTTTTTAAAAGATGATGATAACTAAGGTTGGTTGGGGTTAGGCAATTGTTCAATCTGTCTAGCTGATAATTTGTCAATATTCATAAAAGTGTTGAAAATATATACATGCATATGGTCCACTCAAGGAGATAGCTGTGCAAAGACATATCAAGCTTTGCCTTTAGTAGCAAAACCTGGGAACAACCTAAAGGTTCCAGATGGACGGCTTGATTAAGGAAATGTTGATGCAATTATAAAGTGATTCAGACACACAAACAAGGAAGCAGGAGCATTTATTTAATATGCAATTGAACAAAGGCAAGGCTGGGATGGGAGGAGGCGTGGGAGAACAGGACGGTTCTGGGGTGTGAAGAAGGGTGGAAGAATACAAAGCCAAAAATCATCACAGAGTGAAGAAATGGGAACCGGGTGGTGTTTGCTGGGAGGCTGAGATGCACACTCAACCCCTCACTTCACAAGTTTGCTAATGAGTCTGCTAAGGATGCTACTAAAACCACTCATCACTAATTGGCCTCCTACACTCTCCTCTCTAAGGTCTAGTTCCTTTCTATCTAAAGGACCAAAAAGAAAGCAATTCTCTTCCCCCTGCATCCCTTCCCTCTGGCCTTATTAGCAGAGATGCCAAAGTCAATTAACAAATCCCCAGGCTCCCCAGCCCCCAGGCCAATTACCCTGAACTCAGGTTTGGAAGTTAATTAGAGGAGCTTGCAAGGATTTCATTCCCCAATCCTAGCCCTGGCTGTTACTGTGGGAACCTTCATTAGAAAAGTTTCCGGAGGTACATGCCTCCTGAGACCCTGTGGAGCTGGGGAAGTTAGCAAAGTTTATCACATCACAGCCTCTTGTCTAACAGACCAAAAGTTATTGAAGTGTTTGGGGGCCCAAGAGATTAATTATGGGGAAAGGTGGGGCAGGAGCTTCTACAGATCTGAGTCCTTCACTGACTAATGGTAAGGAAAGTGAGGGCCAGTGTAATTCAGAGGGAATAATGTTGGCCAGGAAGGCTGGAGTTTTGGGTGGGTAGCTGGGGCAGGGTGTAAATTAATGTTTTGGTCCTTATTAGAGAGAGCACAAACTCCAGAATATGGCAAATCGTACTTGAAATCCAACATAATTTTAACATCTTTTACATGATAGTTGTCCACTCAATAATTCTGCTTTTCAATTCATTTAATCCTCAGAATAATCATTTGAAATGTTATGATTCCCATTTTATAGATGAGAAAACAACGCACAGAGAGGAAACGCCTGCCCAGTGTCACACAGCTGGCCAGTAGCATTGGTAGCCTACAAGCCAGCTCTTCAGTCCAATGCCATCTGCACCTGACCACAGCTGCTTTAATGCATGGGCTTCTCAGCTCGCTGCCTGGCCCAGAGGAGATGCTTGATTTGTATTAGCTTTTCCTTTTATCCTGGCTGAGACAACTACCTGTAAATACCAAATAAAGGTTTTGACTTTTAAGGCCTTGCTACTATTTCCTCAGATCCTACAAACATAAACTCTGAAAATAAGGGTAGATATTTTCTGGCTGATGTTCTGAGTTCCCTTCCCAAGCTCACTTCTTTCAATTTATTATTATTACCTCCCAGGCCTTCACATCTCTGCCTGGGTCACTGCTACCACCTCCAATCTGGGCATCTCTCCAGATGCCAAAGCCCAAGAGCCCACTTTTCCCCATCAGCAATCCATGATGCATGAATCGTTCCTGGGTTTAAACCTGTTCACAACCTTATTGGCTGTCCATTTAATTGCCATGGCCCATTATATCCCTCCAGCCTTCTGCATGCTGTGTGGTTGAGTATTAACTATGTAGTTGGTGAATGAAAAAAAGCTCAAGATAGTCCTAACCAGTTTGGCTCAGTGGATAGAGCGCCGGCCTGCGGACTGAAGGGTCAGGGTCAAGGGCATGTACCTCGGTTGCATGTACATTCCCAGTAGGGGGTGTGCAGGATGCAGCTAGTCGAAGTTTCTCATTCATCGATGTTTCTAACTCTATCCCTCTCCCTTCCTCTCTGTAAAAAAAATCAATAAAATATATTTTTAAAAATCTCAAGATACACGCAAGGGACTAATTTTATGGATAAAGGAATTAATGTTAGAGAGAACGTTCATGTAGATTTACTAGTAAGTAGAAGGGGCTCCTTAGAAGTCAGGTCTTCAGATGTCCTGTCCAAGGCCCTCTTCACTCAACTGTACTGCATTTGTACTTTCAGAGTTTCATTTCTGAGACTCATTGCATCCAGAGTCAGTATTGATTACTCTGTTAGTTTAGAATCCTTTGGCGATTTACTAGAGACAGGCAGGCAGGGAGGCAAAAATACTGGGCTAGGACTCAGCCCTTAGAGGTTGTTCTGTCTACTAACTCTATAGACTTTGAGAAATCCTTCAGCCCCTCTGTGCCTCTGTTTTTTTTTAACTGCAAAGTGAGGATAATAAAAGCTGGCCTTACTGTCTAATCCTGGCCTTGGTTGAGGGTGGCATTCAGCTGTGCAGTTGCAATATTCAAATGAGAACATAGATGTCAAAGTGCTTTGTAAATACTAATGGAATAACAAGAGAAACCGTACTTAGTTATAATTATCTTCAGTCATAAGAGTGCCTTTCTCTGTGCTGAACACGTGTAAGCCTGCAGCTGGTAGAATGGATGTGGGGGTAGGAGGCATTGCTGAGGTGTGTATGAGGGCATCTCCAAGTAGACATATGCAGATGTCTACTGAACTTGACAGATGGAGCCTGGATGTCCTCAAAGGTTCACAGGTGCGTTGGCGGCCGAGGAATCACTTCGTAAGTTATATGATTTTCTAACCTCTATGCTGTATCCATAAAACTAATATAATATTGAATGTCAACTATAATTGAAAATTTTAAGTAAATTTTATTAAAAGTTTACAGGTGTATTGAAGACTGATACAACACATTGGACACATGTTTGTTTGTATGTTTGTTTGTTTGTTTTTAACCAGTTATCTGAAGTCAGAAAGAATATCGCTGGAAGTTTCTTTTAGTGTCAGGAGACCACAAACCTATGTTTGTGGCACAGGAAATTGTGAAAAGTCTACAGCAGTCCTCACCAAGATTAGTCACTACCGTTAACTGGAATTGCATAAAAAAGATTCAAAATCAAGCAACAGTGGCAAAGGCATTGGGGGCAGAGCTGTTGAAGGTGGTTCAGGATGAGGGTTGATGTGGAAGGGAGACTGAAATCAGAATTTTCAGGGCCAGGGGAGGAAGAAGGGAGATGGGTCCACTGGGAGAATTTCTTAGATGGCTCAGTTTGGGTCATAACTCAGAAGAGAAGGGATGGACAAGATGATCAGTGACAGCTTCATATCTCTCCCAAGCCTCTGATTCTTGATCAAGTGAACCCAGCAGCCTTCTATTGGATGGACAGAACTTACTATTTGCCTCAAAGATAGGGGTGACAGGGGACACTTTGAAGGCTGGAGAGAAAACACTATAGTCAAGTCACCTTACCCCCACCCTCCATATGTTCACCATTAGCACTTGTTAAAATTTGTTCTTTGTTTTTCAAATTACAGAATTCAGTGAAAGAGTTCAAACAGGAGCAAATGAGTAAAAACCAAAATACCTTCTCCATTTCCATTCTTCCCAGTGCCATTCCCCTCCACAGTGGAATCACCATCCATCCACAGCTTGAGGTTGATCTGGGGACCTTCTCTCCCCACACATGTACATGTCGCTTTATCATCACTTTCTAAAGGTAGTAATATGTGCTATACACCTTTTCATGTCAACACTTAATTCTTTTTAAACAAAAATATACCTTTTACTAAAGTTATTTACAGGAAACATGAGCTACTCATATTCACATAGCAGAGTTAAAAACCATTCACTTCAGAACATGACATAAGGAAAGACAGACACCTTGTGGTGACTCAGTTATTCTTAGGGTACCATCTTTGCAGTGTGCCTCAGGTGAATGGCTCCCAGCCTTTGGAGATTAGAGGATTTGTACTCTGGCACTCTATGCTCAGCCTTTGTTAGCAGAAGACTCTTTGCAAAAAGGAGACATGTCTTCAGTTTTGGCTTCAGGCAGCCTTAAGGGTTCCATGCCTCCCTCCTCAAGCAATTAATAAGCCTGTTGGGTAAGGTCACTCTTCTTAGACTTCCAACTTCTTGGCTGGGAAGTGCCTGAAATGGTTCTCAGAATAATTATAGAAATGGTCTCAAAAGCACTTGAAATCTCTGGATTGCCTTAGTTTCATTCTTTTGGTAAAAATCTTGATTTCTACCATTTATTCATTGGTAAATTCCAAAAAGTGTCTCCCTCTATTTTTCTTTTCTTAACAGTCCACCCCTCTTTAGTAATCACCTATACATACGTATTAAACAGAATGTCCAATATAAACCAGTGTATTTTCCACTAAAAATAAAAACAAAACTTACTATTCTGAATGTTTCTTCTCATGACACACAGGATTATACATTCTCATGTTTTTGGTGTAAAGTTGTGAGAGTCATTCCATGAAGTGAAAGGAAAATGTGTTGTTCTTACTGATGATTGGTCAGGAAGGGAGCATTGGTTTTGGGAACAGATATTTGATAACATTGCTCTGAAGAAGGTGCTGACATGTCCCAGTTAAACCCCAATTTAATTCCACAATCTCAAGTTTATTTTATTTTATATTTTTGTAAAAAATATAAAATAAAATACAAATATATTTTATCTTAAAGGGGAAGGGGAAACATTTTGTTTTTATTACGATTTCAAATATATTTCAATTGCACAGTCATTAAATTAAAAAATACAAACTAGTACATTTGTATCCCATTTCCTGACCCACATTATACTTTTCTCCCATCTGTCTTTAATTCCTCTTCTACCAGCAACTTAGACATGCTTTTACTTAAGCATTAGCCTTTCTCCCTGCTCTAAGGCAAACCATATTCTACCCTGGCCCATACTATCTACCTTCCTCGCATCCCTCAGCCCACCCCTGAAATTCCCCCTGCCCACATCAGGCTTTCAGCATAAGAAAGTGGGGTGTGTCCAAGGAAGAAGGGGTGTCTGAATGCCTTCTCATTCAGGGGGCCTCTTTCCTGTCAGCATCTCCTTCAGGGCACCCTGCACATCAGGGTTCTGGAGCTGTAGATGACTGGGGTCAGCATTGGGCTGAAGATAGTATTGAGGATCCCAATCCCCTTTTCCTTGTCTAAGGCTGAGACTGAGCCCAGATGCATGTAACAGAAGAAACTGGTTCCATAAAAGATACAGACCACAGTGAGATGGGAGCCACATGTGGAGAAGACCTTCCTCCCCTCAGCTGAGCGGATTCTCAGCACAGCAGCTGGGATGTGGGCATAGGACACTGAGAAGAGTATCATCCACATGAAAATAGCCCCCCACCCCCACTTCCCAAAATAAAGCAGTTCCCTGTTGAGGTGAATGCTGGAGCAAGAGAGCTAGAAAAGGGGTAGGAGGTCACAATAGAACTGGTTGATTACCTTAGGGCCACAGAAGTCAAGCATGGACACAGCCACTGTGTGCATCAGAGCATTGATGAAGGAGATGGTGTAGCAAATGCCCACCAGGGCACCCTGGATTTTGTAGCTCCTGCAGGTTCTATAAATGAGGGGTGGCAGATGGCCAGATAATGGTCATAGGCCATGGTTGTCAAGAGATGACAGTCCACACTGGCCAGAAGAGCGGTGAAATGCAGGATGCATAGGGAACTCTGCATTGGTGGGCCAGGAGACATGCCAGCATTGGGGGAATGGTGATAGTGATGCACCCAATGTCCAGCAGAGACAGGCTCCCCAGGAAATAGCACATGGGAGTATAGAGTTTGGGCTCCACAGAGATGGCAGCCAGGATGCTGACATTGCTCCGACTGTGACTACATAGGCCAAGAGGAAGACAGCAAAAAGGATGGGTTGCAGTCTTCTGTTGGGCCAAGAAGGATGAACTCAATGACACATGTCCTGTTCCTTCCGGCACCTGGCTCCATGGGCCACTGCTGAGAGTGATAGTGGGAGGTGACTTGAACCTGCCAACGGGGGCGAGAGGCAGACAGTGTAACTTAATTTGTGTCTACTGAATGCTGAGATTATGTGCCCTGAGCACCTACCAATCAGAATAGATACTAGCCTAGAGTTTAGCAGGCTCCTAGAGGCTCCTACCATGCCAGACATTGAAGAATGAAGACATAAAGTCTTTAAAATAATCTATGAAATATCTTCATGATCTTCTATGAGTTCAATCATTCTTAAAGAAGTCCAAAAAGTATTAACCATAAGAAATTTGCCCTCATAAAAATTTAAAACCCCTACTCATCATAGGACAACACTTTTTAAGTGGAAAAAAAACAACAAATTAGGAGAGGTTTGCAGCACATATAGCTGTCCTGGAGTATCCAGAATATATAAAAAATTAATAAGAATAATGCGAGAAACCCAGTAGAAAATAGGTAAAAGATGTGAACACGGATTTCACAGAAGAGGAAACACAAATGTTCCAGCTCTGCTACATTCTAGAGGTACATCAGATGAGTTGCTAAATCTCTGAGCCTCGTTTCCTCCTCTGCAAAATGGGGCAAATAATGAAACCACATCAAAGAGTTATTGGAATGATTAAGTGAGATCATGCATTAAAATACAATAAGTATAATTGATCACTATTATTAACTTGTTGATCCTCTACCACAGTGGTTGGCGAACTTTGGCCTGCAAGCTACATGTGGTTTGCCGCACTATCGACTAATGAGTTTGCCGACCACTGGGATAGGGGCTTCATCACAAGGAACAGCAGCAGCCTGTAATTATTGGAAGTGAGAATCTAGGTCAGTGGTCGACAAACTCATTAGTCAACAGAACAGCAAACCATGGCTTGTGAGTCAGTTTGCTGACTACTATGCGTACCAAGTACTATAAACATGTTTTAATTTAATTTTCAGACCAACCCTATGTGGTCAGAGATATCGTTCTCATTTCACAGATAAGAAAACTGAAGTCCAGAGGAGTTTAACATCTGGTCCTAAGCCACACATTAATAATGGAACTATATGTCATGCCCATGCTTTTCTTACCACACCAAGCTGCCCTAGCAAAGTATGAGAAGTTGGGCTTCTGCAACTAAGGAAATACAAGGTCTACATGCATTTGGTGAGCAGTAACTGTTTCATCAAGGAGTAGAACAGTGAGGGAGGGCCAGACACCTCAATACATTCATTAATCTCATCACTAGGACCCTCAACTTCCAAGGGCCTAGACTAGAAAATCAGAGTGGGTGATGACATCTCTGGGAATCTCATGGTCCCTTCTCACACACCCAGTTTTTGCACTGTCACTTCCAGAATCATTATGGGACACCCCCCCGCCCCCCTCAAAGATACAACCCTAGTGGTCCCCACTAAGGAGGCCCTAATGGGGAAGACATTGCATTCTTGATGACTCATTAGGAAACTTGGTGGAGAAGGCTTCTTTTCTTGCGCCTCCTCTCATCTCCGGGTCAAGGAAGCTTTGGGGTGGGCTGCTGTCTGCTCAGAGCCTTTCTCTGGGCCAGGAATCTGGGAGAGCAAAGCACTCAGTCCGGGCTGTGGTTGAGTCCCAGCTCCACTAGCAGCGCCAAGGGTGACTTTGAGAATACGGATGAACTTTGCACTGTCCTTATGAGATAAATGAGATTAATGACACTTCCTAGTCATCCTCATGAAACCAACAAGAGAGGCGAAATAAAGCTGCATGGGAAGCCTTTTTGAGAAAATCAAAAGCAACACCAAGTTGTGAAGCATCATTACTGGGCTCACTAAGGGCTGGGTTGTTTCTAGGTCTGTGGCTTCCCAAACCACCAACTTTTCCTGGGAGGGCTAATTTTGAGGTCCCCAGGTGATGGTACTAGAGAGGGTAATACCTCACAACAGAGATGATCTCATCTCTCTTCCACTCATTTTCTTACATATGGCCCTTCCTAGCTTCCTGTGGCTCGGGCCCACACAGCGCCTCACCCTCGTCCTTTCCCTGCACCAGACACCTCTCTGGCTCTGCACCGGTAACAAGGTGAGTCAATGCCAGGGCCCCCTTCAGCTCCCTAATACTAGAGAAGGAACTTGAATTATTATCAAGCGAGTCAAACCTAGTTCACACAGGATTCAGTAGGGGGAAAGGGTCTTGCTCAGAGTAACACATCAAGTGAGGAAAAGCCAGGACCCTTCTGTGCCAGACCACTTTGCCAATGCCTCTCATTCTTGGAAGAAGTCTGCTTTCTGTTTTTAATCAGTGAATAGGAGGACATTCATCAAATTCAACCTTCCTGCTGCACCCATTCCTCAGGTAGCAACCGTGGGCCACATCCTGTATCAGAGGTCCTGACTGATTCTTCATCATCAGAAGTATAAAGGATTTAGCTGGAACATCAGATCAGGCAGCCTAGGCTCATTCTGGACATCTGAATGGTAATCTAGGATAACTTCTTCAGCTATGTTCTCCAAGGTGATTTGTTTAGGATGGACTTCTTAGCTGATAGGCCAGTGGTCACCCTAGCATCTTGTTGGTGACCCTTGAATCTTGTTAGAAGTGTTATCTCTACAGGGTGAGGCTACATGGCATTTCTGTGGGGTGTCCTCTTCTTGCCTAGCCTTATTTACTTATTCATAGAGGCTATCTCTTCCTAGCTGCCAAATTCTTTTGGGCTGTTTTCAAGAAAAGACAGATGTCAGTGGATGGATTATTGTAACTGCTGTCTGAATTATTCCTGATGCCCCATCTAGACAAAGGCAGTGGAAAGTCCTACAGCAGTACTTCTGGCCTTTTACTCAGACTTACACCTCCCTTAAAATCATACCCCTTCTTCATTGTCTTGCATAAAAGCCAGCTCATCCAGAAAGCCTTTTTCTAACTGATAGCCCAATCTGATACCCCCTTTTACTGAAAACTTGTTTGTCTTAACGGTCTTAGTTGCCAAGTTGATCCATTTATTTATTTCAGAAATACTGAGCACCTCCTGTATGCAAAGTGTGATGACGAGCATTGAAAATGCAGAGCTGGGTCAGGCATAAGTCTGTCCTGAAACCACTTAGAGTGGGAAAAGGATTAGTGGGGTGCTCTAGAAAGGTTAGCAGATATAAGCACTATGAAGTATACAAGTAAAGTGCTGCAGGAGTTTAGGGAGAGGAGTTTGATATAGAGGAGGATCAGGACAACTTTTATAGAAGAGAAACACTTCAGTTGAATCTTAAAGGATTTGAGCACTTGTAGTTAGTGAGAAGATTCCAGATAAAATAAACAGTTTGAGCAACAACAGGGAGGTATGAAATGAAAGAGTGTGGAACCTTATAACTCAAGTTAGATAGGATCTGGGAGGGCAATTGGAAGGCAGTTTAATTATTCTATAATTATTTTATATGTGTGGGAGATGCTTGGCTCCCATTGATATGTCAATGCAGGTAGTATTTATTGAATGAGTTTAGATTTAGATCTATGATTAGACCCAGAGGGTGACACAAGAAGAATCATGGATTTCAGAGATTTCAGGAGATGTGGCATCAGGTTTCTCACTCACATGGAATCCTCTATGCAGGATCCCCTAACACTGACAGTCACAGTGTTTGGATTCTAATTGGGATTCTGGGATGGAGGCTTCCGCCACCTATCCCAGCATGTCTGCAGTGGCTGCTCTGCCTTATTTGCATATGTAAGATAAACTTTATAGAAAAGAGGATGTTTGTAGTGTCTAGAGGAGTCAGTTGTTGGCCAAGAGAGCAGGGGATGGAAGAAGACAGCCAGAGGCCTGGGGTGGTTTTTATGGACTGGCCAGATAGAACAAGAGGATATTCATGGCAAGGACTTTGCAAAATACTCTAAACTTCTATAATTTGTTATTGTTTTTATGCACTATAAATAACTTTCAGAAAGACTGGTAACATGGGAAAGACTCGGGTTCTATTTTGAGAGTAAAGCAAGAGTGATGATTATGATGGTGGAGGGGTGCTTGCAAAGGCAGGGGTGGGAGAGACTGTAGCCTGCCTTTGACAGCGGAAGTCCATGGGATACAGCATTGAAGAGGCATGAAAAGCAGGCTGGCGTCCTTTGGGCCAGTGGTCAGCAACTGGTGGCCCGCGGACCACTGGTGGTCTGAGAGGTCTGAAAGGTTGGCCACCGCTGCTTTGGGCAATCTTTGAAAGCAGAGGGCTGGGAGGCAGGCTGTTGGTGCCTGAGAAGTGCTTTTAGAAAATTGTGGTTCTGTGACACTTGGTGGCAGCTTTATAAAAACTGAACCAGTCAGACATATCTGAGGACAGGTTCTCACAGAATGGGTGAGGGAGGAGAGCCCAGAGTTAATGGGAGGGAGACAGGTGCCGATTGTAACTGTGACCTACCTACCCAAAGAGCCTGCTTGTTCACAGGCTGGTTGGGACAGGTGTGTATGCGAACAAGAGAGCCTGAGGTTTGCAAGGCACAGTCACATCGTGCGGGAATAGGTTTCTCAGTCAGAAGAGTGGTCCAGAGCAGCTCCAGAGAGAACTGCAGAAGGCTGTGGTAACTATCAGGCGTGCCCTTGAGGACTTGGGTGGAAGCAGCCACCTTGGACTGATCCGACCAGTGGACACATTTCTGGTGTTCTCATACAATCCTTTCTCTGGTGGGCTCATAGTTGTTTGGGGTTTAGTAAGCATACAGCGGGATGGCCCAGGAACAAGTACTTAAAAAAAAAGAAGAAAAAAAAAAAAAAGAAGAAAAAGAAAAGAAAACCAGACATTTGGCCTGGCCGGTGTGGCTCAGTGGTTGAGCATCAAACTATAAACCAGGAGATCATGGTATGATTCCCGGTCATGGCACATGCCCAGGGTTGCGGCGGGCTCAGTCCCCAGTGGGGGGTGTGCAGGAGGCAGCTGATCAATGATTTTCTCCCACCATTGATGTTTCTATGTCTCTCTACTTCTCCCTTCCTTGGTGAAATCAATGAAATATATATGAAAACGAGGCATTTGATAAGTATATTTGGTATTTATTCTAGTGCCAACAATTCTAACCCCAAAATGCTTCATCATAGTTTCCTATTAGTATATTGAGGGAGCAAACACTCCCGAAGATACCAGCCAACTGGGTCCTTCTTTGACTCAATGATATTATATACATGGTATACTGAATATAACTACCTGTGCTAATAAAGCCATTATAGAGATTATGGTAAAAATATTTAACAAGCACCAAACTGCTACCCTGTACCAATGGATTCTGGCTGCATATTATCCACAGTGAATCCCACTGTGACTCAGGGTCTATGTTACTGATGGGAAACTGACATTGCATCTTGGATTTGTTATTTCTCAATATTTAGGAACTTATTTTCATTTTTCCTACATCACGAGGAACACAGTTGTGGATATCACAGCTTTTAATTATTATTGTCTATGATGCTTTTAATTACACTTTTAAAAATTCACCTTTACTGTTGAAAATATCACAGATGTCCCCACCCTCCTCAGTGGCTCCCTTCACCTCCTCCCGTACCCTCCCCAGGTTTCCCCCATACTTTTCTGTCTGTGGGTTATGCATATACTCGATGCAAGTAAGTTCACTGATTAATCTTGTCCTGCCTCTCCCTTCTTCCCTCTGAAATATGTCAGTCTGTGGCATGCTTCAATGCCTGTACTCTTTTTCTCAATTGGTTCATTTTGTTCATTACATTCTACATATAAGTGAGATAATGTGAGACTTGCCTTTCTCTGACTGGCTTATTTCGCTTAGCCCAATAGTCTCCAGGTCCATCCATGCTGTCTCAAAGGATAAGAGATCCTTGTTACAGCTGCATAGTGTTCCATTGTGTAAATGTACCACAGTTTTTAAATCATTTCATCTACTGATGGGCACTTGGACTGTTTCTAGATCTTAGCTATTGTAAATAATGTTGCTATGAACATAGCAGTGCATGTATATTTTTTTCTGATTGGTGTTCCTGGCTTCTAAAAATCCTAAGTATTTCCATGTACTAATAATGTTACTAGGTTATTAGATTTTAAAAAACACATAAAAAAAAGACAGGAAAAATGCAAAGGAATTAGTTTAATAAATAAAAAAATAAACATCGTCTTTAAAGCATCCATCTTCTGCTAAAACACATACATGAAAAATAAAATAAGCCACAAGCTCCAGAAACTTGTAAGTAATGTGGCTGTTTGCTACAAGTAGCCTTTTTTTTTTTTTTTTTGACAACACAATGAAGCAAATGTTATTTCTTCATAGACCAGTGAGGCAAATTTGAATCCATATAGCACTCTAAACCTTTACTTAATCTGCTGGCTAGCAGCACCTTGAACTTTCTGGAAACATGACAGAGAGGAGCCACTGAGCTCCTATTGCTAGCCTTTGAAAATCTCCGTAATCTGGAAAAAATAGAACATTAAAAATATATGTTTATTATTATAGAAGTACTCATTCACTCTAGATCATTTAAAAACAAAAGAAAAAAATGAAAAAAAAAAGAATTAAAAAAAATCTCTCATATTCCTACTAGTTAATGGTATTGGGCCATTTTCCTAGGAACCCACACATATAATTCAAGTATAAGCTTATTTTGTGCTTTACCTTTCATTTTATATGATGAAATTTATCTTACAATTGGGACTTTGGGTTTTATAGCTGACCCTTGTTGGCAGATAAGGTATCTATTGACTTGTATATAATTTTAAAAATTTAACTTGCTAATGCTATATAATAAAAGGCTAATATGCAAATTGACTGAACAGTGGAACGACCGGTCACTGTGACATGCACTGACCACCAGGGGGCAGATGCTAATGCAGGAGCTGCCCCCAGCTCGCAAGGCCCAGGCCAGACAAAGTGGGTGCCAGCGGAGGACCCCTATCACCCTGCTGTTTTCCCCGCAGAGGGAGAGGACCTTCAGTGGCAGTGGGCAGGGCCGGTGAGCAGCTGCGCACCAATCTTGAGCAGGCTTCTGGCTGAGCAGTGCTCCCACTGTGGGAGCACACTGACCACCAGGGGGCAGCTCCTGCATTGAGTGTCTGCTCCCTGGTGGTCAGTGCATGTCAGAGTGACTGGTCATTCCAATTGTTTTGTCATAATGGTCACTTAGGCTTATATATATATATATATATATATATCTATATATATATATATATCTATCTTATCAATGAGAGTAGTATAGAATAATTCAGTTTTTTGGCTATTAGTATTAAGATTTGCTAACTTTAAAAAAAATGAGTTGAAAAGCTTCCATTTTTTTTCTCAGTAAGAAAAGTTTGTTACATGATAATCTTATTTACATTGATAATTTAACATAATTTGTATAAGAAATATATGAGCCTGGAGCCTACACATAGAAATACATTAAATATACGAGCCTGGAGCCTACACATAGAAATACATTATTGACAATATAATTTTCCCTGTAACTAGTTTATGTGGTGTGGGGACTGTCCTTGAATTGATTGTTACAATTTAGGAGTAGGCAGTATTCCGTTATTATTTTATTTGTTTTTGGTCTGTAGTTATACCATCTTTTTAATCCCTACTATTGTTTATTTTTACATCTTTATTGATTAGATACTTTCTAGATATTTATCTCTTATATTATTTTTATTATTTATTTATTTATTTTTAAAAATATATATTTTATTGATTTTTTACAGAGAGGAAAGGAAAGGGATAGAAAGTTAGAAACATCGATGTGAGAGAATCATCAACCAGCTGCCTCTTGCACACCTCCTCCTGGGGATGTGCCCGCAACCCAGGTACATGCCCTTGATCGGAATCAAACCTGGGACCTTTCAGTCCACAGGCTGACGCTCTCTCCACTGAGCCAAACCAGTTTTGGCTCTTATACTATTTTTAAAAGGACTTATAATCAATTATTTAATTCCTTTTTAATTACCATCTAATAATTTCTACTTTTCTCATTATTTCCCCCCAAAATCTCAATAGGCTGTTGATGGGAGGACCTCATTCCTTGAATCTAGGGAACAAAGAAAATAATAATTTACATATCTTTTACGAGGCCATAGGGGTGAGGGACCAAGGCACCAGGCAACTCACCTAGAAGCTGGGTAAAGACTGAAGTGAAGACAGAGAGAGGGTTAATGAGTGAGGTACAGCCTACAGATTGGGAAAATAACCACTAAGACACCTGAGAATTTACTAAATTGGAAAGATTGGTCCTTTCCACTATGAGATGTCTTCTTACAGGGACCCATGGAAGCAGAATCTGGGGCCAATGGAACAGCCGTTACTGAATTCATCCTGCTGGGCTTAGTGGAGACACCGGGGCTGCTACCACTTGTCTTTGTGCTCTTCTTCTTTGCCTACCTGCTCACAGTTGGGGGCAACCTCAGCATCTTGGCTGCCATCTTGGTGGAACCCAAACTCCACACCCCCATGTACTTCTTCCTGGGGAACCTATCAGTGCTGGACATTGGGTGCATCACTGTCACTGTTCCCTCAATGTTGGGTCGCCTCTTGTCCCACAAGCGTGCAGTTCCCTATGGAGCGTGCCTCACACAGCTTTTCTTCTTCCATCAGTTGGCTGGTGTGGACTGCTTCCTGTTGACAGCCATGGCCTATGACCGATTCTTAGCCATCTGCCGGCCCCTCACCTACAGCACCCGCATGAGCCAGTTGGTCCAGAAGATACTGGTGGCTGTGTCCTGGGCTTGTGCCTTCACCAATGCACTGACCCACACTGTGGCCATATCCACGCTCAACTTCTGTGGTCCCAATGTGATCAATCACTTCTACTGTGACCTCCCGCAGCTCTTCCAGCTCTCTTGCTCCAGCACCGAACTCAACGAGCTGCTGCTTTTTGGTCTGGGTGTCCTCATGGCAGGCGCACCTGTGATTCTTATCATTGCCTCCTACATCCATGTGGCAGCGGCAGTCTTGCGAATCCGCTCAGTGGAGGGCAGGAAGAAGGCCTTCTCCACATGTGGTTCCCACCTCACTGTGGTGGGCATCTTCTATGGGACTGGCATCTTCAGCTACATGCGTCTGGGTTCCGTGGAGGCTTCAGACAAGGACAAGGGAATTGGCATCCTCAACACTGTCATCAGCCCCATGCTGAACCCCCTCATCTACAGCCTCCGGAACCCCTATGTGCAGGGTGCCCTGCGCAAAGTGCTCATGGGGAAGCGAGCCCTCGCGTGAGACGTGTCCCAAGAGCGGAGAATCACGGCGCCTGGTCCTTCCCTTTCATAGATGCTTGAGCCAGGTGACTTGTTAGGAGTGAGACTTGTTTTTTTTTTTTTTTTTTTTTTTAATATTTTTTTTATTGAATTATTATCTGTGTACATATTTTAACTCCCCCCCTCCCATACATACCCTCCCTCCCCAGAGTTTTATGTCCATTGGTTGTACTTATATGCATGTATACAAGTCCTTCGGTTGATCTCTTATCCCCCCCAGATCTCCCTACTGTCCCTGCTATAATTTTACAGTCTGCTTGTTGCTTTACTGTCTTTATATCTGACTTTTGGTTTGTCAGTTTATAATGTTCTTTAATACCCATAAATGAGTGAGGCCATGTGGTATTTCTCTTTCATTGACTGGCTTATTTCACTCAGCATGATGTTCTCTAGTTCTATCCAGGTAGCTGCAAATGATGAGAATTCCTTTTTTTTTATGGCAGCATAGTATTCCATTGTGTAGATGTACCATTGTTTTTTGATCCAATCATCTGCTGACGGGCACCTGGGCTGTTTCCAGATTCTAGCTATTGTAGATTGTGCTGCTATGAACATAGGGGTGCATATATCCTTTCTGATTGGTGTTTTTAGCTTCTTGGGATATATTCCTAGCAGTGGGATTGCTGGGTCAAATGGGAGTTCCATTTTCAATTTTTTGAGGAAACTCCACACTGTTCTCCACAGTGGTTGCACCAGTCTGCATTCCCACCAGCAATGCACGAGTGTTCCTTTTTCTCCACAACCTCGCCAACACTTGTCGTTTGTTGATTTGTTGATGTTGGCCATTCTGACAGGTGTGAGATGGTACCGCATTGTTGTTTTGATTTGCATCTCTCGGATAATTAGTGACTTTGAGCATGTTTTCATGTGCCTTTTGGCCTTCCTTCTATCTTCTTTTGAAAATATTCTATTTAGGTCCATTGCCCATTTTTTAATTGGATCATTCATCTTCTTTTTATTTAGATGTATAAGCTGTTTGTAGATGATGGAGATTAAACCTTTATCAGTGGTAACATTTGCAAATATGTTCTCCCACACCGTGGGCTTTCTTGTTGTTTTGTTGATGGTTTCTTTCGCTGTAAAAAAGCTTTTTATTTTGATGTAGTCCCATTTGTTTATTTTCTTTTTAGCTTCCATTGCCCTAGGAGCAGTATCAGTGAAGAAGTTCTTTTGGCATATGTCTGAGATTTTGTTGCCTGTGGATGCTTCTAGTATTTTTATGGTTTCCCGTCTGATGTTTAAGTCCTGTATCCATTTTGAGTTTATTTTTGTGTAAGGTGTAAGTTGGTGATCTAGTTTCATTCTTTTGCATGTATCTGTCCAATTTTCCCAACACCATTTATTGAAGAGACTGTCTTGGCTCCATTGTATATTCATGCCTCCTTTGTCAAATATTAATTGAGCATAGTGATTTGGGTTGATAACTGGGTTCTCGATTCGATTCCATTGATCAATATGTCTGTTCTTGTGCCAGTACCAGGCTGTTTTGAGAACAGTGGCTTTGTAATACAGTTTGAAGTCTGGTATTGAGATCCCTCCTACTTTACTCTTCTTTCTCAGAATTGCTGTGGCTATTCGGGGTCTTTTATTGTTCCAAATAAACTTTTGGAGAGTTCTTTCTAGGTCAGTGAAATATGCCGTTGGTATTTTAATGGGGAGTGCATTGAACCTATAGATTGCTTTAGGAAGTATGGACATTTTGATGATGTTGATTCTACCAATCCATGAACATGGTATGTTCTTCCATCTGTTTACATCTTCCTCTATCTCTTTTTTCAGTGTCATGTAGTTTTCCGCATATAGGTCCTTTACTTCCTTAGTTAAGTTTATTCCTAGGTATCTTAATTTTTTTGGTGCGATGGTAAATGGAATTGCTTTTTTAGTCTCAGTTTCTATAAGTTCACTGTTGGTGTATAGAAATGCCATAGATTTCTTGGCGTTGATTTTGTATCCTGCTACATTGCCAAATTCATTTATTAAGTCAATTAGTTTTTTAATGGAGTCTTTTGGGTTTTTTATATACAATATCATGTCATCTGCGAATAAGGATAACTTTACTTCTTCTTTTCCAATTTGGATGCCTTTTATTTCCTCCTCTTGTCTAATTGCAATGGCTAGTACTTCCAGTACTATGTCAAAGAGGAGTGGTGATAGTGGGCATCCCTGTCTTGTTCCTGTTCTTAGAGGGAATGGTTTTAGTTTTTGCCCATTAAGTATGATGTTGGCAGTGGGTTTATGGTATATAGCTTTTATTATGTTGAGGTATGATCCTTGTACTCCCACCTTGTTGAGAGTTTTTATCAGGAAAGGGTGTTGGATTTTATCAAATGCTTTTTCTGCATCAATTGATATGACTATATGATTTTTATCTTTCAATTTGTTTATGTGATGTATCACATTTATTGATTTGCGGATATTGAACCAACCTTGCATTCCTGGAATAAATCCGACTTGGTCATGGTGTATGAGCTTTGTGATGCTCTGCTGGAGCCGATTTGCTAGAATTTTGTTGAGAATTTTGGCATCTATGTTCATGAGGGATATTGGCCTGTAATTCTCTTTCATTGAGTTGTCTTTATCTGGTTTTGGTATTAGGGTGATGCTAGCTTCATAGAAGGAGTTTGGAAGTGTTCCTTCCTCTTGAATTTTTTGGAATAGTCTGAGGAGGATAGGTTTTAGTTCTTCCTTGAATGTTTGGTAAAACTCTCCTGTGAAGCCATCTGGTCCTGGGCTTTTGTTTATTGGAAGCTTTTTGATGACTGTTTCAATTTCTTCCCAAGTCACTGGCCTATTGAGATTTTTAGATTCTTCCTGATTGAGTTTTGGAAGTTTGTATTTTTCTAGGAATATGTCCATTTCCTCCAGGTTGTTCAGTTTGTTGGAATAGAGTTGTTCGTAGTATTTTGTAACAATCCGTTGTATTTCGGTAGGGTCTGTTGTTATTTCACCTCTTTCGTTTCTGATTTTGTTTATTTGGGTCCTCTCTCTTTGTTTCTTGGTTAGCCTGCCTAGAGGACCATCTATCTTGTTTATTCTTTCAAAGAACCAGCTCTTGGTTTTGTTGATCTTATGTATTGTTTCTTTGGTCTCTATGTCGTTTATCTCCGCTCTGATTTTTGTTATTTCTTTCCTTCTGCTTACACTGGGGTTTTCTTGTTGCTCTTTTTCTAACTCTTTGAGTTGTAGAGTTAGATCATTTGTTACCATTTTTTCTAGTTTCTTGCAATAGGCTTGTAGGGATATGAACTTTCCTCTCAAAACTGCTTTTGCTGTGTCCCATAGATTATGGATAGTTGTGTTTTCATTGTCATTTGTTTCCAGGATGTTTTTAATCTCTTCCTTGATTTCTCTAGTAACCCAGTCCTTGTTTAAAAGCATGCTGTTTAGTCTCCATGTGTTTGATTTCTTTGGATTTTTTTCATTGTAGTTAATTTCCAGTTTTATGCCACTATGATCTGAGAAGATGCTTGATATGATTTCTATCTTCTTGAATTTGAAGAGACTTTGCCTATGTCCCAAAATGTGGTCTATCTTTGAGAATGTCCCATGTGCACTTGAGAAAAATGTATATTCTGTGGCTTTGGGGTGGAATGTTCTGAAGATGTCGACTAATTCCATCTGGTCTAGCGAGTCATTTAGAATTGATATTTCTTTGCTGATTTTTTGTTTAGATGATTTGTCAAAGGGTGACAGTGGGGTATTAAAATCTCCTACTATGATTGTATTGCTATTAATCTCTCCCTTAATGTCCTCCAGCAGTTTTTTTATATATTGGGGTGCTCCCGTGTTGGGTGCATATATATTTACCAGGGTTATTTCTTCTTGTTGGATTGCTCCCTTTAGTATTATGAAGTGGCCTTCATTATCCCTTGTTATGTCCTTCACTCTGAGATCTAGTTTGTCAGATATAAGTATTGCTACCCCAGCTTTTTTTTTCATTTCCATTTGCCTGGTAAACCTTTTTCCAACCCTTCACCCTCAGTCTGTGTGCATCTTTTTTCCTGAGGTGGGTTTCTTGTAGACAACAGATATATGGGTCTTGTTTTCTTATCCAATCCATTACCCTATGTCTTTTGATTGGAGCATTTAGTCCATTTACATTTAAGGTTATTATTGATAGATACTTATTTGACGCCATCTTTATTCTATACCCCTGTGTTCCTTCTTTGCTTTCTATTTCTTTAATTTTACAGTAGACCCTTTAGCATTTCTTGCATTGCTGGTTTGGTGGAGATAAATTCCCTTAGTCTGTTTTTGTCTGGGAAGCTCCTGATTTCACCTTCACTTTTGATTGATAGCCTTGCAGGGTACAGTATTCTTGGATTCAGACCCTTCCTTTGCATGACTTTGTATATTTCATCCCATTCCCTCCTGGCCTGATAAGTTTCGGTGGAGAAGTCAGTTGCTAGTCTGATGGGGGTTCCTTTATATGTAACTTTCTGTCTCTCTCTGGCTGCTTTTAAAATTCTTTTTTTGTCGTTGGTGTTTGCCAGCTTAATTATAATGTGTCTAGGGGTCGGTTTTCTGGGGTTCATTTTGCTTGGGACTCTGCGAGCATCTTGGATTTGTGTGGGTTTTTTCTTCTCTATCTCAGGAAAGTTTTCTGTCATTATTTCTTGAAATACGTTTTCCATGTCTTCCTCAATTCCCTTTCCTTCTGGAACCCCTATTATTCTAATATTGTTTTGTTTTGTATTGTCCCAAAGTTCCCTTAGACTTTCCTCCTGTTTTTTAATTTTTTTTTCCAGAAGCTGTTCTAATTGGGTATTTTTTTCCATCTTGTCTTCTAGCTCGCTGATGCGGTCCTCTGCCTCTTCTAATCTACTCTTGATGCTTTCTATTGAGTTCTTTACAGTAGCGATGTCATTTTTCATTTCCTCTTGGTTCTTACTCATATTATCAAATTTGTCTTCCATTCTTTTTAGCCATCTTATGATCATTACTCTGAATTCTTGCTCTGATAGGTTGCTTGCTTCTAGCTCATTTGCTTCCTTTTCTGGTGAAGCCTGCTTTTCTTTCATATGCGGGCTGGTTTTGGGTCTCCCCATTATTTAGGATGTCTGGTTGTGTAGTTCTCTCTCTTCTTCTTGCCGAGCAGTGGGGCACTCCTGTGGGGCCGGGTGTTCGCGCCGCCTGGGATCCGCGTTCTGGGGATCACAGCTGCTTGGTGGTCGGTGCGGCTGTGGATATTCAGGCCTCTGACAAGATCCTATCTTCCTCTCAAGATGGCGAGGTTTCCCCGTCCAAGCCCAGGAGTGAGACTTGTTGTTCCCCCAGGAGACGCTCCCTGATGTAGATCAGAATCCTTGGCTCACTGCCATTTTGTCCTAGCCACACCCTTTTTACTTCAGATGTGCTTCCCTGACATGGGAGGACACCGTGGGAAGGTGGCTTTCTGCAGCCCAGGAAGCTCTGTCTCTTGGGAGATGGGTGGTCCTACAGGCAGCCCTTTGTTTATTTCCTGTCTGTGTCCCCAAAAAGGCACCAACAAGGATTCTCTTCAAACCGGAATACGGAAAGTCGCCGCCTAGTTCCAAGTATTAGCACACCCTCCTGTCAAGCTTCCCCCGAAACAGCTCCCCCAGCTGCTCTGACACAGGGCTCCTCACAAGAGTTCAGGCCTGGTGCAATATAATTTGAGACACTGATTTCCAGTGCCCCGTCTACATGGCAAGAAGCTGGGGTATTTAACAGTGCAGAGCTTATAGTTCATTTTAGGTGTCTTCTTTCTTCTAAAATGGAAATATCTACTGATTTAAAATTTTTCATTAGAAATTACATTTATAAAAATGAAAACGAGAAAATTTTAGCAGTGAAAAATTAAAGTAAAAAAAGTTACCCCATTTGTTCTCATCCTTAATAATTTAATTTTCAAGAAGAAAGAAACCACTGTTAAGAATTTGGCACTTTTCCATTTTGTTTTTTTTATACATATATGTAAACATGTTTATAATTCTTTTTAAAAAATATATATTTTATTGATTTTTTACAGAGAGGAAGAGAGAGGGACAGAGAGCTAGAAACATCGATGAGAGAGAGTCATCGATCAGCTGCCTCTTGCACACCCTCCACTGGGGATGTGCCCGCAACCAAGGTACATGCCTCCAACCGGAATCGAACCTGGGACCCTTCAGTCCGCAGGCCTACACTCTATCCACTGAGCCAAACCGGTGCCGGCACATGTTTATAATTCTTATATCAGCATTGACATGCTTATACAATATAAACATATTGTATATTTTCTATCAGTAGGGGCGTGTTATGTCATGTTTAATTGTTGACACGGTAGACTTTTTCACCAAATACCTAAAACTTACTCTATCCATTTTAATGACTGTGTTAATTTATGAACCAACCATAATTAACTTACCATATTCCTTTTGTTGGAGTTTAGACTGTTTCTAGATTTACTGCAATTATGATCAGTAATGTAAACAATAGTCTTTAAATATGTGTTCCTATTATTTTGCAAGAATTGCATAAAGTAAGTTCTAATTAATAATATTCCTAATTGAATAAATAAAAATTCCTAAATAAGAATTTAGATTTTTGATAAATATTTCCTTTTTAGCATACAAAAGTTTGCATAATTTTATTATTCCAGTGGTGATTGAAAAGGTTCCCTAAACCTTTGTCAACAGTGGCTATTGTCAATAAATTCTTCTAACTTTTGAGAATATAGTGGTTGAAAATTATCAATTTTTTTCTAATAAAAATTATCAATAAAATAAAATAAAATAATTTTAATATGTATGTCTTTGATGTTCACATAAGGTTGAATACATTTTTAAATGTCTATTATTCATGACATGGACTGAATGTGTCCCATCAATTTCATATGTTGAAACCCTAGCTCCCAATGTGAGTCAGGCATAGGGTCTTAGTAGTAATTGGGGTTAAATGGGGATGGGGCCCTAATCGATAGGACTATGGCATTAGACAGGAGGAAGAAATAGGGAAGAACACTCTCTCCCCTGCCATGTGAGGACACAGTGGGAGGGCAGCTCTCTGCGAACCAGGAGGAGAGCTCTCACCACAAGCTGACCACAACATTGGCCACAACCCAGATCTCAGTCTTCCAGCTTCCAAAACTATAATGAAATATATTTCTGTTGTTTAAACTACTCAGTCAATGATATATTTTTTAATAGAGGCCTGCGCTGACTAATGCAATCCATTAGTATTTCCTCATTGGAAATTATTTCCCCCCCATGATTGTACATTAGGTTTTCAGAACTTATTCATCTTATAACTGAAAGGTGTTACCCTTTGACCTAGATCTCCCTATTTCTCCCTCAGTGCTACAGACGGAGCTGTTGGAGTGGAGCTGAGGCTGCTATTACTGAGGGTTGAGTGCTTCAGGCTCAATCCTAGAGCACAGCCTGTGGTATATTTGAAACAGTATTCATCACACACATCAGGAGCTAAAACTATAATGTTTGGGGAAGAGGGGTTGATTGGAAGGACGTGGGGGAGTAAGTCACATCACATAATTGTTGAGATCATGTACCTTGGAATCAATCAGATAAATATAAGTTCGTCCCCCAATTCCTCAAAGTCCTAACTCTGTGGCCCGAGGCAAATTACTGAATCGCTCTGAATCTCCATTTATTTATCTGTAAAATGAAAGTAATAAAGGGGTCTACTTCAGGGAATTGTTTAAAGGGTTGATTGGGATTCAGTGCATATAAAGCTCATGGTATGATGTAACATACATGGCAAGCACGTGGTAAATGTTACCAATTGTTATGTTAATAACAACATTTGTGGTCTCCTACTAGGCACTTTGTGTATTACTTCCTTTAATCCTCCCTGCAATCCGAAGAGCGGGTATTACTCTCATTCCAAGGGTAAGAATACTGGGGTCCAAAGGGGCTCAGTAGCTGCTAGTAACTGGGGAGCAGAACTACTCATCTGCAAAGTCCAGCAGTGTTCACGAAGAGGGTAGGCTCTCACAAGGGCGATAGAGTAATTCACTGAGGAGGACACGAGAGTCCAAGGGCTGCACTCCACAACCTCTCCAAATTCCTGTCTTTCCTCCTCTCTACCACGAGGCTGTCATCTTTTAAGGTCCTGGCCCAGAAACTAGAGGCAAGATTCTTCTTTCCAGAGGCCCCTGGGCCCTCCCAGCACAGCTCAGTACTTCTACCACCTCTCAGAATCATGGGACTCCCACAGCCCAGTCTCTGTGGCCCTCACTAACAAGGCCCTGGGTGAGAATGTCCTTTGTTCCTGAGAATTCATTAAGAATTAGATGTTTAAAAAGGTTTCTCCAGTTTTTGTCTCCTTGCTTGGGTTTCTCCCTCATCTCCAGCTTTAGAAGTCAGCTTGTCTCTGCCCATAGGTCCTATTTAGACTAGACATCTGAGAAAGCAAAGTTCCTTCCATGACAAACAACTCCCCTATGTCCTAGGTATTAAGTGGAGTTATTAAGGTAACTTGCCCTAATTATCCTGCAGATTAATACCGCTATTGGGGTGGGGGATAGAGATGATGTTTGGAGAATTCCTAAATCACCACAGAGTCATGAGGTCCCACTGCTTGACTGCTGCAGTATTAATTAGGGTTTGTATTATCTACCCATGCTTAGCTTTCCCCCTGTTTATTTCCCCTGACCCCCGCTTCTTGGGCTAATTTTGAGGTCCCACAAGGTTAATACTATGGTGGAGAAGTTCATGTCAGAGATGATCTCAGCCTCTCTTTATCTCATTTCCACATATATAGCCCCTTATCGGCCTCCTGAGTAGCTGACGGATCTTGGGCAGATTCTTGCCCCCTTTATATCCCTTTTCATAAAAACCCACTGACCTCTGTGCCAATGCAAGGTGAGTTCTTTCCTGGCCCTTCTATGTAAGAAAAAAGGGACTTTAGTGGTCACTGAGTAGCCAAACCTTCTGGTTTTACAGATGCAGCAACCAAGGTCTCATAAGCAAAATCAGGACTTGCTCAGGATGGCATATCAGGTGAGAGGAAGAGCTGGGACTTTCCCCCAGAGATTGGGGTTCCTCCTTCAGGCATCTTTATCACTTCTCTCTCTTTTAGATGAAAGCTTGTTTTTATTTGTTCTGTTAGGGGTGAATGAGGTGAAACTCAGTGTTGGACTCCCATGCTCAGAACCCAGTCCTTACTAGGCAGCCTGGGCAGTTCCCTAAGACCAATTCTAGTGCAAGAAGGGACTTGTAGGAAGTGGTCACAGCATAATAGACAGCCGGAAGAGTAAAATAGTCGGAGAAGGACCTTAAGAGCAGTGGTCTAGAAGGGACCCCTTGACTCTGATCACTCTTGTGATTTCATCAGCACCGAAGTCCTGGATGGATAGTCCAGTGGCCAAACTCAGAAATTAGAAGTTCTCATGTAAGCTTCATCCTTTATTGATTGAAGACTAGACAGCAGCTTATGACATACTTATTTTAAAGGAATATTTATTCTGATTATAGGAAACATGTGGGAAATTTATATAAAAACCCATGTCAGTGTGTGGATTGCTACAACTGCATGCTCCATCTAGACAAATGAAGGAGCCCCCTCTACAGCACTAACCTTGTGTCTTTGACATGACTCTACCGCCTCCAAATCATATCAATTCTTCAAAGTCCAGCACAAATCTCAACTTGTCCAGGAGCCTTTTCCTCACTCCTATAGGCCACAATGATGCCCTCTTTGTCAGGATATATTAATTTATCTATGAATGGAACATTACTAAAATGAATTTATGCATATAGTCCTTAAAGTTGAATCTGACTTGAATCTTACCCTAAAATGGACTGTAGGAAGTACACTGAATGACTAACTGGTGGGGCCAGAAGGTGAAGTGGTGAGGCCACATAGAAGACAAAATGCAGCTGGAATGTTGAAGATGTAAATGTCACTTTAAGATGGGCACAGATCAGGGAGGTATTTCTGGAGGAGGGAGCATTTAAGCTGAGCTTTAAAAATTTTGACTATGTTGGAAGAAGGACATTTTCTGTAGAGGAGATAACATGAGTAAATATGGGGATCTAGAAAGTGACAAAGTTTGCAATCTGATGGCATGGGTTAAAACAAAAAGGGAAATTAAGGGGCAGTTAATTACTGTGACGATGACCCACCCAAGGCACTCACTTGGACTTCAGCTACCGCAGCCTGGAATCTAAAAGGGCACAGCTACAGTGATTGTGGGCCTGGGTCTTTGAGTCATAAGAATGAGTCAGAAATAGATTTAGAGAGAATTGAGGAGAAGGATATGGCCTTATGATCCTTGAGATACCTGGGGTTTCTTAGAGCAGCAGAGTGTGTAAAGGTTAAGAGCAGGCTCTGGAGTCAGACTACATGGGTTAGAATCCTGCCTCTGCCACTTACTTTATGTGACTTATGCCCACCATCCCCACCCTCTGTAAAACAGGAATTAAAAATGGTATCCATCTAATAGAAATGGAATAAATGAGTTAATACATGCCAAGCACTTAGACCTGTACAGGATGCCTAGTCTTGGTAACGGTTAGCTATGATTATTATCAGGGAATGCTCCCGGAAAATTCTGTCAGCATTAAAGATATTGGGGCAGCCTGTGCAGTGGAAATCACAGGCGAAGTGGTTTCTGGTTTTTCTTTTTTTCAGTTAGTTTGCTGTGATGTGGCACTTGATAGGAATGTCTTGATCACGCCCACGAGGTGGTATTTTATAAAATATTATTAGAATAAACTATATTAATTATAGACAAATCAGAAAGTGGAGAAGATTAGAAGAAAGATAATAAAAATCACCTGTATTATTACTCAAATCTCTGATAAATTTTGGTGTTTCCTTCAAGTCTTATTTCTCTGTGAGAGTGTGAGTGTTGAGTGTTTTTGTGTTAGTATTAACATAATATTGGTTTAATGATTTGTCATTTACCTCTCCTCTGTTGTATGGTTTTGCAGTTTTGGGGTGCTTAATATTTTTCTGCTACAGGGAAGTTTATATAGTATGAGAATATTTTATCCATTAAAGTTTAAACAAAATTTCTTTCAACAGTTTTATGAGCCTAGGAAGCTACTAGAGTAATTATTTTTGACATTTTTTCCCTCTGTTTTATTTGCATTTTGAGACTATTTAAAATATATTTTAATTTACATTTTTCTATAATTGTGCCTATTTTACTTAATTTTTTATTTACGTAATATAGAACTATAGGGAGTATTCTTTTAAATTTTATTTTTTTTCTTGTGTATCTCTGTCTGTAATATTTTTTATTTGTAATTGTTTGCATTTACCTATTTTTTTCTTGCTTATACTTATTTGCCCAGGTATAAGTTTATTTGCTTATTTAAATGGATTTGCTTTCCTTTTGTTTTCCCCCCTAATATATTATTTACTCATTCATTCTATCACTCTGTCTCCCACTTACTCAATCTTCTCCCCCAGAGAAGAGCAATACTTCCAGTGTCTTGAGTATTCTTCTGGATATATATTTACAAATGAAGATTCATATTATATTATACTCTACTTTACTATATCAGTATGAATGTGTGTGTTCTTTTCCTCCTTTTCAATGTAAACCAAAGCACACTGTACTCATTCTACAAGTTGTATTTTACATTTAATAATATAGCTTTGATATATTTCAAATTAGCGCAGACAGAGATGTTTTCTATAGCTGCATATTATTCCTTTGTAAGGATATACTATTATGAATTTAGCCAGTCCTCTAATAATGAACAGTTAGGTTATTTTCAATTATTTTCTATTACAAACAGTGTTGCAACAAGCAGCGTCACACATATGGCACTTTTCACATGTGCTCATATATCTGTTGGATAAATTCTCAAAAGTGGAATTTCTGGGTAAAAGGAAAGACACTTTTGTAATTTTGAAAAATATTGCCCAATTTCCCCTTTAAAAAAAGATTTTGATTGACTTCAGAGATGGAGGGAGATGGAGAGAGAGATAGAAACATTGATGAAGCAAGGGAATCATTGACTGGCTGCCTCCTGCACGTCCCACGTTAGTGATTGAGTCAGCAACCCAGGCATGTGCCCTGATGGGGAATTGAACACTGACTTCCTGATTCATAAGATAATGCTCAATCTCTGAGTCACACCAGCTAGGCCCATCTTTTCCTTTTCAATTCTACCTGATAACTACCATGCAAAGTCCCCTGTGGCCAATCCTAATTTAGAAGCTTATGGAATGGAATTTGGGAAATGGAATCCAGTTTAGCTAAATTGATGGTATTTTGAAATTTTTATAGATTAGTCAATTTTTTATATATTTTTTCTATCTTTTGAGTCATCCTTACACTATTAAAATTCCACATCCCCCCCAATAGTTTTAATTTTGTATTTAAAAATTTGATCCATTTAGAATTTCATTTTTACAAAATATGTGAGGGATGTATCCAACTTACATTTTTACAGGATAGCTATGTTATTGCTCCTATTCATATAATTTATTGCACAATACATTTTCCCATTCATTTAAGATGCCACTTAGATCATGTACTAAAGTCCTATATTACCTTAGGTCTATTCCTGTACTTGTCATTTTTTTTACAGCTTATTAAATGTTATTTTATCTTAACTTTTTTCTCATCTTTTTTGAAATGTAACTGACAATAAAATTGTAATATGTTTGAAGTGAACATATATGATGATTATGTTACATTTACACCGTGAAAAGATCCCTACAATTCTATCCATCCATCATATAGTTGCTTTTTTTTGGTAAGAACACTGACGTTCTCTTAGCAAATTTCAATGATGCAATGCAATATTATTAACCATAGTCACCATTATATACATTAAATCCTTAAGCTTCATTATTCTTCTTTTTTAAAAATGAATTCTTGATAGTCTTTTTCATTTTTTTATTGATTAAAGTATTTTAACTAAAAGTTTGCACCCTTTTACTAATCTTGCCCCATTTCTTAATTTGATAATTTAAATAATGTTTTTTCTTTTTGGTTTTTAATATATTTATTTAAGGTTATACATTTTCTTCTGAACATTGATGTAGTGATAACCTTTTATTCTGATGTGTGTTGATTTCATTATCTCCCCTTTACTCCCAACAGATATTATTTATTATTAGCTTTGTTTCCCTCTTTGGTCCACCTGTTTCTTAACAATTTTTAAAAAATATTAGGACTTATTTGTAAAAATCATTTTTCTTTAATTTGGATTGTGATTAAATATTACTGTATGAATTATTTATTCTTTTAGAATCTGCTGAATTTTTAGTTTACATATGCTCTTTGGGGAGGGTTAATGTTTCATGGGCACTTGGAAAAGATGAGCATATCAATTCTACCTCTTGAATAATTAATTATATTAAAGTCTCCTATAGCCTTACTTTTCTGTCAAATTAGGTCTATTATAAAACTCAGTAAAATCCACTAACTCTTATCTTATTTCTGCCTGAAATCCTGAACTTTTGGCTGTATGTATCAATACCAGATATTTGGAGCGTTCATTTGCATAACTATTATGTCTTCTGGCATCCTTATGATTCAAAATTAGGGGTGAGTTACTCTAGCATTTCCATGTCTGTAACCAATGTAGATAGGTCACTAGAACTGTTTTCTTTATCTCACCCAGCTTTATGGTTTGTCTTTAGCCTGCAAATACAGCTTGCCTGTGAGATTTGTCATTTACCTCTCCTCTGCTTCTTAAATCCAACTCAGGATCACAGAGGTAATGATGCCATACTATGCACTCTACTCTCATTATTGCAAAGAAGAGCTTTTGGGTTTATTCCCTACTGAGTGCCCTTTTTCTAAGAGAATTGTACTTGTCTAGATTTTCCTATGGTCCTGGATTTTATTTTTTCTGCCACGCTCCTATTTTATGTCAGCCATTCTTGAAGTCCTCTGATCTAATTTGTGCATTAAGAGTTATGGATATTTGGCCAAAACTGGTTTGGCTCAGTGGATAGAGCGTTGGTCTGCGGACTCAAGGGTCCCAGGTTCGATTCCGGTCAAAGGGCATGTACGTTGGTTGCGGGCACATCCCCGGTAGGGCGTGTGCAAGAGGCAGCTGGTCAATGTTTCTCTCTCATCGACGTTTCTAGCTCTCTATCTCTACCCTTCCTCTCTGTAAAAAATCAATAAAATATATTTTAAAAAAAAGAAATTTCCAGATTTACTCTGTGATGTTTAAATAAAAAATACACTTTCTACATATTTATTTTTCCCAAGGGTGTTGTCTTTCTAATCTCTACAAATAAATTCTTTCACCTAAGACAGAGAGGGAGGATTAGAGTGATGATGTCACCTGTCCATATACCCGAGAATGAAGAAAAGCCATTGAGGTAAATGCTGTGAGAGAGGTAATAGTCGTGGTGTGTCCTTGGAGAGATGAGACTTCATAAAAGGGCTCAACACATAGAAAGGAGTCTATTTTAATCTTTTTGAATAAATATATGGACAAGAATGATTCTTTATCTCCTTGGATGTTTTCTTGCAGGAACTAATGCAGCCAAAATCTGGGGCCAATGGAACAGCTGTTACTGAATTCATCCTGCTGGGCTTGCTGGAGACACCGGGGCTGCTACCACTTGTCTTTGTGCTCTTCTTCTTTGCCTACCTGCTCACAGTTGGGGGCAACCTCAGCATCCTGGCTGCCATCTTGGTGGAACCCAAACTCCACACCCCCATGTACTTCTTCCTGGGGAACCTATCAGTGCTGGACATTGGGTGCATCACTGTCACGGTTCCCTCAATGTTGGGTCGCCTCTTGTCCCACAAGCGTGCAGTTCCCTATGGAGCGTGCCTCACACAGCTTTTCTTCTTCCATCTCCTCGTTGGTGTGGACTGCTTCCTGTTGACAGCCATGGCCTATGACCGATTTCTGGCCATCTGCCGGCCCCTCACCTACAGCACCCGCATGAGCCAGATGGTCCAGAAGATACTGGTGGCTGTGTCCTGGGCTTGTGCCTTCACCAATGCACTGACCCACACTGTGGCCATATCCACGCTCAACTTCTGTGGTCCCAATGTGATCAATCACTTCTACTGTGACCTCCCACAGCTCTTCCCGCTCTCTTGCTCCAGCACCCAACTCAACGAGCTGCTGCTCTTTGCTGTTGGTTTCATAATGGCAGGTACACCCATGGCTCTCATTGTCACCTCCTATGCCCACGTGGCAGCTGCAGTTCTACGAATCCGCTCAGCGGAAGGCAGGAAGAAAGCCTTCTCCACATGTGGTTCCCATCTCACTGTGGTAGGCATATTTTATGGTTCCGGTGTCTTTAACTACATGCGTCTAGGTTCCACCAAGCTTTCAGACAAGGATAAAGCTGTTGGAATTTTTAACACTGTCATTAACCCCATGCTGAACCCAGTCATCTACAGCCTCCGGAACCCTGATGTGCAGGGTGCCCTCTGGCGGGTGATCACAGGGAAGCGGTCACTGACATGATAAGGTCTCCAGTGTCACTTCCTTCTTTTCTCTTTTTGGACTAACGGAGAAGTCCTCTGGGGCCAGTAGCTAGGACAAAAGATTCAGAACTGCTATTTCTGAGCATAGCATTTATTTATTTATTTGTTTATTTATTTATTTATTTATTTTTGGTAGGGGATAATAATTATTGCTTCTTCAAAGTAGCCCTGCCCATCTATAGGCAATGGATATGCAAACTAATGTGTCAGTTCCCTCAATTAATTATAACTTAAGTCATTGTGTGCTCCCTTTTCTGGGAAGAAGTGAAACCTAGGGAACCCTGAATGCTTACAGGTTCATATCCCACAGAGAATGGCTCTTTGGTTGGTTATAGCCTGGTTTCCCCAAAATATCCCTGCAAATTTCCCCATCAGGACATTGAGTTCAGGTATAGTTGATCTGTTAATAAACCATAGACCTAAAGATCAGGATTATTTCATTTCTCTCATCAGGCTTCTACAAGTCTAAAAATGCAGCTCATCTTTTTCTATCACATTAAAATGCCCTGAGATAGAGAGGGGACAAATGAGGAGCTGTATGGTCATATGTTCCCTAGTAACTCTGGAGAGCACGATCCCTGTGTGCAAAAATTAAATTTAAAAAATTTGTTTTTAGCTGAAACCGGTTTGGCTCAGTGGTAGAGCGTCGGTCTGCGGACTGAAGGGTCCCGGGTTTGATTCCGGTCAAGGGCATGTACCTGAGTTGCGGGCACATCCCCAGTGGGGTGTGTGCAAGAGGCAGCAGGTCGATCTTTCTCTCTCTTCGACATTTCTAGCTCTCTATCTCTCTCCATTCCTCTCTGTAAAAAATCAATAAAATATATTTAAAAAATAAATAAATAAATAAAAAATTGTTTTTAAATCCTCAGGTAAGGATATATTTAAAGATTTTGGAGAAAGGGGAAGAGAGAGAGAAATATTGATGCCCCCACTGGGGATTGAAGCCACAATCTAGGTATGTGCCCTGACCTGGAATTGAACCCATAATCCTGCTTGTCCAGGGACATGTCAGAAGACACATTCTTCTTCTGTGTCCTCAGAGGGAGGCCCAACCTGCAGATCTTGAAGTGACCCCATAATCCAGCTCCTACCCTTAGAAGCATAGGCTAGGAACACATCTACCCATCCAGTGACTTGGAGGAAGACACAGTCCCACAGTCCCACGGTCCCTCAAATAGGCCTGCCAAAATGGTTCTTGCAGAGTCCCTATAACCAATATCCAACTTCAAAGAGACATCTCAGCAGTTTATTGGGACCAGCTCCAGGCATCCCTGCCTGAATGTTAAATTCTGAATCCTGAAAAGTGCTCCCATGTCAATGAACTCTTCTTATTCAGCCTTACGTTCTACCTACTCCTACAATTCCCATATTGCTCCTCTATAAACTGAAGGAACTTCCGGTTTATGCCAGGACATAATAGCTAGTTTATTATTTTCTTATTGCTCCTTTAACAGATAACTATAAAGTTGGTGAATTAAAAACAATAGAAATTTATTCTCTCATGGTCCTGGGGGCCAATCCAAAATGAGTCCTACAGGGCCAGCTTCAAAATGTCAGCAGGGAAAGTTCTTCCTAGAGACTCCAGGGGAGAATCCATTCTTTGTCTCCTCCATCTTCTAGTGGCTGCTGGCATTCTTTGGCTTGTGGCCACATCACTCCAATCTCTCTTTCCATCATCATATTGCGTTTTTCTCTTCTGTAATAAAATATCTCTCTACTTCTCTCTTATGAGGACTCTTGCAATTACTTTTAGGGCTCTCTTGGATTATCTAGGATAAGTTCCCCAGCTGAAGACTTTTAACAATCTACAAAGTCTTTTTACCATATAAAAAGATGATTTCAGGAATTCAGGCCTAGATATATATGGTGGCCATTATTCAGCCTGTCACAGCCAGACATGGGAATTCTTTTCAATTAGAATATTATTTCCTCTTGAATTATAGATGGGATTTTCCCCCCCTCAGAATATGAACTAAGACTCTTTAAACTGCTAGTAGAGGTTCAACAGTACATAACATTTAAGAGTGCTTGTTACAGACACGGGAATGTAGAAATTAGCTCTATTTTTCCTGGAGGCACTGTGGAGAAATGGAAGGAGATCTTGAGGGGGGTAAAAATCACCTCCTTTTCATGGTCTTCAGGCAAAAGGAGGTTAACTTTCTCTAGCAATAGAGCAGAGATACTTTTACCAGTCAAGGTAAGGAGAATTGGAGGGTTCCAAATTCTCATGTTCAACTTCTCAATCATCCCCATTCAGGACTCAGGTCTCACTCTTTCCCTTTAAATTCAGGGCTATGAATTTAGCATAGGAGATGCTACATAGTCATCATCCCTTATAGCTTTACCACCCTTACAATTGGCTCCAAGGATTTTCAGCACCGTCTGCCTTGTGGCTGTAGAAGATTCATGTCTCATTAATGTTGCCATGGAAGTATTCTGGCTTTCACAACATACCTTGAATTGTTGGCTGGCTGACCTGGGCCCATCATTCTGTTTCATCAAGACTTCCAAGAAAGTTAACAAAGACCACCCTTTATTCTTAAAACTCCCCTATTCTTATAATTACCATGGTTCTCATAAAATTAGTGTGCTAGTACTGACACACAATCCAGTGTTTCATCTTCCACATGCACCTCATCCCAACCTACCGTAAGCGAGCAATTATGCTAGGGATTAACACAAGCCCTACTTTCTCCAACCAGTGGTGAATTGTACAGTTCCCGAATTGCAGCTGGAGAATGTGCTTCCTAAGGTTATCGCATGGCCCACTGTCAGACTGGGGCTCCCACCAAGCAGAGCCCACGACGAGATGCTGTGCAGTTTAAATGGGAATTCATCTCAGGGAGCAAGAGCAAGTTTATTTATTGGGGAGGTGGTCCCAGGGAGCAACAATGAGGGTATGAAGAGAGTGACACAGAGAAGAAAGAAGTACCCCTGACTGAGGGTCATTACCAAGGTCCTTGCTGAGGACAGCAGAAGCTGGATTGTGCGAGAGCATATAGATTGCCTCTCAGGGTTGCCTGGTGAAGAAGCAGTGGGGCATTTCCACTGGTTCCTGTATCCTATTTTGAAGTTGTCCTTTACTCTCTGAGCTCCACACGTGCTCAGATCTAGTGAGCTTCTCCTCCTCAGTCCTTCCCTCACCCCTGTCCTTTATTGTTCAGGGCATCAGAAGATTCCAAAGAAGTGGCTACAGTCTGTCAGCTCACAGTGAGCAGAAACCAGTAGAGAACTCTCCAACCCAGCCAAGACAAAAATCAGAAGGGACGAGCAAGATATGAGTCAGAACATCAGCTCTGGATGCTCTAATCTATTTCATAGAATTGTTGTGAGGACAGATACAGACTCCAGGCATGTAAGGTTCTTCTACATTCCCGTGTCTGTAACAAGCACTCATAAATGTTATGTACTGTTGAACCTCTACTAGCAGTTTAAAGAGTCTTAGTTCATTAATAATCTTCACTAATAACCTGTGATAGAAGATATACTCATTTCACAGATGAGGAAACCGAGTCCCTGAAAGGTGTAACAGGTTGCACACAGTGAAACAACTAGTAACCAGAGGAGCAGGTCTGTCTACAGTGCTTTTCTTCCTGCACCAGGCTTCTATGCTGGGAGGAGAGGGCACTCTCTCTTGGGGGATGGGGTGTTGGGTGAGTAGTTACTGGTGAGTATAGGGGTCTGGGGAACACATGTCTCCACTTCACACATGTTCGCTAATCTATGAAACTTTCCATTTTCAAGGGCCTGGCCTAGATAATCATATTGAATCATCTCTGTAGACAACATCCCTGAGGTCCTTCTAGTAGGTACAGCTCTTTATCACCACTTCCAGAACCATTACAGGTGCCCCAAGGCATAGTCCTAGCAGTTAGTCCTCCACTAACAAGGCCCTGAGGGGAAAGCACCACACTCCTGAAAACTCATTAGGAAAGTGGGTTTGGAGAAAGCTGCTCCCTTTTGTCTCTCTTCTGGGGCCTCCTCCTCCTTCCAGGGCTAAGGCAAGTTTGGGAATGAGTTTCTCTCTGCTCAAAGGCCCCAGCTTGGAGCTGGCCTCTGGGAAAGAAACCCCTCCCTTAGGAAACCTGTATCTAGTCTCAATGACAGCTCTAGTTTGCTGGGTGACTTTAAGGACATGGACAAGTCCTGTAGGCCTCAGCAACCCACCATTAAGGGAATTTATATTATCTGCTCCAAATCCCTGCCATAAGGCCAGGGCAGAGATACGGCCTTTTTAAATGAAATCTCACTACCAGAAGGTGTAAGGCATTGTTGCTCTATTTATGAAGGCCTTGAGTTGTTTACTAAACAACTTGTCTCTCTCTCTCCAGCTGTCCCCTCTTTCCTGGGAGGGTTCTGAGGTCGCCCAAGAGGATAACACCCAGTGAAAATAGACATTGGATAGAGAAGCTGGCAGCTTGTTTTTCCTCGTTTTGTTTTATATGCTGGTAGCTCCCCATTTTCTGAGTAGATAACTGAGTCTGCACAGTTTCTAGTTTCTTCCCTGAAGGAAACCCACCGGCTTCTATGCCCATGTCAGGGTGAGTACTCTCTGGGATCCTTCCTTTGCTCTTCGGTTGGCATCAGCTCAAACCCAACTCTATATAGTGCAACTGATGCCCCTAAAAAGGGAAGCGTTTTTAGGGAAAGATCTGGGATGATAACACGGAAGTCCTGGTTCCTCTCTGGCCCCTTTGCCCAAGCCCCCCTTTCCTGGATGAAACCACCTGCTCTCTGTTACTCATAGGGGACAGTGTGAAGGAGCTCCCTGAGGTGAGTTCACTACCCAGGACGATTTCCTCAGGCAGCCTAGAACCTTCACTCCAGTCATAGGCCTTGTGGAGCCTTTTCATCACTGGGAGGAACTGCTGGAGGTCCAGAGTAGGGAGCTGCTTTAGCTCAGTGAGGAGAACCAGGGGCTCATTACAAGGCCCCAAGAGTGGTCATACAGGAGGGCTCCTCGTATAGGGTATCATTGTGATCCTGTCAGACCCTTTGGATGTCTCTGGATGATTGGAGGTCATCTCAGAATCCCACTGATTTCAGGTAAGTTGTACCTCTGGCCACCTGAGGATTGGCAGCAGCTGTTTGATTGTTCTTCTATCCCTGACTATAACTTACTTGTCTAGAAGGTTTCACCCTCATCAGTATGTGAATTGCTACATTTCCTGCCTATTCCATCAAAACTAAGGAAAGCAGTGGTTAGTCTGTGCAGCAACCTTGCATCCTGCACTTGGCCCTCCCCATCCACTACATCAGAGTAATGCATTAAGATATCTAGTGCAAATTCAATATGTCACAGTGTCTTCCATAACAACTCCAGCTCATTCTAGACACCTCCTCTGATATCCTATAAACACTGGAACCATCATTTATTTGCCTAAGAAATATTGAGTACCTACTATGTGTAAAATATTGTGGTAAGTACTGCTATTGGAAAACTGAATCAGTCTACAGAGAATTAGGGGAGATATACTTTTTAGAGAAGTGACTTAACTAGAAAGTAAATAGTAATAATGTGTAGTGGTAGCTGAGATAAATTTATCTATCTATCTATCTATCTATCTATCTATCATCTATCATCTATTTATCTATATCTAGAGAGACAGGGAAAGAGCTAGAGACAGGGAGACAAAGGAGAGAGGGAGGGGGAGGAGAGAGACTCTTTTGAGATGGAGACTTTTTTTTTTTTTTTTTTTTTTTTTTACAAAGAATTCATTCATAGCCAGTATTTGAGTCAAGTCTTCATATACTTGGCCATTGGAGTTGGAGGGAAGCCATTGCAGGTAGAGAAAACAGCATAAGTAAAAAGATTAAAAAGAAAATCACAGTCATAATCTAATGCTTATGTTAAAATGGACCCAAAAAGGAAAATGAAAAGTAGTTAATTACTCTATAATATATGTAAAGAGCTGTTATCCATCTATTGATTTGTCAATTTGCAAAGCATTTATCAATTATCAGTTTCATAAATGGTGATTAACCCTGAGAATGATCCCCCCTCCCAAGTATGTGCACTCAGAATTTTAAGACTATTTTAGAGTTCACTGCATCCAACTTTTTATCCCTGTGAGCTCAGGCTCTCGCATCACACTTTCCCTTTTTTTTAGAGTCACCAGACTCCATCCTCTGATGCCACTGTGTTCTCTGCCAGGTATAAGATCACTCTTAGTGACGCTCTAGCTCTGCTTATTCCATGGGCAGTAAAGGCACATACATATATTTTGACCAGGAGCTTATTATACAAGCGGAAAAACTTAGCTCTATCTGGATCTACCTATGTGCTTGCTTCATGTGGGGACTTCTCCTTAGAGCTATTGGTCCATGGATCATGCCCAGGGCAAGGACAAGTGAAGAATAGTGGCCTCCACTAGCAGCAATCACCTAGGGTTGCCCCTAAGAGCAACCTCCAGGTCAGGTAGGTTATGTTGCAATTTTTATTTCTGAGACAGGAATCAGATACTATAAAAACAAATCGTTAAAAATTAAGCTGTTATTCAAAGTCTAGAGGAAGAGCTTAATTAACAACAACAACACTGAACATTTATTGACTAAGGGATTTTTTTAAATATATTTTATTGATTTTGTACAGAGAGGACGTGAGAGAGATAGAGAGTTAGAAACATCGATGAGAGAGAGTCATCGATCAGCTGCTTCTTGCACACCCCCTACTGAGGATATGCCTGCAACCAAGGTACATGCCCTTGACCGGAATCGAACCCGAGTCCTTCACTCCCCAAGCCGACGCTCTATCCATTGAGCCAAACCGGTTTCGGCAACTAAGGGATTTTTGAATTTATATTTCAGAGTAAGTCTCTCATCTTGGGAAAATGCATGATGTGCACAATCATGGGGTTTGTCTCCTTGATTCTTGCCATATCTTTGCTTCGTCTTCACTATTTCTAAAATCCTTGAAACTAGGTTATATTTTAAAATACCATCTAGTTTTACTGGCAAAATCATTACATTTTTATTTTGAAATCTGCTTATTGGTTTGGACCAATCCCTCAGAGTAAAATGGGAAAATTCCATCTTAATCTTACTACATTCAAAAAGAAAGTCTGCTTTTATCTTAATGTATTTTCCCAAGTATTCTGGCCCTTTCAATAAAGAGAGTATGAGCCCTAACTGGTTTGGCTCATTGGATAGAGCGTTGGCCTGCAGACTGAAGGATCCCAGGTTCGATTCTGGTCAAGGGCATGTACCTTGGTTTCAGGCACAACCCCAGTAGGGAGTGTGCAAGAGGCAGCTGAATAGATGTTTCTCTTTCATTGATGTTTCTAACTCTCTATCCCTTTTCTTTCCTCTCTGTAATAAATCAATAAAATATATTTTAAAAAATAGAGTAAGGGAGGGACAGGTGATGGGGGCTTGGGGTATCTCAACTGAGAGTAGGATAGAGGTTTTGAGGTGGTGGGAGGACATTGAGTGAGGTAGTGGGGAGTGTGAAATCATTAGCTGGAGCACTGGGAACTTATCAAGGAGTTGTGAACATTGGTGATTCAAAACATTTATGTTGAAAAAAATACATTAGGTGGACTGATGCTTCCATACAGGAACTCATGGATCCAGAATCTGTGACGAATGGGACTGCTGTTACTGAGTTCATTCTTCTGGGCCTCGTTGAAACAGAGAAGCTGCAGTCTGTGGTCTTTGTATTCTTCTTCTTTGCCTACCTGCTCACAGTTGGGGGCAACCTCAGCATCCTGGCTGCCATCTTGGTGGAACCCAAACTCCACACCCCCATGTACTTCTTCCTGGGGAACCTATCAGTGCTGGACGTTGGGTGCATCACTGTCACGGTTCCTGCAATGTTGAGTCGCCTCCTGTCCCACAAGCGTGCAGTTCTCTATGGAGCGTGCCTCACACAGCTTTTCTTCTTCCATCAGTTGGCTGGTGTGGACTGCTTCCTGTTGACAGCCATGGCCTATGACCGATTTCTGGCCATCTGCCGGCCCCTCACCTACAGCACCCGCATGAGCCATTCAGTGCAGTGGATATTGGTGGCTGTGTCCTGGGCCTGTGCCCTCACCAATGCTCTGATCCACACTATTGCCCTAACTACACTTAACTTCTGTGGTCCCAATGAGGTCAATCACTTCTACTGTGACCTCCCACAGCTCTTCCAGCTCTCTTGCTCCAGCACCCAACTCAACGAGCTGCTGCTCTTTGGTCTGGGTTTCCTTATGACAGGTCTACCTGTGGTTCTCATCATCACCTCCTATGCCCACGTGGCAGCTGCAGTTCTCCGAATCCGCTCAGTGGAGGGCAGGAAGAAGGCCTTTTTCACATGTGGCTCCCATCTCAATGTGGTTTGCCTCTTCTATGGAACTGGTATCTTCAACTACATGCGTCTGGGTACAGAGGAGGCTTCAGACAAAGATAAAGGGGTTGGGATTTTCAACACAGTTATCAACCCCATGCTGAACCCACTTATCTACAGCCTCAGGAACCCTGATGTTAAGGCTGCCCTGTGGCGGGTCCTTGTGGGGAGGCGGTCGCTGACTTGAGGGGTGACTGGGTCTCTCCTTTTCTGCCTTTCTTTTTGGGTTGAGGAAAATTTCCCATGAAGTCAGTAACTAGAGAAATGATTACAGACCATTCATTTATAGATCTTCATGTTGAAAATTTTGTGTGGTGTGTTTGTCCTGCAAAGAAACCCTGCATAATTTATTCAGACAATAAACATTTATTGAATTGCTTCTATGATCCAAACACTCTCCTAGGGCACTAGTGAACAAAATAGACAAAGTATGTACACTCATGCAACTCACATTCTAAGGAAGAGAGAAAAAAAATGAAATAAGTAGGCATCATGTATGATAGATCCCGTAGTGATACATACTATAGAGAAAGACAATGAAGTTAGGATCTGCAAAGCAAGTGTCCCTGGCAAGTTGTTATCTTGTTTCTAGCTATGTTCCCTTTCCAGGCAGAGTTGAAGCCATGGAAGCCAGGTAGTTCTGGACAGCAAGGAAGGATTATTTGCTTAATCACTCCTTCATCAGCTAGAATATCACTGTGAAGTCTTCTTGTGGGAAATGCGAGGTTCCTTCTAGAAAAGAGTGCAGAAAGCTGTTTTAAACCAGTGCCAAGGAATATTCTATTCTACTGTTCACCTTTCACCTCCAAGAAAATCAGTTCCTTCTTTTTACTAACATAGAAATCCCATGGGATGTCCAGGGGACAGTTAGGGCCTGGAGAGGGAAATAGCCTTTTAAATAAAAGCTACATTAACACATAAATGACATATCTTCAGGTCAAAAAGGTATGCTTCATCTCCACCCTCTGCCATATTTTTCTCTCTTATTGAGTCATCTTCCTCACATATATGGTAAAGCCTTTGAAAGAGTAAGCATTTATGCTCCAACCAAATCCTTAGACTTTTCAGTGTAGAATGTCCAATATAACCTTCTCCTCCAAAGTCTTACTTTTCTCTCCCAAACCTCCTAGTTCAGAAAATATACTTGATGTAGTCCCTGGGAGTAATGCTTCTTTCTGAATTTACTTCCAGGATTCATACAAAAGTGCAGCTCCAGCCCAGAGAACTTCCCCTTCTTGGTGTTCATTCAGCCTCAGCTCATCCATTCCTGATTTGTGTCTCTTCTCCAACCTCCATTCGAAGGCTACTTACCCTGTCCTGGCAGTTCTACTGTGATGGCCCTCAGCTGTATCACTCCTAAAACTGTCCCATGGCTACACCTGGAGCTCATCTGCTCGGTGATCCCTTCTTGGAACCAAGGAACTGGAAGAATGAGCTGAAATGGGATGGGGAAAAAGACATGAGAGTGGCCAGTGGGACAGAATTGGGTGTAGAGGCATGAAGATGAGATGTGAGGATATAAGGAGGGATGGGAAGGATGGTGAGCAAAAGGGAT